>OX438804.1:17641681-18043633 GCA_949316475.1 Hypomecis punctinalis | reverse complement strand
TTTGTACTTACACAGGGTTATTTCTAATCAATTAGCATCCTCCTAGGGGCTTATTCTGTACATCATAACTAACAACTTTTGTTGTGCGACTTTTGTCAAAACTCAAAAAAAAAAGTTTGTTTTTCCATAGAAAAATATCGTTCACCTGCGACAAAATGTATGGAACAGCTGATGAACAAAAACAAAAGTTGTTAATTTTGATGTACAGTAAAAGTCTCTAAAAGGATGCTAATTGATTAGAAATAACCCTGTATAAACTAGTAATTCAGAAATAGTACTGTTTGCACGTTGTGTAGCACTTATAGCGTAGTTTGATTAGGGGTTCGTTAGCGATCATCGAAGTTAACGCACGGTGAATTTTTGGATGTATGACCGTGGGTGGCATTTACAACTGAGCACTACCGTGGTGGCTCGGGTGACTCCTTTAATTGTAAGCTCAAGTTGTTTTAACCGTATAGCCTTGTAAAGGCTTTCAGGTGGTTTAAGTGGTAAGGTGGTCGGGCTAGCTACCCGACTTATAAACAAAACAACTTGGTCTTCTCTCTAAGGTGAGACGGTATTTCACACCTGAGCAACTGCTTAGTCTTTATAAAGCACATGTCAGGTCTTGCATGGAATACTGCTCTCATCTTTGGGATGGCTCTGCTAAATATCAACTGGAGACTCTGGAGTCGATTGAGAGGCGAGCCAGGAGGATGATTGACAACGATACCTTGACTAAGTCGCACCTGCAAAGTCTTGAGCATCGTCGCAAGGTAGCGTGTTTGTCGGCCTTTTACCGGATACACTTCGGAGAGTGCGCCCATGAGTTGCACAATCTGGTCCCCCTGCCCCTTTCTTCTATCGTACGGCTAGACAGACGCGACCAAAGCCCCACCCTTTTATGGTGGACATTCCGCGCGTTAGAACCTAGTGTTTTGAATCCTCATTCCTCATACGAACAGCCGGAATATGGAACGCTTTGCCTGGGTCTGTCTTCCCGTTAAAATACAACGTGGGTATCTTCGAATCCCGAGTAAATAGGTATCTTCGAGGTAAGCGTGCTACACCCTAGACCGCACATCTGCTTAACATCAGGCAGTGTGTAGTCAAACGAGAACCTATTCGAAAAAAAAAAAACTTACCTTCGTTTTGCGTATTGAATAAATTAAATCTTGCATTTTTTCCTGCTTTTACTCGTATGTACCCTGCCCCGGCTTCGCACAGGTGTATTATAGATACATATAAACCTTTCTAGTGAATCAATCTATTTGTTAAAAAAAGCGCATCAAAATCCGTTGCGTAGATATAAGCATACATAGGGACAGACAGACAGGGAAACGACTTTGTTTTATACTAAGTAGTGATGTGTTTTTGGTAAGTTGACTCTAAGTTATTGTCCCAGTCCCAGCAAAGTAATTGTTTTACGCGAAAGTTTTAATTACAGATAATCGTTTCAAGTAATTTTAAATTTGATCAAAACTGAGTCTTTTTTTCGGGTCAATATTTTTGGCATGAAACAGCAAAGTAGGTACAGGAGTACAATTGGTTCAGTTTATCAATTTTCAATATATGATTTCAATTTGCATATAAAATAATATTAAAAGTATTTTACTATGAAAATTAACGTGGTTTTCACACATTTTTTTAGTCGTTACGACTATCCGTACACCTGAGTTCAGGCCCGTTATATGTAGTAAAAAATAATTAAAGTGTTTTGTATAATTACTCGTAACACGATAATGTTTCTGTCAGTCAAATTTTTACAATCATATACTAATATTATAAATCCGAAAAGTTTGTTGGTTTATTCCTCTTTCACTCAGCAACGAACCAACGGATTGACTTGAATTTTGGCATGGATATAGTTTAAAGGGCGGAAGTGACATAGGCTACTTTTTATCCCTATAAATAAATGGTTCCTGTGGGATAGCACAAAAGTCAAAATACCACGCGGGCGGAGCCGCGCACAAAAGCTAGTCTATATTATATTTTGATACTAAAATAATTAAATTATGTAGAATCAGTTAGAATAATAACAAAAGCATGTACTGTAATTGAATATTATTAGATTTTTTTGTTATAAAACTTAATAGGACTCTCAGGAGAATCTTTTTGACTCAGACTTTTTGGTAAAGGGGCCTTTATTGTAGTGTTACTTGCTCCGAACCGGTCGGTGTTCTAATAAGTGGACCACTTGTCACGCGACAAAACTTATTCATTCAGAATTTACCACCTGTTCTTAATTTTCGAAAGATTTAATGTACCGTTGGCGTTTACTTAAAAAGACGACTCTACCACAAATCCCTTAAGGTTCTAAATTGGTCAGCTGTACGAATTTTCTTCAATTGCATTCAAATCGGTATCAAAGCAAACATAACGCCTTGCAGACTGCCCGCTGATGAAACAATAATGGACAAAATGGCCAACTTGACACCACAAAGCTGTGAAAAGAAAAAAGGAACAATTACACGGAATTTCGAGGCGTGACTATTGTCAACAGAAGTCCTTCACTAGATAACAATTTGCACTTCGAGTGTACCTACCATGTTGGCGACAATGAACCACTCATTGTTGCCAGGATAATAAATAAACAGCAATGACGCCACCAGATGTGTGAAAAATGGGACGTGGGGCGCATGGGCACACTTTGATTTCGGCGCAATCCTTTGAAATAACAACCTCTGGAGACTCATTTACTATTTCTCACCAATCAAAAACTTAATATTCCGTCCTTTTAAGGATACGACCAAGAAAATTCAAATGGCAAATCCTTTATTTTATTAATAGGAATTTTTGTAGTTTCTAGTTGATCTAGCTTTTTTGCTAGTTTTAAAAGCAGGTGAACTATCTACGTAAAACTTACTACATAAATTTATTTATTTAGAACCCTAAAAATTTAGTCACATAAAATTACATGAAAAACGTTACAATAATTTAGCAAATTAATTAAAACAACCCTTGAAAATAACATCATTCAATTTGTTGATCGTCGTGTAAAAGCAACGCTTTGTAACAAAAAATAAACTACTTACTCAGTTTGAAAAAGGCTCGTCGAATACTTATTCAGTTTATTTCAAAACGCATAATATATGTACCGATGAGTATATCCTTACAGTTAAAGCCCTTGGCTTCTTACCTATGCAGCTGACCAATATACAAAAAAGGCACCTCTATTTATGATTGAATTACTTACTAAGTTATCTGGTAGTGCTGTATTCATTGACTTTCTAAGGTTTTCAGTTTAATGATCTGGGCTTTTGGAATGGTATAACTTTCTATCGTTATTAGTTGAAGACAATATGCTATTTGTTACAATTTAGTTGACGCTTATAGTTTAATGGCTAGGAAATCTTAATAGGGCATATGAAAGGAAAAAGGAATTCAATAGTGGCAGGGAGATAGTTTTGAGGAGTTTTTCAGAGAAAGTAAGTAGCTGCCCCTGCCCCTTTCTTCTATCGTACGGCTAGACAGACGCGACCAACGCGCCACCTTTTTATGGTGGACATTCCGCGAGTTAGAACCAAGCGTTTTGAATCCTCATTTCTCATACGAACAGCCAGAATGTGGTCTTCCCGTTAAAGTACAACGTGGAGGTCTTCAAATCCCGTGTAAATAGGTATCTTCTAGGTAAGCATGCTACACCCTAGACCGCACACTGCTCAACATCAGGCAGTGTGTAGTAATACGCGAAACTACTCGAAATTAAAAAAAAAGTGCAGAAACTTGTTTATCTAAGATCAAGTCAACAGGGCAAATATATCAAGAATGGAACATGGAAAAAACACACCAGCAGGAAAATTATAACCGTACCTTCAGACCGTTAACCGTACCTAGGGTTCTGTAGATGATAAATTAAATTTCACAGGAAAGTAGTCCGACATACATTGCAATTATGCCGTAACGAATTCTTTCCGGTTGCAACGATACCGCCGCCAGCCAAAGGAAGTAACACCGTAAACCGATCCCAGCACTAAAATATTTATGGTACGATACAAAAATTGACGTATTAAATAGCCGATTGCCGTAACAAAGCTCTTTACAACCGTGATTTAGTAGTAGCTGAAATCAATTTAATAAATAACGGTCCAAAACAATAGCAGCTATTTCTATCGAAGACGTTCGGCGCTTTTAATAACGCACTTATGATTTGAGATCGTATCACCCCGGACGCAACCAGAAGTTACAATCTATAAAATAAGAGAACGAGTTAATAAAAACACGAGCACATTGTTATGAAGCAGAGATGAAGACGTGCTTCCTCATTAAGCCGAATCGTGATTGCTTATAAAGAGATACGTTATTATCTTTGCACTATGCGCTACCAATTTGAATTACAACGCTTGATTGTTACAAAAGTCTCATATTTAAGGGCATTTACACACTTTCCGCAGACTAAATGGTAGACCACCGTTGAATAAACGTTTAAGAAAAGATTCATTCATATTTAGGGACATTTTACGCACTGTCTCTGATCCTAAACTAAGCAAAACTTTTAATATACATCGTTAGACAGATATAGTAGACGGACACATAACTACATGTTTTAAATACATACTTATATAGATAACTAGTTTTTACCCGCGGCTTCGCCCGCATGATATTATGATTTTTGACGCAATATCATTATAATTTATAACCTTTGTGTTATTCTGATATATAAGCTATAATATTGCAAAGTTTCATCTCAATCTGTTCAGTAGTTTTTGTGTGAAAGAGTAACAAACATCCATCCATCCATCCTCACAAACTTTCGCGCTTATAATATTTAAGTGGGAAGTAGGACATAGGACGTAGGAATCCAGACACAGAACAAATACCTATATTCATCACTTAAATTATTGCCATAGGTGGGAATTGAACCAACGATTCTTTGGCTCAGAATCCAGGGTCTCATCAGTACAGCTTGGTAACTGAGACAGACAGTATTGTAATATTGATCAATGTACTTGATGAAGACAATTTGGTAATTTATTTTATAGCAAAATGTTCAATACATGTGCATCTGTATCAGTATTTATATATTTGTAAATTTGTAAGTTTATACAGTCACAGTAATAACACACAGAGCGCATACACTCTACACTAAACTTTACAGATTTTGAACAATTTGTTCTTGTTCCCGCTACACTTCAAGCTCGTGTAAAGCTCATCTCATTAGCAAATACTCCACAAGCCAGCCCAATCATCAGCGGCCCAATGCTTGTTGTTATTAATTTATAGAAAGTCATCGTAGAGCCATTAGGAGAGATAGCCATATAGATCAGAGGCCGATATTTCGAGCTTCTAGCTCTATATTCTTTGCTTCTAATGACCACGTGCCGCTTGTTAGCGATGATCAGTGGCCATTATTGCCCACGATTGATTCTGTATCAGACGTGCCGATTAGATTTATGGCTTCCATAGGCAATAATGATCCTGTAATAACTGCAGGCATTTGAATCTTCTAGTAGAGAGTTAAGGCTATATTTTCTTGTATAATTTTATTTCTATTAGGTAACATTTAAGCATATAAGAGTGATCGAGCTTTTTTAGTAGAATAAAAATTAAAAAGTCGAGTTCCGTTTTTTTTTTGAAAACTGGCTCTTTAGATCAATTTTAAAGAAGAGTACTATTTAAATATCAAATTTTATTTATTTTTATTTATACAGGGTTATTTCTAATCAATTAGCATCCTTTTAGGGGCTTATTCTGTACATCGAAACTAACAACATTTTTTCTGCGACTTTTGTCAAAACTAAAAAAAAATCAGCTGTTCCATACATTTTGTCGTGGGTAAACGATATTTTTCTATGGAACAACAAAAAACAATTTCGAGTTTTGACAAAAATCGTAGAACAAAAGTTGTTAGTTTTGATGCACAGAATAAGCCCCTAAAAGGATGCTAGTTGATTAGAAATAACCCTGTATAATAGGTACATCAATTCAAATTCTGTTGTATTTCAGTAATATTCTACACCACACAAAATTTAGTATATACCTATATATAATTTTAGTGAAATGGCATTTTTACGTTTCTAAGATGATGGTGAAATTTTCAGGTGTAACAATAAATTCTAATTTAAATGGTAGCATTATGCTTTATGATTTGTCATTATCTAATAAAATCATAATTAAATCGTAGAATATCAGCTGACTAATTATAATCGAACACATACTTAATCATTTCATCTTGTCGTTACACTGCTAGCTTCCCGAATATTTTAGCTTAGCCAGATCTAAAAATAATTATAAATAATACGCTAAAACCTAGAAAACCTTTCCTTAAGACAGTCAAAACCATCTTATTTCTCTCAACGGAAGCTCTCAACCAATAGTTGAGAAACCCGACCAATTAAAATGGTTAACGATTGAAAATCGGAAGTCACCAGTTAAACGTCAAATGAAAACTTCCAAATCACAGTTTTATCGTCACGATCTTGTTATCTGTTTTAAAATCTCCCGAATTAATTCTCTAACACCTCATTAAAGGGCAGTGATACACCAAAATGCAAATTTCGAGTGAGCATGCTCGAGCATTCTCATCCTTTCACTAAAACCAATCAACATCTATAAATGGGTTGTTTTTAAATATCCAATAAGTTCTGGGTGAAATAAAGATGGCTATTAGTTCGGTCGCTTTGTGTAGAGGGCAGACTTGTCGTATATTTTAGACGAAGGTCCGAGTCGGTAGAGTTTTTTACACTGACATAAACGTCTTAATTAGGGGCGAATGCGTTTATGGTGTAAAATATTGGTCGCCCTCGGAGACTCAATTAAAAAGTTCTTCTATTTAACTTTCACATTTTAAATAAGTACTACTAAATATGGGTGATATGAACTGCTCCTCCACGGTAAATTTATATACCAGATACCTACAATACCTACATTTATTCAGCAGTAATACAAAACTACCTTCAGTATTTCAAATAATTAAACTTACAAGAATGTTATTCTAATTACAACTACTCTATAAACTAAAACTACAGTGTATATAGATTTAGCTACTAAATATAAAGCAATTGGTTCATATACAGACCCTTGAATGTCTAAAGATAATCCAAATGCTCAAGCCCACTGCAAGTTGGCAGCGTGCCTAGCTTACTGACTACATTGTTTATTAGTAATAATACCTCAGAAGAATTACAAGTAATAGGAGTATAGCTAAATTTTACTCAAATAAAAACTATGTTACAGCTGTCTTATTCATATCTGGTTATACAGTATACGCGAGAGTGAGTGGAACAAAAAAAACGCATTGTCTGTCGCATACGTCAAAATCACCAGTTGGAATGTCAAAATGGTTAAAATTTAGATTAGGTCATCTGTTTTTTTTGGAAATATGAACCCTCTATAGTTCCAGCAAGAAGGTTCAAATCTCTGATCATTTTCCTTCCTACTTTTTACCTTTTTGAATTTGGACAGCCGATATAGCTCAATGCTAGTTTATGAAACCCTTTGAAATTACGTAAGTTTCGGTGTATGTGCATCTTTTTTTAATACCTTTTAAATTTCATATTTAAAATGGGACAAAGTGATGTATATCTCTTGCAATTTTGTACTATTTCTAGTACTTTGTTCTTATTCTATGAGTAATACTAATGAATGACATATAGTGGTATGCTAGATCCTGCACTAGATGAAGCCTATACATTAACAGATTTAATACACAGCTCAAGTTTGTTTACTAAATTATTACACTGGAATCGGTAACTTAATAATTTGTAGTACTTATAATCGAATGTGAATCGAAAGGTCCACACAAAATAAGTTCCATATATAAAACTCACAAATTGCATTTCACGACGAAGGCGGGATTCGATTCACATCTATAGTTCTTCGAAAGATTAGAAATAATTCGAATAAAAATTAACGAGCCCATTAACAAATCAATGAAGACTTCCAATTATGCGTGCAAAGTTATTATGTGGCGGTTATTCGATTACTATCGCGAAATTAAAATT
The DNA here is from genome assembly GCA_949316475.1 of Hypomecis punctinalis. Lineage (NCBI taxonomy): Eukaryota > Metazoa > Arthropoda > Insecta > Lepidoptera > Geometridae > Hypomecis > Hypomecis punctinalis. The sequence goes on along the minus strand of OX438804.1, from coordinate 18,035,711 downwards.
GGGACGGTTATTTGCAATATTTTATGCACTCTGTAGCTGGTTATGAAGCTGCTGTTTAGTTTTATGATCATAAAGTCAATAAAATATTAAAATTAAATACTATTTAGTTATAGGTAACTAACTATCCGTCCCAGCTTTGCCCAGGTACGATTGGCTAACATATAATAGGATCCCTATTTTTTTTAAATGTAATATAGCATAAGTTTAACAAGGAATAGTGTAGCTTCCCAACAGTGAAATATTCTTTCGAATCGGTTCAGTAGTTTCAGAGCCTATTCGATGCAAACAAACAATCAAATCTTTCCTCTTTATAATATTGGTATAGATAAGTATTGGCCCAGTACAGAACTCAAAAGAAAAAAAAACCGGACAAGTGCAAATCAGGCTCGCATACCGAGGGTTCCGTACAAATCCAGAAAATTTCACAAAATTGGGAAGTAAGTTGTTAAAATCTATAGAGGTACTATAACCATCGAAAAAAAAGTTTTTTTTTCACATTTCTCGTCATACATTGAAAATCACACATTGTTAAAACAATTAAAAACCCTATTTTAGCATGTGCTAATGAAGTTATTTTTAAAGATACCTTACAAAAACGATTTACTCACTTTGAATTTTGAACCCATATTTTGTGAATTTTGAGGCCCTATTTTTTGTTATTTAAATAAAAATGTACACTATTCAGATTTATTCTTATATGTGTACTCTGAGACAATGCTTCTCGCCAAATTTAATACATAGTTCTATGTCAACGGGAAGTACCCTGTAGGTTTTGATTTTTGTGAGTGTCGAAATATGCGTTTTTTTTACGACTTTTTTAAACGATAACTGAGAAGTTTTTCTTTTACACAACTGCAAGAGACCATAGATATACGTATATATATAGTTTAAATTTCAACTCGATATCTTTACGAGTTCTCAAGATAAAGAGTCTTGACATACACACAGACGGATAGACGGACAGACGGACAGACGGACAACAAAATAATCCTATAAGGGTTCCGTTTTTCTCCGTTTGAGATACGGAACCCATAATACATAATAGAATAATTACAAAAAATAGTGCGTGGAGTCCATCTGCGCAGAAAAAGTGAAACTTCGACGCAACAGTGCTTTCATACCCCTTCCATGGTAGCGTTAAACGTTTAACGTAAAGACGCATTAGAAATTTCACTTCAACAAAATATAAACAGATGACTTCTCGTCATGATATTGGTTTACATTAAGTTAAAGTTACGCATCTATCTATTATATAAGTTATCTACGAGCATAAAATGAGCAATGTGTAGTATAATACATATATGTAACTGTGTAGTATTAAGTACACGAATATGTGAAGCGCATAGCAAAATTAAATGGATTAAACCATTTTATCCACATTTAATGTCCCTTTGTGGACAATTAAATAGGCACTTCATTTGCTCCTTGAGGAGATAAATTGGTCGTAAGACAATTTATCTATTTGCCACGCAGAGGTGCAGGTGACGAAAAGGTATAAAAATAAAATTATACTACCCTCAAACTGCACTATATGAAGCCTTACAAGATATATAATAACCTGACACAACCAGGCATTGAATACTTGTTTATTACCAATCTAAAGAATATGTTGTCATTTTGTTACCCAACTATTTAAAAAGAGAGGTGATGAAGGTTGTTTTGAAGCAAAATTATCTAATGGTTTAGACTGTCATTTATTTGCAATCTCTATGTATAAAATGTACTTATCTCTTACAATTCCAACTCATATTATTTCTTGTTACCTAACAATCCTAACATAATTTGAAACATGTTATTTTATGTTTTCCTCAAATCACACATAATAAAACAACAAATTTTAATTACCTATAAAACATACGAAAAATATTCCTGAAGTACAGTCCGGCAAGTATAACTTGGCGCGGCTGTGCGCCACTGTGTTCAATGTCAGTGTACTTTTATAACTGCTTCTCTTGTACCACTTTTTATCACTTTAGGCATGATGATAGCACAGTAGTTAACAAAATATTCGCATATTACTATGAACTCGGAAGTGTCAAAGTGAATTTTCAAGATAGCCGTTTTAGTTCCTCAAATCGCCACCGCCAACTTATACTTGTGTAAATGTAACTAGGTACACGTTGCAAAAAAGGAGTATGCAGGAACAAATTAATGAATCCATCATCGTAATACCAGGATGAATTAATTCCTTCATAGTCATGAAAGACTGATGAAGATGATAAACGACTCCTAATTACCAGTCATCTAGTCCATGCCACTTCATCGAAAGTAGGCTATATAAATTCATATACCTAGTTAGTGAAACTAGTCACATATTTAGCCATAAAATTCATCAACTACTACCATCAAGCGCAATTGATACTTTATCAGGAGCCACTTTCTCATAGTCAATGAAATCCAATCAGATATTATGGGCTATATAAAATAATGTTACACATACTGTTTTGAGTTGATTATATTTCTCGGCATCACTTATGAGATGGTCCTACGGGTTTTCGTATATAATAATAGACATAATCGTCTTTAATAGGACTAATGGTTTGATTGGCGTCATAAAATCGGGAGGGCAACTTGAATTTGAGGTTCGCTGGAATTTAAATGTGTGCTAGGTAGATGTAGATTAAAATGTATTCATATAGTTTACAATTGGTTTTTTATATGATGAATGACGAGAGAAGCTAGATATACTAAGCGCCACACAAGTCGACGGATGGGAAGTTATGCGCAGAACGTTGCGCAAAAGCCGAAATGTAGGTATTCGCGGGAGCCAGAGATACAAGACGCCGGGGCACACCCGCCCGCCAACCTTATGCCCCCCGCACGCTACCTACGCCTGTGCTCAACTCTACGCCACGCGGCGCCGGCACTGTGCACACATGCTCAATAATTAGCGAATCACTGCGAAGTGTCGTTTGCGGCTAACTTCTCATCCGCCGATTTGTGTGGCGCTTACTATACGTGTTTTCCTGATGTTAAGCAATACTCATGCTAATACATCTCAACATTTTGAAAAATGCCATAGCAAAAACCTACCCGATTCAGCGTTGCGCTTCGTAACTTTGAGATAATTAATTACGAAGATCCTCGTTTAGCGCAGAAATGTTGCTGAAAACATTGCAATTAAAACCGGGACATAGAAATGCTAATACACATATTGCCGGCTTAGATACATTGTGAAATTGTGTAAAAAAAACTAACAAAAGCCACGTCAGTTTCCACAGAGAAAATGTAGAAAGTTTTTGTGATTTTGAATGTGAGTATTTTCTAATATGTCTATGTTCTGCAGTGGATTTTAAAAAATAGTACACAGGGAAATTAAAATATCTCGAGGCCTGTAGGTATAACGCACATTTTATATTTTCAACTCTCAGTAAACTGTGACGTTTACAGTTTATCCATAGTCATAAAGAAATAATTGCTACTAATAGTGGCTTAAAGGAGTACAAAGCTACCATAAAGTAGCTTCATAGGCTCAATTAATAGGTAATAATTACTTTATTAAATAATTGCGGCTTTATTAAAAGCTCCGTTTTATAAATACGACTATTAATATTAATTTTATAGGGCCATCATTTAACTTACTAAGATTTTTGATTTTGTTTTGGGAAGATCGTGTACTGAATCAATTTGACGCTTTATTACTCTGTCTTAAGTTTTGTAATACATATTTCCAATACAGCAAGTAAGTAGATACATTTTAACTGAAGTATAACATTTTACAGACATGACGACAATCGAGTTTGAAGACTTTGTTTTCTGTTTATGACGTTGAAGAATCGCACCCAAAATTTGAAATGCATAATTAAAGTAAAGTAAAGCAAAGTAAAATTTTATTATATTTGACAACAAACAGTGGAATACGATATAATTTTTCATATTATAAATTAAGACAACTCAATACTACATTCAATCAAAAAAACTACAGTAGATACACACCAAGTCCAGCCAGTGGTCCCACAATAGGCTCTAGGCCCGTGTTGTGGGAACCTCACATATCGACAATAAAGACAACTTATGAGTGGAGGTGTCCTATTAAATAGATTAAAAGTTATAATGGAATTTAATTTACAAAGCGCATACAAATACTCCGTTTGGCTGGATGTGTGTGTAAGTGCATGTGCGTGTGTGTGTGTAATGTGTGAGTGCGTGTGTGTGTATGTGATGTGTGAGTGCGTGTTGTGTATGTTGCGAACTTATTATGCGCGAGCACGCGTAGATGAAAAGTTTTGGATGTACTCATCAGCTGTTAAACTTTCTGTTTTGTCGTAAGACAAAATAAGAAGCCACGTACGGACTATATGGTTTACCCTGTGAGTTTTTTTCTAAAATTAGCTCATAAAATAGCTCAAATTAGGTTAGCAGTTATTAATTGCTACTCACTGTTTACTAGATTGGCAATGGGCAGGGCCCATAGCGCGGAGGACTGATGACCGATGGGGTCGAAAAATTCTTGAGTGGAGTCAACGTTACGACAAGCGCAGCGTAGGACGTCCATCCGCAAGGTGGACGGATGACCTCATCAAGACTGCAGGATCGCGCTGGATGCAAGCCGCTGCCAACTGGTATTATTATAAGGGAGGCCTATGTTCAGCAGTGGACTTATAACTGATGACTCACTGTTTACTGTACAGAGTGTTCCTTTACAACGTGCATACTTTCAGAGGTATATTTACTCGACATTACAAATAACTTTTAATCAGAAACATGTGCGAAACTACAAAAAAAAAACAACCGGATCAGTTGTTCCATACAAAAAGTCTGTACCTAGATAAAATGAACAGCTATTTTTTTCACAATTTCGGGGTCAATCGCATAGTAAAACTCATTCATAATGATGAGTAAATACAGCTCTGATAGTTTCTACGATTTGCAAAACTACACCCTGTAAAGATTAATATATCTATATTGAGTTCGTCCTGTTCTCATAGCCAAATGAAAGTATTTTAATATGGTCCCAATGATTTGGTTTGTTGGTTTGGTTTGCCTGGTAGACTTGGTCTTCACCCTTCTTGTAATCGAGGAAGCACATATACATAGAAGGGGAATGCCTATAACTTCCAAGTCGATTATGATGTGGTTCAGTTTATTCTAATACTACGGGACTAAACGCGTAGTGAAAATACGAGATAAATGAATGCCTTATTATCTCGAGGTCTTACCGAGTTGCATCGATCGTGGTCACGGGTAGACAATTTATTGAGTCGGGGGACAGACCGCACTGTTAAGGAGTGAAATCGTGCCGGTCTGTCCCCCGAAAATCAATCGGGGGACAGACAAGAATTTTTCTTCCGTTCTGTCCCAGATCCGGGGGACAGTCTGGAATAATTCGACTCAATTAGGTGTTAGTAGAATAATTTGCTCAAATCCCGAAAGTTTAAAAGTAAGAACAGTAGTAGGTACCTACAGTTTATGTAAAAAATCAACAATATAATTTGATATAGTCAACACAAAATTCAGCGTAATTACATGGAAAATAGTAATTCAATCGAACACATTATTATATTTTTTACATCAAATATTTTTTGATAATTTTATTTGTTTTATAATTTACGACTTATCCGGTAAGATTAAGTTTTAAACCAGCTCTATAAATTTCAATTTCACGGTGTGCAGTTCAACATGTTTTTTGAAATTTTTGATACACTTTCGGCGAAGATCAAAGTCGCCACCTGTAACCTTCATGCTGTTAAACAAATAAGAAAAAAACATCAATCGCTTATGTGTTACCATAAATATTAATAACGCGTTTCTAAACCGTTAAACACCGCTGTAGGTTGACCATTCTTTACCAAAAAAATCTTGCCATATACATATTTTTAAATGTTGTTATTCAGTTCCTTTTTTTCTGACGAGAATGTCATATACACTTAAGTCAATACCGCAAGTCATTTGATTCTAAAAAATTGATTTCAATAATCTATCTTGATTTTCGTTTTAATTTCTAAGTAATATAATAAAATACTAATACTCCAAACTCAAAATGTGAGTGTCTGTTCAGTTCATAAGGGTCATTTAACTGTTTTTGTTGTAAAGTTTTAGTAAATTGTGGTAAAATTACTTTGCATATTATTACGGATACGATGAATTCTTAGGTCAATTTGTTTACCTTTTAATAAACAGTGACTTTTCCATAGCATGTAATATGCATTATACTCTGCTGGTAATATTAAAGGTAATTTAATAGGATTTCAGTAAAAAATAACTTTAAACTCTGCCATTATTCCCAAGTTTTTTCTATCTATTTAACATGTCCTCAAAGATCTATTCATTTAATTTAAAGATTATTTAAAAACTAGCTTTTACCCGCGGCTTCGCCCGCGATATAATTTAATTTATATTTATCTTGTCAAAAAAATATGGTAACTAATACAGTAAGTGCGCCACAAAATATTAGCCCCAATTCAATGTGAAACGGTACACAAATATTGTAGCAAATAATCATTTCAAACCCAAAAAACAGCCAATCTCAACTAATTTGTTTCGTCATCGTTATCATCCGTAGCTTTATTTGACCCACTGTTGGGTATAGGCCTCTCTCTTGCAGTGCCATCTGCCTCGGCTCTTTGCCGGTCGTGACCAGGCTCGACCGGCGGTATTGATGATATCGTCGAGATAGTCGACCCACCTTGCTGCCGCGCCGCACATAGCTGAGCGTTCTCAGCTATTCAAGTACCCTAGTTGACCAGCTTGGTCACCACCGTCTTTCTTGGTCAAGAAGCGCTGGTCAAATTAGTTGCCACGCCATTGTGAACGATGTCATACGCAGGGCTTTTGCGACCGCCAATATTGCAGCCGTACTCTAACCGAATGGGTTTGCGCGTGATGATGGCAAAAGGCCTGACGGTATGAAGCTGGTCCCATGGAAGTGTAGACGGCCCTTAGTATGGGACGCGACTTGCGTCGATACTTTAGAGCCGTCAGCGGAGCAGCACAAACGGCGCAAATACCTCGGCAGTGGTTACATATTTGAGCCGTTTGAAATTGAGACATTGTGCGTGTGTTGGCCGGGAGCTCATCTTGTTTTCAAAAGTCTTTCTGAGCGTCTCGTGTACCCGCCGCGTGACCAAAATGCTGGTGCTTATTTGGCTCAACGTATAAGCAGCATTGCCAAGCTAATTGGCAATGCTGCCAGCATGTTGGGCACGCTGCTAACTGGCAGTGGGCTTGAGCATTTAGAATATCTTTAGACCTTCAAGGGTCTGTGGATGATCCAATTGCTTGTTATGTAGTAGTAGTTTATGAAGTTTTACATTATAAGTCTGTATTTAGTGTTAGTTAATAAAGGCACTTGCTCTGTAAAAAATCAAGTACCTTGCACCTTGTTATCACTGTTGAGACCTATCCCGATATCAAAATACCTTATACTTATAAATGCTTCTGTTGATTAAGATAAGGTTAGAGTGTACCCGCCCATAGGTTTCCGCCTTGTCGTGGCAGGAGAACTTAGTAGCCGAAGCCTATGAGCAGCGCGGGAATCCCAGGTAGAGCCGCTTCTCTGTTTTTTTTCTGAGACAGCTGAGAAGGCGGCGCTCGAGGTCTCCCGATTCTTTTTGGTCTTTTCCCCCTAGGCAGTTTAGAAGTTTGCACTCGAGGTTGGGCCGATTTTCTGGGGTTTTTAAATATAGCAGCTTAGAGGCTGACCGGCAAGTCAGAATCAAGGTTAATAACCTTAGTGTCAAGATATTCATACTCATGCCATACTACTTTTAAAAATCAAGTCGATCCGTTTCTTCGTATATTAGCATGGATTCTCTACCATAAAGGTAGAATAAAGAAATATGTTTAACTTCTAATGGTGGTAACTAAAAGTATTTAAAAAAATTTTTAATGTCAGACGAAATGACGGCTCAGTATTAAACGTCATTGTAATATGTAGCATGGCAAAGGGAAAATTTTTGTCCAATTTTAATGTCAGTTGTCATTGTCAATTCATACTTTATTTCCTCTTCGAGGAGCTATAATGGTGGACAGACAATTTGTCCCTTTGCTATGCTAAGCGAGACATTTATAAAAGTCTGCAGTCAATGTATGTCACCTGTCATCTAATTACGTTTTGTGAATCCATGTTAGGCTCAATCAACCCAATTATGAATGCGCCATCGTAAATTTAATAGCAACGTAAAAAGTGTTCTCTCTATCGAATGCCGAAAGTGAAAAAGAAACAGAAATAGTCTAATTAACTGTTATAATTACGATGGTGTCTTCAAAATTGGGCCTTTTAGCGTCGTTGTGATAGGTAACAGTTTTGCTAACGCAAGATTTTGTCCTATCCTACGGGAATTATGCCATTTTCGGGATAAAATGTAGCCTATGTCCTTTCTCAGGCTCTAGACTATCTGTGTACCAAATTTCATCGAGATAGGTTCATTAGTTTTGGTGTGAAAGCGCGACAGACAGACAGATATACAGACAGACAGAGTTACTTTCGCATTTATAATATTAAAAGTAGTAAGGATAATATATTATCAGTATGATGATATCCAAGGACTGCCCGTCGATTGATTTGACAGATATTCGATCGACAGTTGTTTATTTTGACATTCTTGCAGCGCACGCTCAGTAGCTCGCAGATGGCAGAATTTTCCTACTTACTCAACATTTATCGTTATATTTTGGACAATTCACAAAATATACTTATAAATTGTAGCCTATGTGTTATTCTGATGTATAAGCTATATTATTACAAAGTTTCATCTCAATCCGTTCAGTAGTTTTTGCGTGAAAGAGTAACAAACATCCATACATCCATCCATCCATCCATCCATCCATCCATCCATCCATCCATCCTCACAAACTTTCGCGTTTATAATATTAGTAGGATGTCCACTATCAAACTATCTAAAATCATAAAAGTTTGTTAGTTAAAATCTGAAAAATTGTAGACACTCTACAAATTCAGACGATCGCGTCAATTTTAGCTATGCTCTTCGCCAATTCAATTTCTCAAGCCGAGGGTGTGCCGGCTTCTCCCACAAAATTAATCAGCCCGCCTATTTTTAGGACCATGTTTATTTTAATCAATGGCTTTGCCCTTTTATCCCTTTATCTTTGACCGCTGATTAAGATTTTATTCATAGCCAGTCGTTTTTTAGCAAAACTAATGTTGGTTTTTCAAAACCGCTACAAACAAAAAATTGTTTAGCTAAAATTTTATCGTGAATAACATGATTTTTAATCAACCAATGCTTTTTAAATTATCGCATAGCGACCTTAGAAAAACTTGAAATCAATTTATATTGACATACTGATTAAAGATTTTTGGAATTTCTAGAGTTAATCTGTTATTCTGATGGCAAAAAATAAGCACGTGTAAATTAAGATAAAAGTTCCCCTGATTGCCAATGTCCAATGATGGCGTTTGTCTATAAACAATGCTCAAACCATGGCGCTTTATAGGACAGCTGTCCTGACCACAGGACAAAAACAGTCCTGATACGATCAGGTCGAATTACATTTGGCCACGGGTCTGGGGCCGCGGTAGGAAAAAAAACACTGAAAAAAACACGCAACCGCCGACGAAGTAAACAACTCACTGTTTATGAGGAACTTACTTACAGTTTTTGTTCTGACCGCTCCAGTATGATGTTTGCTTCCCTCTACAAACAAGTACCCTGATGGATTAAACCACTTTGATTCGCCGACGGTCATCCAATAATGTATACAAGAAGGCATAAATAAAATTATCGACGCGACATCTGAAAATCAGTAATGGCTATTGCTTGCAAAGGAATCTTCGTCAATTTTAACGGTTTCCCTTTGATTCTCTTGGTATCGCAAAATAATACGATTCGTATATCGCAACCGCGTTCGACCTGTGAACAAAGCGCGTTTCTCTACGGCTTTTAAACTTCAATAGGACGGTATTTAGATGGTATTTTTTCTACAAGATACGTGCACTGTTCTCTTATTTGCCTTTTGTCAAGTTGTGGGCGCGACAAAGCCACAAACATACCCTGCTGAGCAACCGACAGATTTTTTGCTTAAATTTGGTATTTTATTTCGCTTATTGAAAATTTGCTTGAAGGAATAGTACGAGTAGGTACGCTGTCCCGTGGATCTCTAGAAAAAACTTTAATAGAAGATGCACATGATAAATTGGCTGGTAGGTAGATTCCTTTTATGTGAGGAAGTTTTGTGGTCACTTCTGTGTTAGGTTAGGTTAGGAAGACGGTTACTTTTAAAGAATGTCAATAAAACATTTTATGTATTTTTACTGAAGCTTTCTTGGGTGCTTTTTTGAAGATTTTCACCTCAGATTGAACGGCGAAACCAGCCATTAGTCTAAGATTTTCACGTTCAACTGTACCTACTAATTTTCTCAAAATTCTAGGGCATGTAAGTTTCGTGTCACTTAACTAACAAAAAATGAAAACAATTGATTACATACAACAAGTAGGCTATGGATAGGATTGTGTAATTTATATAATTTGCGAGAGTAAAATTTATAAATTTTTAAAATTTAGAACTAGCCATTTTAGTCCAAAATTATATTTCTACTTTAATTTGAGGTGAGTTCAAAAAATAACGATATAGAGCAGTCTGATAATAAAATGGTTCGGCAAAGTATAGGTATAATAATGATACTACATGAATATTACAGAATTTATTGTAAAGTTTTTGATTGACACAGATATTTTATCAAGACACTAGCTGACCCGTCGAACATCGTTTCACGCAATGCATTTATAAATTATAGCCTATGTATTATTCTGATGTATAAGCATTACTATTGCAAAGTTTCATCTCAATCGATTCAGCAGTTTTTGCGTTAAACATACAAACTTGTTTATAAAGTTAGTTGGAGTAGGATGCACACAGCTACAACTATATTATCTTTCACGTTTCAAAAACGCTCGCTCGGGCGCGAGAACGCTCTCAAAATAGTTATTTTGTAGAAGTTTTCACCGGGGTCACAACGAATTTGAATGTAATAAGATTTTAAATATCTGACGATTAGAGAACCCATGATAACGCTGCTCAGTAGTAAATATTTAGAGAATATGATTACAATACAAACAACTGTTAGATTGCTACATAAAATTTACATAAACTTATGCTAAAAAATCACTGTAGTAACAGATCTTGTTTCACACAAAATTGCGGTAAGTCATGCACACAGCTCCAACCACGTTCACTTTTATGTTTCTGACGTTCTGAAAATAGTACCCAAGTTAATTTTGTAGAGGCTTTCACGGTGGTTCGGCACAAAACGCGCCGGAACACGTGCAAGTTCGCACAATGCCAGTTTGCATTTCCGCCCGCCGTGCACTTCCTCCAGATTTTACTTTTATTTGACGGGAATGAACGAGGCTTTATTGCGTGGTCGCCAGCCTTTGTCCTGGCTCATTGTGCCAGGACATTCAACGCATCGTAGGTTTCGATTTCGTTAATGATATCGAAAAATTTAATCGCGGTTGAAATCGAAAGGAAATCACACAAAGCTTTCTCGTGTTTTGTTTCGCAGTTCCGTTACGATCCTCTAAAGTCTAAAACAATTTAATCTTATAACACAGAAAACGTGTACAGTTCAGATTTAACACTTCTAATCTCACCACCATCCCACGTCAAGGCTTATCTTCTAAGCCACCTTGAGTGTTCCTGCTAAATTTATTTGCACTCGCATCTCGGGTTCTAAAACAAAAAGTCAACCATTATTTTCGGGAAGACAATGCGGCAAAAAGTGGCAAAAGTAAGTAGATCAGATAGTACAAAAGTGTGTTTGGGTACGGGATGATAAACTGTCGTTGCAAATAGACATTTACTCGTCTTTCGATAAATGATTCTTAAGTCGTTGTTGTAAAGTTGAGATTGGTTTAATAGGTGGTTTTATTTGCTTCCGAAATATTACTTGGACACATACTGTGGTCAGTCTGATTATTTTTATCTCTACTGTATCTCTGAACGGTGTCAAAACTTATGTCTGGAGCTCTACGTGATACAGGAAGGTGTGATTCTAAGAGAATATGACCACACAGGGTGATGTCTCATTTACTCGAGCCATAAGGGTTGGTATGAGACAAATTGAGACCTCTTACGGTGACGGTTAGTTACAGGAGGTCTATTGTTAGAAATAATAAGATTTGCCAAATAGATACAAATTAATTTGAATTCTTCAATTTATGGTCTGATTGATGTCGTGCCAATGGTTCGTGATCGGAAGTAATTTATAGAAACGTGGGTGTCCAAATATTATAGCTGACAAGGAGTCACCTAATAATGGGTCATTTTGTGGAAGCGTGGCAATGATTTTGGTAACCATAAATCAATTCCAATTTACCAGAAGCTGGTTGGTCTATAGTGTCTTCTATCTTTGTAAATCCTACAAATATTATAAACGCGAAAGTTTGTTAGTATACTGTAACTGTAACTGTACCAGCCTTTTTAATAGTCCACTGCAGGACGTAGGCCTACCCACGAAGGGTGTTTGGGCCATATCCACCACGCTGGCCCAGTGCGGGTTGGTGGATTCACATACGCCATCGAATTTCTTCTACGGACGTATGCAGGTTGCCTCACGATGTTTTCCTTCACCGGAAAGCCAGTGGTGTAAAATTCCGTACATAAATTCCAAAGAACTCATTGGTACGGGACCGGGGATTTGAACCCACGACCTCACGATTGGAAGGCGGGTGTCACTACCTCTAGACCACCACGGCTTTTTGTTAGTATATATGGACGTTATATGAACCGATTTCGATGAAATTTGGTACATGTGGACGTTATATGAACCGATTTAGATGAAATTTGGTACATGAACACATAGTAGGTTACTTTTTATCTCAGGCTAGCGCGGGTAACGTCACGGGATGGGGTAGCTAGTGATTATACATAATTCAAAAATAATTTACTTAAGCTATAAATTTCAAATAGCCTAGACTCCTAGAGCGTTTTAAAACATAGTCGTATGCACTTATGCAGTACTCGTATGTAATTTCAAATTGAAAACTGTCCCAGGAGTGAAGTCAAAGCCCTGGATAATAAGGCTTAATGGTATAGATTTATGTCTATTCAGTAACTATTCGCCGTAGGATAAGTTTCACTGTTACGCCTCTCTTGACGTCGAGTGACATTGCGTGAAATTCTTGTAAAATCTACTTTGAGACAACCCGCTCCTGGATCTGACCAACGAGAAATAAGCTGTTTTATCTCTTTAGAACTTTATGTAGTTGTAATAAAGGTCAGTATAAGTGGTACGAGTTAGTTTGTAAGTACGTAATGCATGTAATCAGCCCCTGATTGGTTTGAATTAATCGCCGGCGCATGCGTGACTGCTACCATTCGCATCAGAGAAGGTTTCCACTATGTCGGATTTGGTTTTACACTATTATTTGAAACTCTGAAGCAATAAAATATGTTTTTTTTTTTAATTGTATACCAATAAGCTTTCTGCTGCGTGTATCTGTGTACGCTAACTCTAATAAAATTTTAGTATATAGAACACAACTATTTTTCTAGTATATAGAGGTCTCTTGACATCAGGAATGTTTACTAGTTAGATGTTTACTCCAGCCAATTTCATATAGGTAGGCTGATTAAAAAATTATAAGCATAGATTTTTTTTTAGACTTTGGCTAATAGGTAGGTACATATTATCACCAAGATTATTTTCACCCTTGTACAGAATTCGCGAATATCTCGCACGGATCAATGTAGCATTTTTCACATTACTGTTGATTTATCAAAAATGGCTCAGCCGATTTCAAAATAAATTAAATCAAAAAGGATTATTGAAACCGGATAACTTTGAAAAAAGTTATGCGTGGTTATAAAATATATACTTAATTATATATATATATATATATATATATATATTCGCGTCAAATTGTATACCTACCTCCTCCGGTGGTTCGTCGGTCAAAAATATGGCTTTGGATTTTCAAAATATTTTCTAAAAGTTGATAAAAATAAAATTAACCATCTGGCACATTGCAATAATTCAAACAGGAGAAACATTTAAAATAAATCTATTTCCAAACTTATACGTTTTAAAATTTATTCTAATACGATATATTAATTCTGTCACAGTGTCAACCGGCTCCGGCCTCCTCGGATGCAGTATGAAGAAAAATTGATCAAAAGCATGGACTAAATTAAAAATAATGGTACAATTAAGAGTCATACCGCTCCTGCGTAAGTAATAATCCCGAATTTATGTCCTGATTCCTGGATTGATTAATTGGCGAGGATAATTTTATCGTTCAATTTATAGAGACTTTTTGGATGTTATTTTTTCTGAACATTTAGATTATTATATTTTGTGAACGAAAAATATCCAGATTATTCCTGTTAGTTTGTTTGTTGGGTAACTTTTTTACGCAGCAACGAAGCGATCGATCGTTATGAAGTAGTTAGAAATAGAAAAAATCTATTCGGACAATTTACTTCAATAGATGTATTGATGAGTCTGATTTTTAAAAACGGCTCAGTCAATTTTGTTAAGTTTTAATTGACTGAGAACACCTCTAAAGTACCTAAATAATCGGTTCATGATTGGCGGAATAATCGCGTAAAATACTTTTAGTTTCAGTTTATTTTATTACGACAAATGTGTGTCACAGACACACTTTTGAATAGTCCAAAACAAATTACAATTACTCAATGTTTACAAATTACTTGCGTTAAATCATAATTAATTTTATTTCGTTTTTCTACATTATTTTTGAGAAGTTGATTTCAGTCAAAAATAAACATTAAACACAATTAACATCCACATTATACTAAATATTCTAAACAAAGACTACTATAGATACGAAATATATTCTAAATAAGTAAATACAAAATACAAGACTAAACACAACAAGGTGCCACTTTATGAGTGATGAAAACCTACCAAACCAAATGCCCGATTGCCCATCCACTTTGGTAGATTTTTGTCAGTCAATAATAAAAGAACAAATTGTAACAAATAAAAAATAAGAGATATTAAAGATATTAACATTAAAAAAGTATGGTCGAATTGAGGACCTCTTATTTGAGGTTGATTAAAAAACGGTCGGCAATTAATTCAAAAGCTTATTTACCAACGGTAAACTGTAGTAACATAATATGTATCGTTGTTCCAACTATCAGCCATAAGATGTCCACAGCTGGACATAGGCCTCTCCTATGGATTTCCATTGAGATCGGTTGGAAGCGGATTGCATCAAGCGCGATGCTGCGGTGTTAATGAGGTCATCCATCCACCTTATGGGTGAACGTCCTACGCTGCGTTTGCTGGTACGTGGTCTCCACTCAAGAACTTTCGTTCCCATCGGTAATCAGTGCACGTACATATATAATGATCCGTAAATCAGTCAGGTTCATCTTATTCTTTTTATACAGGGTTATTTCTAATCAATTAGCATCCTTTTTGGGACTTATTTTGTACATCAAAACTAACAACGTTTGTTCTGGGATTTTTCTCAAAACTCAAAGAAAAATTCAGCTGCATTTTGTCGCGGGTAAACCATATTTTTCTATGGAAGAACGATTTTTTTTTAATTTGATAAAAATTGCAGAACAATAGTTGTTAGTTTTGATGTACAGAATAAGCCCCTAAAAGGATGCTCATTGATTAGAAATAACCCTGTATATCAGTATAGCTACATTTTACGAGTTAACGATTGTTTTAACTGTTTATCCATGTCAGAAGCCATCAGACAGCCTTAAAAAATAACTTGAAACTCGCTTAAAACTCTGACACTAGGGCTATCCATCCGGCCTATACGAATTTTAGATGAAAATAAAAAATAAAAACAATCCTACTCTATACTCTGCTCTACAAATCTCTATTTTTATCTTCCAATTTTCTACGGTTTACCACCTAACCGCTTCTGTTGTTGCCTTAACGACAATTATAATCATCAGCATTGGTTACGGTCAATTTGGTAATTAAGATGTCTAAGGTGTCATTTTCGACGCTTTTTATGTCACGGACCACCGTCACTTTCTATTGGTAGCTAGAATGTTTTACAAATTATTAATTTAATAAGAGATATATATATATGCAACAACACCGCGTAATATAATATAAAGTATATAAAGCCCGAGATATTAAAGTAGTTATGTGTTAATCCTAGGTCTAAGCTAACTTCATACTGAATTTCATCCAAATCGGTTCAGCTGTTTGTGCATGAAAGAGTAACAAACATCCATGCATACTCACAAACTTTCGCATTTATAATATTAATAGGAATAGGTACGATTTTCTAGTGATTGCAATATGATTAAGGTACTTTATGCCAAAAATGTAACTTTTGATTTCAGAGACGAACACCGTGAATACTCATTCTATTCTTCCTTCATTTGTTGAGTTTCTTCTATGAATTACAAAAAAGAGCTAGGCCATAATCTAACTTGCCTGTTGATGTTGTTGGTATTGATGATGTTGGCCTGGCTCTTTGATAAGAACTTTCAGTAATTATTGCACTATTTTTGTAGTTAGTTAAAACTACCAAGTTTGGTTGTAATCAGTAGTAGTAATTTGATTCAAGAATTCGTTCTGCACAAATTGTTAACTGTACTGTACTGTATCAACCTTTTAACAGTCCACTGCAGGACGTAGGCCTACCCACGAAGGGTGATTGGGCCATAACCACCACGCTAGCCCAGTGCGGGTTAGTGGATTCACATACGCTATTGAAATTCTTTTCCGGATATATTTGCAGGTTGCCTCACGATGTTTTCCTTCACCGAACAGCCAGTGGTGTGAAATTCCAAAGAACTAATTGGTGCGGGACCGGGATTTGAACCCATGACCTCACGATTGTAAGGCGGGTGTCATTACCTCTAGACCACCACGGCTTCAACAAAATTATTATCAAATTGACAAATTGTTAACACATGACCACAAATTATGTAAGAACTTACTGTGTATACGCATTTACGCAAGTACGTTTGTACACGCGGCATTTTCGAAAAATTAGTACCAATTTAAATACTCCAAATTAACCTTTCACAACGGCTAAGTACTAGGTAGCTCTACCGCATACAAAATTGCTCTTCAATCCAGTAGCAGAACATCAATCAAACACTCCCGCAATGGCTCCAATACCGGAACCATGAAACAATTTGCTCTTAACCCTTAATTATTGATGCTTCCAGCGAAGACCAACACCTCCACCGGTGGTCCCCTCCAACATCGAATTTTATTGCTCTCGTAATAGTCTATCGGAATTTCAAACGACTGTCATTTAAATGATCAGCAGTAGTTTCACTTAATTTTTTTGGTTAGCAAGAGATCGTATTGATCAGTAAGTAACTTCTAAATAACTGTTACATTAATTGTTCAAATAGATACATCTATGGCGTATAGACTCACGATTGACGACTAGACACGCTTCTTTATTATTATTATAGAACTATAAATAATTAAATTATCGGTCATATCACCTATAATGGGTACCTAAAAACTTGTTTGCCTCTGCACGTTGCAATTTACAACCCTAGGAAATGATGACAACGCCGAAGAGCTTCCGTGAACCAACCCTAATTAAGAAAAAGACAAATACTTCATTTAAACTCCTACGATTTACAAACAAGTAAAAAAAATCGCTATTTTCTAATGACAATACCAAAATGGCAAAAAAGTTTTTAAGCGGTGAATAAAAAGGATTTGATGTTTATTCTCGGTATCAAACATTACTATGAATATTTAGCAAAATTATAGGAAGGACGTTTTAGAACATTTTACTTTAAATATTTAAAAGCAGGATATTTGGTGGTTAAAATTTTGGTATCTTTCTAGATTTTTAGTTGTCATTATCATAATTTGACTATATGCTTATTTTGCTTACCACCAGGTGCAGCTCAGCGTATTGTACAAAGCACAGCGAATCATTCAGAAACGCCCCATACAAACTTGATTCACCATTTTGACGAAACAAAGTGAGACATTTCGTCTCAGTTGACCGAATACGGCTCGTGCTTTACCTTGGTTAGTGGAACAGAAAATTAGTGCGGTTATCCTTAGACATTGACCTGCCGTAGATTTGAGTGTCAGTGACTTTCTGTGGTATATGGACCAGGATGATGCGGTCGGAAATGCCAGGATGTTTTCAAGCGGAAAATTGACAAATTATCACGATATTATTGTAATAACAATGAACAAATCGAGTAATAGATATTATTATTTGCTAAACAACCTTGTTTGACTTTGTATGGATCGAAGTGCAGATATTAATATAGGTACTTATTTAGGTACTTACCGATTTTAGCAGGAAGTGATGAAAGATCATTGTTTATCTGTTATTAGACGTATGAGATTTCATAAGGCTTAGTAATTTTACTGTAAATAGATATAGAATTTTTTGGATAAATGTTATATCTTACGGAGGCAAGTAAAGTGTTTAGTTGCGCACTCTCTTAATTTTCAAAGTGTTGTGGTAGCAATCTGAACTGTATCTTACAGGCATATTTTACGCTAAATAATATGTATGTGTCTCGCAAACTTGCTTTTCTTGTAATTCAAATCTTCTTGTTATATATAAAAACATTATTTATAGCGTATAATAATTCGTATCACGTTGTTTGTCCACGATGAACTCCTATAAAGGGTTAAAATAACCAAATTTTCACACTGCAGTGTGATCTAAGTTGAGAGATGGTATAGTTTATATCTCAATTTATAATAACAATATTTTTTTACGGCAAAACAACGTTTGTCAGGTCAGCAAACGTACGTATAAAGAATTTGACACACTGGATGAGTTTTGCGGTCTGCGGTTAGGTCAAACTGAATGCAGCCCGCATTATGTAAGAACATAGTTGTCGGTATCAGGGCAATCGGTCGGCTGTGCAGGCATGAAAACTAGCAGCCTACATCCGTCCTTACGTATCTGCCGCGAGATCGCACGACAAGATCGCCAAGATACAAAATATATGGAGACCGACAACGTTTTCATACATAATGCGAGCTGTGTTTAGTTTCACCTGACCGCAGACCTCAGAACGCATCCAGTATGTCAAATCCTTTAAAAGTTCAAGAAAATGTAGCCGGCGCCAGAGCTCTCTCAACAACATTAAACTTGATGAATTAAGAAACATGTCGTAAAATATTATTAAGCTTTATGGGAACGTCGATCCAGATAACACTATCTTAGTTTGAAGAGAAAGATATATGAAACTGGCTTTGAATTAGTATATCCTGCAGCTTATCTCAGCACTTTGTTAAATGTTGCTTCTTTATCGTCGAGATCCAAATCATTTATAACGAATACCGATGATTATTAAAGAGATGAGGCGCTACCTTTTAGAAATAGCCATTAACAAATTACTTTTGGACAGATATTTTTATAATGCTACCTATTTGTGAATGGGTATATCTATGGTGATCAATTTATCGGCTCGTTAGTATCTGATAAATGCGATCCGATTGCTCCGTGATTATAAAGCGGTTAATCAAGATGAGAGCTCATATTAATACTGTGAGAATGTCTTCTATATTTTCGTACTGAGAATTATTATCCGGCAAACTTTTATCTGATCGCGGTTGAAATTTTTAATTAACTACGTCATCAGGTGATTATTTAATAGTATATGAAATGAAATGATATTTATTTTACAAAAAATAGAGTACAATTAGGGTGTTAATTTTGTAGGATTTGTCTAATCTATTTTGCCATTCCTTGGCATGTGAAATATACGACAATGTCATAAATCATAATAAAGAAATATGTAAACAAATCAAGTGTCTAATAATGTCAAATTTAAAAAAATAAAAAACCTTAAATAAATAAAAAAAGTGTTCAATAATGTATAGTCGTATACAGTAGCTAGTAAGAACTACAACACACAATCTAGACCAGTGTAGTTTGTAATACTGTTTGTCTTTCTATCATTGTTGCCATAAAAATATACCGATTTCCTAAATTTCAATGCAATTACTTTTATATTATCAATTCTGATATACAGATCTTATGAAATCGTGAATTGTTTTTGAAGGTTATCAAAATTGATAAAGAAGAAAGAAAGAAAGAAAGTTTATTTATTAACTGAGTAAGAAATCGGTACAAATTGTCCACGAAACAACATTATCGTTAGATTCGAAAAAAAACGGTTCGATTAAAAAGAAAGTACATTATTTTAAAGCGCTTTTGTAAGAGCATAAATCACGTGGAGTCACAGAATAATCCTAAGAAATTCAAAAACGCTACATACTACGCGATTAATTTGAAATTATATTGTTTTATGTAAAAATTACACCTATATTTGTAAACCCATGAATACACAGATACTCAAAGCAGAATAAAAGGTACTGTAAATAACAGTAAGTAACAAAACTTTAAGGATTGTTCAGCATTGACGTCCAGTGAATGAGTACAAGCGGCACGCCAAACGAGCAGATCTTTGCAAACCAGAATGCTTTGCAGCTCCTACCCTAGCCTGTACATTATTACCAAGATGTTCGGTACGATTGCGTGATTGCGGAAAAGCTCCACTACGATTACTTCGTATCTGATGCATTATAATCGGTTTCATCGAACACCACACTTCTGGGCGGCGCCGAGAGTAATAAGTAGCTTCCAGTACCAACACGTTAGCGTTTTAATACGGTTTAAGTACCGTAGCGGCTCCAAACTGCAATGAACCAAATGATGGTGTACATCAATTTGGAATCGTTTTTGACTAATAGCCGTGAAACATGAAATTAGGTATCGGAACGTCCGTTCCGTACTTTGTATGTATTGAGAACTTGCTTCCTGCTTTACAATAACTTATTCATACTGCTTGGAATGCATATAATAAGGTTGTAGGTATTTGCAAATTTTACTAGCTATATTTTTAACCCACGATTTCATTTTCCCCTGAATGTGGGACTGCTGAAATTACAAATAAGGTGTTTGGGTACTTTTAACATAGTTTCAGCTATTGAAGTATCTTAAATATTTTACTATGGAAATTAACGTGGTTTTCACACATTTTATACTATATATAACGGGACTGAACTCACGTGTGGGGATAGTCGTAACGACTATAGTTTCGGTCGCATTCGGCGACCTTTATCAAGTTGGCGAGTGCTAACACGCGGAGCCGTCTCGCAATGCCCTGCGACCGAAACTATAGTCGTTACGACTATCCCCACACGTGAGTTCAGTCCCGTTATACATAGTATAAAATATCTTAAATATCATTGGTTTCAGCTTAGAGTATTAATAACTAGGTTTCAGCTCCTTGAAAATGCTTAATTAAGTGTCAAGTCTATTAGCTAATTTTTATTCATTTGAGAGACTTTTACATTCAAATGAAACTATATTTTTTATAATTCTAGCTGACTTAAAATAAATGTTCGAGCCTTAAAAAATGTGTTAATCACGTTTATCAAAACTACTGTTTACTCATGCAGTATATCAGGGAACTTATTTGTCGTTTACTTCTAGAAAAGTAAGTAATAAGTATATACTTACCTCTTCATATATATAGATGAAGATATAAATGAACTAATAAAAGTTTGTAGCTGTCTTTCCCGCCTTCTGAGCTCGCCTAAACTGTAGAGGCCTCAGAGGTTAACTGTCATAAGTCATTAAAATAAAGAAATTGTACCCATCTAGAATAGGTCGTAGATATCATCCACAGACCTTCAAGGGTCTGTGGATGATCCAATTGCTTTCTATGTAGTAGTAGTGTAGTATTGTCATTATATTTAAAAAATTAAAAAAAGAATAGGTCGTAGCTGTTTAGAACTAGATTAAACTCTCCGAAAATATGTATTTAATGATATCTATCCGCATGTGCCCTTATCGGAAATCAGAAGTATAAAAACTTACTTCGCCAGTTACTTCAAATGTAAACTTTTCCTAGCAAGTAAAGTTTATCATTTTGCTAAACTATTTCTATTTTCCCATATTATCTGAAAATCATGAAACTAACGGGCAAATAAGACAAGCCTACAAAAACTGAGAATATATTGGCACTTGGCAGCCAGCTCTTCTCTTCACATATGGCGCTATCCTTGGCAAGACAATGTAATTCTGTAGTAGGTACCCTTTTGCTTCATAAATTCACAGATCTTAATTACACCACATTTTTTTCTTGGACCAATTTTCTAAGCTCCCAGATACGAGTGTCTGCAACAAATAGATGCGGAAAAAGTTTTTCATCACATCTATTCGAAAAGGACTACTTGGTTCGCCTTTAAGTGCGCCCAAAGGTGGTGTTTTCTATAAGGAACTTTATAAGTGCGACGGAATTATATTTGCGGCGCACTTTTTGAATTTGGAACAAATAAATGCGAAGGAATGATCTTTCCCGCGCACTTTTTGAATTTGGAAGTATTTGTAATGTTAGTGTTCAGCGCCAAGAAAATGAACGAAAAGAATGTAAATATAAGTTTTCATTTGTTTTATTATTAGATACCATTTAATTCCAATGTTGTTACTCTACGTTTTATTAACTAATAATATTTCAATAAAATATGAGGCGCCTTTTATTTTCTCATAGAGTGTGATGAACAGTAGAGTGTACCACTCGGGCGCAATAGTACCTACATTGTTCACCGAGAGGAGAAAGTGACCGATTACCGTCGAGGGTGTCGTCTCACCCGAGATCGGGAATCGCACTTTCTCTCGAGTGATACATAGTGCTTTATACTACACCTACGAGGAAAATAAATAGTACTTTTCAACATTGAGTACATAGACCATAACGTACTTGGTTTGTATTTTTGCGCTTTTTCACTGAAATAAGCTAGCAAAACAGTTTCAGAAAAAGATGCTGCATTTTTTTCACATTTCCGTTGCAAAAAATCGTCATAAGTTTTATTATATTTTTTAATTGATTTCTGTGGTAAAAGGTTATATAAACATAAACATATTTATTTCCAAATAACACATATGCAGAACATTCTTATATTAGTACTTAATTTTAACAAAACAGGTAAATTTTAATGTAGATATAACAATGTAATTTTATGCACCCTGGATTTCGCACTAGGCTAGCCTGTGTCGCGAAATCCAGTGTCTTTCGTTTTTGTGAATTTAGGTATGAATGAATGAATGAATGAAAAACTTTGAATAGATAAGGATTCTAATAGACAGTACATATATAATACTTACATATAACACAAGAAAATTATAACCGAACTACCGGTGGCAACTGACATGTATAATATAGGTATGTAGTGAATGTAGTATATGTGTGTGTATATGTGTATCTGTGTGTGTGTGGGGGTGTGTGTGTGTGTATTTGATGTAAGACGAGTGACGTATCTGCGTAGCGTCAGCCTCATGAGAGTTGGGCTCGCAAAGACATCACCGAGTGTGAGCGAGATCGTATTCATGTTTGGCTTCTAATGAATTTCTTGCTTTTAGCTTCACCTTCATAGGTATGCTGAAATATGACGCGTTTTGATTTATAGCGGCAGAACGGAATCAGAGACAAAATAAAGGCCCGGAAGGTTTCCAGTTAGCTTACTGGTTTGATTAGATTTTCTATATCATTGTAACCCATGGATTTCAAGTAGTTGGATATTTTTAGCTTGCACACATACCTGGAATCACTTAAAATATTCAGTTTTTTGTCAAAGTCTTGGTAAACGTAAGGGCCCCTAAACGTAAATGAACGTTCTGCAAACTGGCTTCTTATCATTGGCAGTTTCCAGGCCCGACGGCGTGAGAGCTGCAATGGATCTGACATAGTGAATGGTGCAGTTTTATGGTACCTAAGTGCAATAGCCAAGATATATAACCCTCTCGTGTTGACATGGTTCAGTTCTTGATACAGAGTGTCACTGGGGTGTCTAAACGGCTTCCGGTATGCTACTTTGAGCGCTGCTCGTTGAGCACGTTCTAGTTTTAAAAGTAGAGTTTTACCTGCAGAGCCCCAGCACACTATTCCATAACTTAGTATAGACTGGCAGAGAGCTAAATAAACAGTCCTAATAATTTTAACGTCAGCTATCGCACCTAACTTCTTGAAAATATGTAAGAGTTTACGTACACGACCAGATAGACTATTTATTTGTTGAGACCAGTTAAGTTTATTATCAATAATAATTCCCAGATATTTTATGTGTTCGACTTCTTCGATTTCAGAGCAAGAACATGTATTGGAATTTAGGTTGCCACATTGATGCAGTCGAAGATGTGTTAGATATCCAGGGCCAGTGCGATCAGATACTCGGAATGTCACATACTTAGTCTTACTAGCATTAATCGTGAGTAAATTCTTCTGTAACCAACTTGCAATAACTGCCAGACCCTTTTGAGCTATTTCTATGGTCTCTTCCCAGTTACTCCCACAAAAAATCAGAGCGGTATCATCAGCATAAGCCAAGATCCTAGTATGACTTAGACTGAGGTCACAGAGGTCATTTATGTAAGCTAGGAAGAGAGTAGGGCCTAGCACGCTACCCTGTGGGACTCCGAACTCAATACTAGCGTAACCACTTTGGTTGTCACCAATACGCACTGTCTGATTACGCCCACTTAAGTACGACGTAAACCATTGCAATGGGAGTCCACGGATACCCAGTTTCTCGAGCTTTTTAAGTAGGATTGGCCGAGACACCGTATCGAATGCCTTGGCCAAATCCAAAAAAACTGCCAAGCATTTTTCCCCCCCATCAACGTTATCTGTCACAAAATTGACCAGATCTACCACAGTTATCAATCAGTATTTTTGCTGTTTCCTTCAACTGCGGCGGAGTTAAAAAATCTTCATCATCACTATCACTACTTATCATTTTGATAGTTTTATTTTACTTTTCTACGAAAACTGAATCCTCAAACAACACACAAATTGAAAATGGCGCCAATGGCGTCTGCAATTTTCACATGTTCTTTTTTCAAATTGTTTGACACCATCCAACACACAGCTAGTGGCCAGTGTCATTTTGCGAACTTGGAGATAAAAACTCACTGTAAAAACTTTTTGCCTTTTGAAATTTAGGTTACCAGCGCATAGTCTTACCCAAAATTAAAAAAGAAAAACCACGTAAGAAATGGATTTTCATACACTTTTCTCTCCCGCTCAGATGCGTTTTCTCGCCGCATATATTTTGTTCGATATGCAATGACGTACTTTCTATCGTAAATTTGATAAAGTATCAAGGTACTTTCCGAGCAGGTGTAGTATAAAATATATTTTTGGCTCGGGCGGCGTACTTTGAATCCCTCGCTACGTTCAGGATTCAAAAGCGCCCTCGCCTTAAAAACATTATTTTGCTCCCATATGACAATAGTACCTAGATACTATTGTCATCGTACTTAAAAATTTAAAAATTAAAAATTTTAAAAATTGACTACCCAAATACATTGGTACTGTAATAAATATTGTCGTGCGATATAATTGTTGGTGACTTTTCTTATCTTCATTTAAATACTTTTCGTAAAACCCTATATTTTTATGATTTTTTCAAAGAAGTAGATTTTTTATTTATTTATTTTGTTCTTCCTCGTTTTTCACATCATCACTATATTAAACCGTAAAGAGAAGTGAAAACTAGGAAGAGCAAAAGAAAGAAGTAAAACAATCTGCTTATTTAAAAAAAGGCATTAAAACGGTTTTCGGAAAAGTATTTAAATGAACTAAAGTGCTATAAAAAGGTCGCCAACAATAATAGTTACACAGCATCTACGTATGTACCTAATTGTCGTAGCAATTGCAAGTTATCTAATTCTGCATAACAGCGCCTGTCGCGCGACTGTCGCAGTGTCGCATTGACGGCAGACCACCGGAGGCGAACGTTTTTTGAACGCGGTTCATTAGAGCCGACAGTGGATGACATGTTACCTCTGCTGCTGACTTGCTAGCCAAGAAATACCCGTAATTGTGCAACAAAACATTGTCCTAGCATGTATTGTGATACGAAATGTTAGGAGCTTCCTGCTGCAAGTAGGTGTTATATAAAGAAGTAGGTAGACAGATTTACATAAGTATTTTTTACAAAAAATAGCATGACCGACTTCACCCGTGTACAGAATCATTACATAGTATAAAACAAAGTCGCTTTCCGCTGTCTGTCCCCATGTATGCTTATATCTTTAAAACTAAGCAACGGATTTTGATGAAGTTTGTTTTAATAGATAGAGTAATTCAAGAGAAAATTTTACATGGATAATACACCTGTGCGAAGCCGGGGCGCATCGCTAGAACGCAAATATTATGCACGGATCGATGTAACATTTTTCACACTATTGTTGATTTATCAAAAATAGCTCAGCCAATTTCGATATTAAATGGGACCACTTTCGAAGTATACTCTTTCCAATAAAAAAAGAATTATTAAAATCAGACTTCTATGAAAAAAAGTTATGCGTGGTTATAAATAAAAATATATTTATAATTATATATATATATATACTAGCTGACCCGGCCACGCGTTGCTGTGGCTAAATAAATTAAAATTGCGACTATAATTTGAGATTTAAACTATCCTATCTCTCAAGTTGGATCGAACTGCACATGGTGTGCTAATTTTATTATAATCGGTTAAGTGGTTTAGGAGTCCATTGAGGACAAACATTGTGACACGAGATTTATATAGGTATATTAAGATATATTCAGATATATATACGCGTCGAATTGTATACCTCCTCCGGTGGTTCGTCGGTCAAAAATACCTATATACTTATCAACATGAAAAGTGCATCATCTTTTTCACCAAATAGTAAAGTAACAAAACCAGTTCATTGTAACCAAGTTTCCACTAACACTGACTTCCACCGTGAACAGAATTCGAATAACTTGCTTGAATTGATGTGACATTTTTTGTTGATTTATCAAAAACGGTTCGGCCGATTTCGATGACATTTAAATGGAATCACTTCAAAATATTCTTTAAAACTAAAAAATATTTTTTTATCGATTCTCAATTGGCGAAAATATCGATTAGCATACACAAAAATAATACATACAGACGAACATAGTACCTCCTCTTTTTTGGAAGTCGGTAAATATGTACCATTTAGCGTGTCGGGAACATTTTTAATAATTATAAACTGAAATTTACTAGGAAAAACAAACAACACCTACGACAAGTATCCTCGGTACGAGTATTTCAGAAACATTAACTTTTTTAAACTTTGATATTAAATGAATTTCACATTTGATAAGAAAATTTTCAGCTGCTAGGTCAGCTAATTCAATACACGTGGCGCTTTTCATCGATACTTTCAATATTAAAGAGCAAACATAATTTCTATCTATAGATAAATATAGAACTCATACAAAGTTATGTAATTCTACAGATAAAACCACGTTCATTGAAATCAAACGCAATATAGACCACGTAATCGTAGGTCAGCTTTGTTGACTAACTCCGACATACCGGTAATGTGTTAGTTCATTCGCTTGAACATGGTTCGATGTTTCAGATTTTAACTTACAACCATTGAGTCATCCACGGTGTTATAAATTAATAATTAAGGAGTTTTGAAATTTTCTGCACTTTTTCTCTTCCAATAGATATACATAATTCTAATATAATTCTAATTTTTAGTGTCATTTCCACTAGTAACGGCTGGCACTTAGCAGTCAGCTCTTTACATTTGGGGTTATTCTTGGCAAGACAATATAATTCTGTACTACTATTTTACTTCGTAAATTCTAAGATTTTAAGTACACAATACTTTTTTCTTGGACCAATTTTCTCAACTCCCATCTGGGAGTTGAGAAAATTGATCCAAGCCATCTGGGAGTTATTTGTAGACACTCGTATCTACGAGTGTCTACAAATAATACAGGCGAGAAAATATTTCTCATTACTATTATTCTTTTATCGAAGATCAAAAAACTTTTTTTTCATACGGAAATACTGTTCTTTTTTGCGATTTCATTGTTGACCTCTTGAAAATAGTCATTTAAGATGCACTGGTAAGATAATTGGTAGCGTAATATGGTTACTACTTAAAGCTCCAACACCAATAGACAAACATATTGTAAAGAAAACATCGCACATCCATCAAGAGTATCAACTATAATTTCTTCGACTTCCACTGATAAGTTAATATTGACTGTCACTCAACACCTGGACTGGATGGGTCATCGCTCCGGTCTCAATTGTGCTGATAATCAGGTTCCATTCATCTTGAATTCAGTATCTACCAAATTTGGCTTGAGAACGTAATATCGTTGTTTATATCAGAAACGTTTAACTCAAGTGTCGCTGAACTTATATGGGTTTATGAATTTATCAATAACGTTTATGGAATTACATAGTTGTTTCAGACAGTTACAAACAAGTTGTTTGTAGAGGTTCATTATTCTCTATGGCTACAAAATTTATGAAAAAATAAGCCGGACAAGTGCAAGTCACACTCACACATTGAGGGTTCCGTGCAAACACATTGTTAAAGTAATTAAAAACCTGTTTTAACATGTGCTTATGAAGTTCTTTTATATGATACCTTACATGATACGATTTACTTACATTGAATTTTGAACCCAAATTTTGTGAATTTCGAGGCCCTATTTTTTTGTGGTTTAAATAAAAATGTACAATTTTCAGATTTATTCCTATATGTATATACTGAGACAATGCTTCGCGCCAAATTTCATAGTTCTATGTCAACGGGAAGTACCCAGTAGGTTTTGATTTTTGTGAGGGTCGAAATATGCAGTTTTTTACGACATGAACGGCTCTAACTTTTTTATACGATAACTGAGAAGTTTTTCTTTTACGCAACTGCAAGATATCATAGATATACGTATACAATTTAAATTTCAACTCGATATCTTTACGCGTTCCCGAGATAAAGAGTCTTGACATACACACAGACGGACAGACGGACAACAAAGTGATCCTATAAGGGTTCCGTTATTTCCGTTTGAGGTACGGAACCCTAAAAATAAAAAAAGCCTAGCCATTGATACGAAATGAATGAATTTATAAAACTTATTACAATACTTTTTTGCGATAAATAATGTCGATAATACGTGAATATTTTATTTTATTATATCTAAACGGATACAATAAAGAAAAGTATACGCAAAATCAAAATAAAATCACGTAGAATAACAAATCCGGTAGAAAAATAAATGAAATAATTAACGAAAATGCATACAAAATACTTACAAGGTAAAGTCAGTGACTAGATCAGACATAATTTAATTTGCGGCAGATCATTATCAAAATCTAAAACACAAAGCAATTCAAATCCTGTCTTTTTCCATTGCAATTTAGGGACTGTCAAACTTTACGACTTGCTTGTATAGCTTTATTTATAGTCCATTACAGATCGTAGGCCTACTTATGAAGGGTCGTTGGGCCTTATTCATCACGCTGGCCCAGTGCGGGTTGGTGGATTCACATGCGCCATCGAATTTCTTTCACGGACATATGCATATACCCTCATTATGTTTTCCTTCACCGAAAAACCAGTGGTGTTAAATTCCGTACATTAATTTCAAGGAATTCATTGGTACGGTACCGATATTTAAGCCCACAGCCTCACGATTGTAAGCCGGTGTTATTACCACTAGCCTACATTAGCTAACTCTAACTTCACAACAGTTTCACCCAATGTTACAAAGACTGGCGACAAAATCTATGACAATTGGTCAGTTAAAGCCGATCCAATTACCCCTCGTTACTGCGTATCGGTCAAGTAGTTTAACTGGATGAGAGACCCGATGAACTCGCGCTATAACTCACTTTTAGCTTTGGATTGGTTAAAAATTGGAGCTGAGAAAGGCACACATTTTATTTAGAATATACGTATAATTCCGAACTTTTTACAGAGATGACTCTGCATATCTGGTTTTACGTGAAATCTCAGAGTATTTTTAACATTCTTAATCTAGATTTTCAGATTTGTGTTTTAGATGTTTTATTCGTTTAACCCGTTTGTCCAACACGCCTCTGTCTCAATACTTGCTTTTTACATATCCCGTAATATTTTTAAAAAGTACTTCGTTCTAAAATGTTTAATTTAATTATGACATTACATTTTTATAGCTCTTTTGTTTTTAGGGTTCCGTACCTCAAACGGCAAAAACGGAACCCTTATAGGATCACTTTGTTGTCCATCTGTCCGTCTGTCCGTCTGTGTGTATGTCAAAACTCTTTATCTCCAGAACGCGTAAAGATATCGAGTTGAAATTTAAATTGTACACGCATATCTATGGTGTCTTGCAGTTGTGTAAAAAACTTTTCAGTTGTCGTTTAAAAAAGTTAGAGCCGTTTATGTCGTAAAAAACCGCATATTTCGCACTCACAAAAATTAAAACTTACAGGGTACTTCCCGTTGACATAGAACTATGAAATTTGGCATAAAGCATTGCCTCAGAGTACACATATAGGAATAAATCTGAAAGCTGTACATATTAATTTAAATCACAATAAAATACGGCCGCAAAATTCCCAAAACATGGGTTCAAAATTCAAAGTGAGTAAATCGTATCATGTAAGGTATCATATAAAAGAACTTCATGAGCACATGCTAAAACAGGTTTTTAATTATTTTAATAACGTGTTAGTACGGAACCCTCGATGACGATGATCCCTCGATGATGCGAGCCTGACTCGCACTTGTCCGGTTTTTTTTATTTAACCTGTATTTACTGTCCCCCTGCTAAGCAAAGGTCTCCTCCAATTGCTTCCATTCCTTTCTGTTCTGTGCTACCTCCGTCCAATCCTTTTTAAGCCTCTCGATTTCGTCGCGCCATCGTGTTTATTATGATTTATTTAATTTGATACATTAAAAAGGATTGACAACTTATTATAAGTTAGTCTTAATTATACATTGGGATCCTTCAATACGAACGTTGTCTAAAAAAACATCCGTGCGTATTTCACTATTTTGAATATAACTAACAAGTTTCTTTGTGCAAGCCGCAAGATTTCTTCTATTTTTACCTGGCACCTTAACGACCTCCAAAGAATTTCAAACGTTTCACACAACATTTCGGACCCAGAACTAAATTCGTAACTTTACGGGACCTTTAAGAAGGGTCGCATCTTTGATTATATTGAAAAGGATTTGACTGTGTTCTCTCTGCTGAGGTTCGAGTAGGTGTATCCAGTGACAGTAAAAAAAACAGTCATTTTTAATAATGAATTAGTTAGTTACTATTTGCATTAGCGTCTTTCACTCTCTTGTCACTTTGTGACCAAATCTTTTAAATTCTATTTGATCACCTATTCGGTTTTTATCTGAGCCAAAATTAATACAAAAATCGAATGGCCAATAGAGATGATTTAATTTTGATGATGGAGCTGTAAAAATGTAAACTCTTGCGACTGCTAGCCACATTGCCAAAATATGGTCAGCTTTAATTTTTAAACTTCCTCTTAAAAAAGATCTTCTTCTTCTTCTTCCTTAAAATTGATATTTAATAGATTCACAATTTTAATTTGATCTCTTTAAATAGAAGCTTATAGTCAGATCTTGGTATCAAAATAAAGAACTGCTATCCCTTATATCTTCATCCTTTTCTTGAATATCAAAGGCCGACATTGAAGATCGGCAGATCAAGTAGCACCCTCCGGTGACATAACTATTTTATAGGAATTTTAAGCATTTTTTAATCAAATAAAAGAAACTACCTGTTTCAGCTCTCCAATTCATTAACGGTCATTAAAGAACTTTATTGCGACTTTAAATTTATATTATAGCTCTAGGGACTGATTAATTAAACAGTCAATGAATAGGACAGAGGGTAGATGCACCGGTTGTGGCCATCTTATGTCATTTGGTCACTTTGAATTTCAATTATTGCGTAGACAATTTTAATACTAAAAATTATTTAAAAAACAATCTTTATCATTCACATAAACAATGTTTATGGCGTTACTATTGTTTATAATCTATTTAAGCAATATTTTTGTCATGAAAGGGCCAAAAATGGAGCAGTGGCCACAACCGGTGCATCTACCATAATCTAGAAAACGTCAATCCCGTAAGCTTTGTTTTTACTACTTAGCGGTTACTTTCGCAAGTCTTGGTTAAGTCTTTTTCATGCTAATTAATGGTGGGAAACGTAGTTTGCTTTTAATTGAAATGTCAGTTTATAATTACGACACAAGACATGCACAGATTTTAAAGATTTTGAAAGCAGGTATTTTAGTTTACCTGTTCGACAAGTTCAGAATTAAATGCTATGTGTATTTTTTGTTTTATTTCAATAGCTTTGCGTTTGACTACATACTGCCTGATGTTGAGCAGATGAGCAAGTCATACCTAGAAGATACTTATTTACTCGAGATTTGACAGCAAAACGTTCCCCATTCTAACTGTTCGTATGAGGAATGAGTGTATTTCTCGATTTTCAATGGACATATTTTAGGACGGCATTGTAGGGGAACTAGGGGCATGACGGGGACGCTAAGGGAAAATTATAAAAAACTACATTAAAAATCAACATAATGTTTTCATTTATTTATGGCACTATAGTAACTTAATCAACTACTAATTGGCATAGTCTTTGGACGAAAATGTTATCGCAAATTTCTAGTAATAATAATTTTTTAAGTATACATAAAAAAACCGTCTTGCCCCGTATGTGGGGTAAGATGGGGAATGATAAATGGGCATGATGGGGTTAAGGGGCAAGATAGGATTCTCATTTATCTTCACAGAAAATGCATATGAGCACTTCTTCTAAGTTTCCATCATCCACCCCTGCGCATGCAGTATGTGCCCATCGCCCACAAAGCTGACATTGTACCCAATTTTCGGTAGATTTAAGGTAAGTGTGGTTTGTATCGTTACAATAAAGACAAACGCTATCTTCTTGGCCTGAAGTTGATGGCCTGGTCTTCTTCTGCAGTTTTAGGAATTTTTAGGAACACCATATTCTAAAGCTGCCTTTCTGTATCCTGATTCTCTACTCAAAACTTTGTCTATAGCTTCTTTCATGGACTGTTGTGACCAGTCTCCTCTTTTTGTTTTTTTTTTGTAGGTCCTAACCATGTTTAATCAGAAAAAACAAAATAAACGATTTTTCAATATAAATATCTTTAAACAATCTGCGGAAACTATTGACAATAGAGCATTGTGTGGGGCATACTGTGGTACCCCGTAATGCCCCGTACGATTTACACCATCTTGCCCCAGTCACTGTTTTTAAAGAAAATAAAATTTCAAAAATACACGGTTAGATCCATTACACTTTTGAATTATGCCTATCCACTGTAAGGAAAACGTAATACAAATCAAAAATAAATCATCATTTCAATACTATTTCTTACCTGTTTCTGAAGTTGTTAAGAAACACAAAATATTACATCAAACATGCACGTTAACAAAAATTTGATTGTAAACAAAGAACGCACGCACTTTCGCCGACTGTCATGGCCGCACTGAGTATTGTTCCAAAGCGGCCTCTCATTGGCTAAACTGCCTACTCGCGATTGCGTTTAGTTTTGCTATGTGTGCGTGTCCCCGTCTTACCTCGCTACCCCATCATGCCCCTAGTTCCCCTAAGTACACGACTTATTGTGGGACCAACCCAGATAGTGTGAAAAAAGCAGCCGTTCCATATATTTGTGATACCACCACTGTTGTATTGGTTTTTTTTTTCTTTATTGGGCAAGTGCCTTTATTAACTACCACTAAATATAAGACCTACACAATCTAAAACTAGACAAACTTAGTAGTTTGTGTAGTTTTAGATTGTGTAGGTCTTGTGTTGTAGTCAACATAAAAAGCAATTGGATCATCCACAGACCCTTGAAGGTCTAAAGA
Source organism: Hypomecis punctinalis (assembly GCA_949316475.1). Taxonomy (NCBI): domain Eukaryota; kingdom Metazoa; phylum Arthropoda; class Insecta; order Lepidoptera; family Geometridae; genus Hypomecis; species Hypomecis punctinalis. The sequence continues at coordinate 18,002,109 of OX438804.1, read as the reverse complement.
TAATCGAAATGCTTAAGCCCACTGCCAGTCGGCAGCGTGCCCAGCATGCTGGCAGCATTGCCACGCCGAATGACAATGCTTATACGTTGTTTTGTTATTTCAGGATAAGTCCCATAGTAAAAGTTAGTCAAAAGGATGAGTTGAAGAAAAATGATGAAAAAATGTTCTAGAACAAAGTTGGGTATACCACTAGACTAGTAGGTATTAGAGATAACAATATAGATATACAAATAAGTGAACAAATAAATATTTACATTTCTTAAGTATTTAAATTATGTTTCATCGTCGTTACAACAATAAAACATGTAAAACAATCATTAATTGGTCAAAAACCTATATGTAAACCAGGTAGCCAGTTGTAAGTAAAATAAGTAGCTAAAACCTGTCTTTATTATACCTTTTGAGATAGCGCTGTAAAATTATCTCCTTGCTCCCAACTTCCAACAGACTTGATAAAGATTAACACATGAAGTACTTGCGATGAGGAAATGTCTACGTATAAATCAAGGTATACATCACTTGCGGTTATAATTAGTTCATTTAATAACACCAAACTAGGTATATTAAACAGGATAAAATTTATCTGCTTGCCATGTACTTAGTCGAAAGGGAGTGCTTAAAAGCATCGTTATGGACAACTTTTAGTGTGGAAACCAAAATTTGAAAATAAAAAAAATTACTATGGAAGCTAGCTTAGCTTCTTAAATTTTAGATAGATAGATAAACTATTTATTGCACACCGAAAAATAAACAAACAAAAGGTACTACAAAAATACATAAACAGTGGTACAATGGGCGGTCTTATCGCTGATAGCGACCTCTACCAGGCAGACTTATTTTCTGCCTTAGAAATTACGCGTGACAGTGTAACATTCTAACTAAAAATATCTAAAATTCTTGTTGATAAGCTCAGTAATAGCGGGAAAAAAATTTATCCAAGTCCAAGTTCTATCAAACTTATATATGGCCGAAAACAAAAAAGCACTTGTTTTCATTTTCCAGAACAGGACCAAGCACTTGAACTTGTTCGATATTCAAAAATAGCGGTGCGCCATATGCGTTTGCGCACATGCTCGAGGGATTTGGGTCACACGCTCATTGCCAGAAACGCTACACCCGCGCCAAGGACACCGTCCCTAAGGGCACTTGCGTTCGAGTTTTTATGGCAATCGTGGATTTATGGTACGGAGCGTGCTTGGCTGCTTTTTTTCTTATTTTTAGGTTTCGGTACCGTGTTATTAAGGAAAACAGTACAAGATAGAAGATACGCGTCAATATTTTTCATTTATTCATGTGATTAACATTTGATGCTCTAGTTTTTAGCGTTACGTTAATTAATACAAGTTACTTTAATTAATTTTGGCTACCAAGGTCACTGTTCATAGGGCACTAACTTGCGTTCGAGCTTTTATAGCAATCATGGATTTATGGTACGGAGCGTGCTTGGCCGTTTTTCCTTTTTTGTGATTGGAGCCTATGTTATTAGGGAAACAATACAAGGTAGATATTCTTATTTTTATTAATCAATGAATGATGTCCTAGCTACTAAAACTCTAGCGTTGCGGATGTTAAGCGTTGTAGGATGTAAGGACATGTACTGGTAAAGCCAAATTGTAACTAATCATTATTTACTCCTGGAGCACTTGCGACTGTATCTTTTTATAAACTTTTTTGTCAAAAAATATTTATTTAACATAATTTTTAGGGTTCCGTACCTCAAAAGGAAAAAACGGAACCCTTATATGATCACTTTGTTGTCCGTCTGTCCGTCTGTCCGTCTGTCCGTCTGCCCGTCTGTCCGTCTGTCCGTCTGTCCGTCTGTCCGTCTGTCCGTCTGTCCGTCTGTCCGTCTGTCCGTCTGTCCGTCTGTCCGTCTGTCCGTCTGTCCGTCTGTCCGTCTGTCCGTCTGTCCGTCTGTCCGTCTGTCCGTCTGTCCGTCTGTCCGTCTGTCCGTCTGTCCGTCTGTCCGTCTGTCCGTCTGTCCGTCTGTCCGTCTGTCCGTCTGTCCGTCTGTCCGTCTGTCCGTCTGTCCGTCTGTCCGTCTGTCCGTCTGTCCGTCTGTCCGTCTGTCCGTCTGTCCGTCTGTCCGTCTGTCCGTCTGTCCGTCTGTCCGTCTGTCCGTCTGTCCGTCTGTCCGTCTGTCCGTCTGTCCGTCTGTCCGTCTGTCCGTCTGTCCGTCTGTCCGTCTGTCCGTCTGTCCGTCTGTCCGTCTGTCCGTCTGTCCGTCTGTCCGTCTGTCCGTCTGTCCGTCTGTCCGTCTGTCCGTCTGTCCGTCTGTCCGTCTGTCCGTCTGTCCGTCTGTCCGTCTGTCCGTCTGTCCGTCTGTCCGTCTGTCCGTCTGTCCGTCTGTCCGTCTGTCCGTCTGTCCGTCTGTCCGTCTGTCCGTCTGTCCGTCTGTCCGTCTGTCCGTCTGTCCGTCTGTCCGTCTGTCCGTCTGTCCGTCTGTCCGTCTGTCCGTCTGTCCGTCTGTCCGTCTGTCCGTCTGTCCGTCTGTCCGTCTGTCCGTCTGTCCGTCTGTCCGTCTGTCCGTCTGTCCGTCTGTCCGTCTGTCCGTCTGTCCGTCTGTCCGTCTGTCCGTCTGTCCGTCTGTCCGTCTGTCCGTCTGTCCGTCTGTCCGTCTGTCCGTCTGTCCGTCTGTCCGTCTGTCCGTCTGTCCGTCTGTCCGTCTGTCCGTCTGTCCGTCTGTCCGTCTGTCCGTCTGTCCGTCTGTCCGTCTGTCCGTCTGTCCGTCTGTCCGTCTGTCCGTCTGTCCGTCTGTCCGTCTGTCCGTCTGTCCGTCTGTCCGTCTGTCCGTCTGTCCGTCTGTCCGTCTGTCCGTCTGTCCGTCTGTCCGTCTGTCCGTCTGTCCGTCTGTCCGTCTGTCCGTCTGTCCGTCTGTCCGTCTGTCCGTCTGTCCGTCTGTCCGTCTGTCCGTCTGTCCGTCTGTCCGTCTGTCCGTCTGTCCGTCTGTCCGTCTGTCCGTCTGTCCGTCTGTCCGTCTGTCCGTCTGTCCGTCTGTCCGTCTGTCCGTCTGTCCGTCTGTCCGTCTGTCCGTCTGTCCGTCTGTCCGTCTGTCCGTCTGTCCGTCTGTCCGTCTGTCCGTCTGTCCGTCTGTCCGTCTGTCCGTCTGTCCGTCTGTCCGTCTGTCCGTCTGTCCGTCTGTCCGTCTGTCCGTCTGTCCGTCTGTCCGTCTGTCCGTCTGTCCGTCTGTCCATCTGTCCGTCTGTCCGTCTGTGTGAATGTCAAGACTCTTTATCTCGGGAACGCGTAAAGATATCGAGTTGAAATTTAAACTATATACGTAAACCTATGAATTCTTGCAGTTGTGTAAAAGAAAAGCTTCTCAGTTACCGTATAAAAAAGTTAGAGCCGTTTATGTCGTAAAAAAACGCATATTTCAACGCTCACAAAAATCAAAACCTACAGGGCACTTCCCGTTGACATAGAAATATGAAATTTGGCAAGAAGTATTGCCTCCGAGTACACATATAATAGTACGTTCCGGAAATGTTGTTTTTTTTTTGGCACACATATATCCAAAATAAATCTATTCCTGACTCGAACAAATTCAAAGTGAGTCATTTTAAATAAATTCATTAGCAATGCCAAGCCTGTTTTAACAGGTTATTTCAACAACGTGTTTGTACGGAATTACGGAACCCTCGATGTGCGAGCCTGACTTGCACTTGTCCGGTTTTTTAATAACGGACACAGTGCTAATAACGTTCTCACTCCTTTTGTGTCATGTATCATTAAATTGACACGATAATTACTTTACTTCAGCAACTCTCAAAATTTACTGAAAATTTTCTTTAAAAATACAAGGCAAGATTGAATTGGGTAGTTTTAAAATTGAGACAATTTAAGTGTCTTCACCCCATATATTTTACGAACGTAAGTATGTACTTACGTTAAGCAGGAGTTCAAAATGCTTGTTCCTTAATCAGAGAAAATGGCGTCGTTACGAACATTTAGCATGATATGTAACTGTGAATAATAAATAATGACGGCTTTTATCTGTTCTCTGACATCGCCTAAGGCTTATTGTAATACACATAACGAAACAAAAAGCGACATTTATTTTGTGTTGTCAAATATCACGATCATAATATAATATAAAATATAAAAATCAATTATATATGGCAGATACATTTTTGAGCAGAAAAAAATATTTTCTTACGACGGTTAATTGATATAGTTTTTGACCGACGAACCGGAGAAGGTACTCAATTCGACGCGTATATATATATATATATATATATATATTTATATATAACAACGTATAACTTTTTACGTAGTGGTCCGATTTCGATAGTTCTTTTTTTATTGGAAAGAATGTACTTCGAAATTGATCCCATTTAAATTTTATCGAAATCAGCTGAGCCAATGCTACATCGATCTTCTGTACACGGTTGAAGTCTGTCAGACATGCTATTTTAGCAAAAAAAAATATATAGTATACATATACAATTATACATATACTACATACGAAGAAACTGGTATATGCTGCCTATGCGAATTATGTGATGTTATTGACATCTAGCACATTTGGATTGTAAAAGAATACCTATGTTCGAATAGAGACGGTAGAATGTTTTATTTCTATTTCATGGCAAGGTTTTTTATGAAAATAAGTGCGTGACGTGCCCTAAGTAATTTTAGTTTTCAGAAAATCACGTATTTTTCAAAATATTTATTAGGTAGGTACTTTAACTCGGCTTATATTTATTTTCAATGCCAATTTTTCTACAAAATATAACTATGTATTCGAAACGAAATTCTTAAAATTATTATTATGTACTACGGGATTACCGCGCACGTTAATTATGTTTATATTACTTACTGTTATTATGTATGTATTACGTAATTTTAGTGCGCGATTAGTCCCGTAGTACACAATAATAATGTGTTCAAATCGTGAAAGTTTGAAAACAACAGAAATTCTGAAAAGTATAGAAAATACATTCACGTTGATAGACATGACTCTAAACTATTTACAAGTGGTTGTACTAAAATATCTTATTTTCATCAGGTTTCAAAATCACTATTAAAAAAAAGCATAAGCTTACCGGCTGTAAACATAAATTTAGAAAAAAAGAAGTAATTTACCAGGTAACGGGTTACTGTTTTCAATTTGGAACGATCGGTTCTGCGCAAGTGGTCACCGCGCAGCTGCTGCGCGCGCGACGGTCGCGTGCCGACGCACGAGCGCCGCCGATCTCGCCCGAAGATCACCGAAGCAAGAATTTGAAGACCACTTGATAAACATCGATGGGGTATAAACAGTAACTGTCTATAGGAAAATTATGTTTAGGTTTGTGTAAAAGCGGGTCAGCGATTATCTATACTCTATAAAATTTAACTTGATCTCTGCGACAGTTACATATTGACATATTTAGAGTTGAGATGGTGATGGAAAAAATCGATTTTCAAACAATGTTGTAATGAAATCGAATGAGTAGTTGAAGGTGAGAAATTGGATTTTATTTACTTACTATTATTTAAGATCAAGTATGTACACATGTAAATAATGTTTTGGTATTAATTAAATACTTACTCATAATAATGTAACGATAGTATTTATCGACGTTTTTCACTATTATCGATGCTAATGTAACATATAATTGGGTTTAATTTAATTACACTTGTAAAAAATGTTATGATATTAAAATATACCATAAAATTAATGATAAATTAAGTTTTATTTAAAATATCGTCAGTATAAACTATCGATATTTTAATTGAAACTCTATCTAAAACTCTGTGGTCACAATCATTCGTCGCCCATCACTAATCGGCATGCCCATAAAGTATGACATTGACAGGTACTGTCTGTACTATTAAAAAATTCAGGACTTCATAGGCATGATTTTTCTGACAGCTGTCGCAGAAATAAATTTAAATTTTATAGAGTATAAGTAAACCAACGTTCGGCACGGTCATGCCTGGAATGGGTGACCGCAGGTGGCATTTCCAACTGAGCACTACCGTGGTTCGGATAATTAAATTGTAGGTCCTTGTTTTTTTAACCGTTCAGCCATGTCAGAGGCTTTCAAGCGGTTTTAAAACTGACACCGGAGCTAGCTATAAACGAACGAACTTAATTTAAAAAAACTTGGCTACGTAAGTAAAAATACTTATCGCTTTTATATTGACTAGCATATATTGTCATTTAGAACGTATTGTTTTGGTAATTTTATTGCTTATTGTGTCATTTGTCTGCGACTACTTCTCATACTAAAGATGAATTGCATCTTTATAGTTAGTAGTGACATTTGCACATGTTATATAAATAAATAATATAACTGTGATGCAATAAAACAGGCCTAATGTTAGTCGGCTCCAGTCTGTCACAGGAAGTTAACTTTAATTACCATTACACTTTATCGCTCATCATGGATAGACATCATGGATAGTTCTGTAGAACTATCCATGATGTTTATCATATGTAAGAATTACGTAAGAAACGGTACAGTACAGTGCAGTACATTAACAATACATATTTAATGTCTGTGTCTCATAAAACAATCGCCCATTTATTGGCTTACTCAAGTCACGTAGGTAGGTACTATTTACTGTCGCATGTACTGCGAACTGTTTAGGTAGTTTCTGATAACAAAAAACTTCTGGATACCAAAAAACTGGACCAGTAAAAGAAAATAATTGTAATAGACCAATTGTATCGAAAATTAAAATATTAAAATGGGAATAAAGGAAAGGGAAAAACAAAAATAAGGAACATCAAAAATTATATAGGTACATAAATTAGTGTACACTAGTAAATATCATAAATTATTTATCAACTTTGTTTTTTTTTTATCAAAATTAGTATAAAATAGCAATTGCACATAAAGTCCTCGAAGAACATCGGGGGAAATTTGGAAGTAGGATTACAAAAACAAAAAAAAAAAAAAAAAAACAAAAAACTTCATATCAAAATGTATTATATATGTACTTACTACTTAGGAACAATTTCCTCGGATCTATTTTCATCAGAGATAAAATCTAGAATATGCATTTAACCGCTCAAGAAAGCTCAACGTGCTATGGAGAGGGCTATATTTGGAGTTTCTCTACGAAATCAAATTAGTAAAGAGAATATCTGCAGACGAACCAAATTAACAGACATACCCCAGTAGATTGGCAATTTTAAGTGGCAGTGAGTACATAGTTCGAAAAACTGATGGCCGATGGGGCCGTAAAGTTCTTGAATGGAGACCACGAACCATTAAACACAGCGTAAGACGTGATATAATCAAGTTCGTAGGAACGCGCTGTATACAGGCCGGTTCCAACTAGCCTTATTGGCAATCCATAGGTGAGGCCTATGTCCAGCAGTAGACGTCCTATGGCTGATGGATAAATGCATGCATATATTTAACAGAAGTCGGTTTTTTCTACCTTAATCGAAAGTTATAAAAAACAATCGCGTAATTGCGCCCTTACTAAAAATTAATACGATTTCTAAATTGTAAAAAACACAGGCTGGCAAGTTAGCTGTCAAATGTAGACTCATTTGTGGGACAAGATTGATGAAGATTGCTCTACTTTCGAGCTCATTTTGAGTTTGCTATAGTCTGCAATGTTTTGCTGATGCCTAAGCGTATTTTGAAATAGACGTTGCTAGTTACAATGTTTTGCTTTAGCTAACTAGTTTGAAAACAGATGGAACTTTAACATTGTAAGCTAGTTGACATCCATGAGATAAAAAGAGAGAAACATAGGCACCAATACATAGATCGTTAGTTTTCTTTTGAGAAATACACGTTTAGTACACAAAAGCTCTTATAGAAAAGATAGAATCATTTTTTTGTGGAATATTTTCAAGTCAGTTTTATTGAAATTAGTCCAAAATTAAATAATAGGTAGGCAAGTTTCAATGGTGATATCTGATTCTAACGTAACTAAATAATTTAATAGGCATAATCATTTTTAAGATATTTTAGGCTAGGAACCTCTGTTTTCAAGCAATCTATCAAATAAATAATATATTAAGACTATCCACACTTTTGATTAAATACGTAAAAAATTCTACAAACAATTATTTTTTTTCGGGAACTAAATTATGCCCAAGGCTTTGACGTCGTGATTTTTTAATATTTATCTGCCATCCCATAGAAAAACGTAATTTTTTAATTATTTATTGCAAAAATAGCATGACCGTCTTCACCCGTCTACAGAATCATTACATAGTATAAAACAAAGTCGCTTTCCGCTGTCTGTCCCCATGTATGCTTATATCTTTAAAATTACGCAACGGATTTTGATGTAGTTTGTTTTAATAGATAGAGTAATTCAAGAGAAATGTTAATATGTGTAATACACCTGTGCGAAGCCGGGGCGCATCGCTAGAACGCAAATATTATGCACGGATCGATGTAACATTTTTCACATTATTGTTGATTTATCAAAAATGGCTCAGCCAATTTCGATAAAATTTAAATAGGACCAATTTCGAAGTATACTCTTTCCAATAAAAGAATTATTAAAATTGGACTACTATAAAAAAAAGTTATGCGTGGTTATACATAAAAAAAAATATATAAACGCGTCGAATAGTATACCTCCTCCGGTGGTTCGTCGGTCAATAAAATGAATAGAAAAACATATTTTTTCGGAATAAAAAGTAGCTTTTGTCACTTTTCATCCTCTTAAGTAGCAATAACAAACCAACAAGTACATTTTCGGATTTATAATCATCATAATTATTGGTTAGAAGGATAAAATATATTCGAATACAAAGTAAATATAATAAGCAGTAATCATACTAATAATGTCCCATCTGATAATGATAACATATAAAAGATAAACATCAGACAATAACCACAACCAAAGGTGGTGGACAACCAGTGCCTAAGATAGACAAGGTAATGAGCAGCAAGTTCTCGAACGGATGCACCCGAGCATAGTAACCAACAATTAAAACTAAAGGGTATTAAAGGTATAACTAGATGACCGGCAAACAGTTTACTTATTAATGTTGTTGGATGGAGATAATTATTCTATTAAAATGTTTAAGGTTTATAATAGCAATAAAATATAATAGCCATAGCTTTTTTTTTAAATTGTGACTCTATTTAAACAATATAGGTCGCCGAATATTCGTTTAAGCCAAAAACAAAAGGTGCATGGTCTTTTCATCGCTTCTTTTGGACCCTTGAGAAAAAAATGTCAAGTCGATTTTTTCGATATGAAAAAGCCTATGTTATCCAGCAGAGGACGATATTTGGATCGTAAAGATGGAAAAAAATCAACCGATTTTATACAAAACGAATAATTTTTTTATAAAATTTTATTACTATAAAAGTACACTATAAAATCTAGATAAGGTTTTTATTTTATGACTTTAAAAGAACATAGTGTTACGACTAAGTCTAAATATGGTATCAAACAAAAAAAAACTAAGTCGTAACACTAATACAAACCCACAGGTGCGACTATTAAAATCATCTTTGGTGCATCTAGTACCTACTTACAAGTTTTCTTTATACAAGACGAATTTTGATAATTGAAGAACGGAACGGAAATATCCACCCATAAGGACTCCGAGCTTCCCTTCGCGTCTCATTCTTTTTAGTTATCAAAATTGCTATTGCAATTTGATTTCAACAGGCGGAGTCGAACGTGATCCACTTTTTTTAATTTATATGTTAGTTGCGATCCTAATTGTCTTTTTCAAATTAAACGTATGCTTAGGCCCCCATTTTGATTCACATATATGCTATTATGTTTTCTTTTGCGAAATGTAACGTGAGCCAAGGCACGTGGGGAAACCTTTTGTTATTATTTTGCAACGTCCTGTTCTTTTTGGAATTTTGTGTGGTTTTTGGTATATAAATAGTGCTGGTAGTTTGCTTTGAGGTGCAACCTGCGAATCTTTGTTATTGAAACTTTTTAAATACACCTTTTGTACCGAAATATCTTTTCATACATGAGAAAAACATAACCTATAATTTTATAAAGTTTATTTTCTGTCTATGTAGACATTATTTTTACGACAACGTGAGTGAGCTTATGTTAGTTTGTGTTATAAGAGGCCTCGTTGGTTATATGCTATGTTATTATTGTTGACTATTTCTGATTTATGCCGAATTCAAAATATATCTACCTAATATTTAATTACTGTATCTTATTACACTAACAAAAGCTACCATCATCGACATCAACATTGTTGTTTATACTGCTTATGTGTAATGGCTTATTGGCGTTAGGAAGCATTTTATATTATTATCATTTTCATTTTTTAAATTCAAATCATGTTTTTTCGTCATATTTATCTGCATTGCCTTTGGTGGTATTTTTTCTTCTGAATTCTGATAGAGAAAATATTAGCCTAAAAAATTGATTACTGGAAATATAATTTTCCAAGTAACGTTTATTATTCTTAAAGTTCTACTAACTTTTGATCAAGATTATCTTATGTTTTCAGGATAATAAAATTACACAAAAAGTAAATTGAATTGTTTTATTTACAACTCCATCAAAATTACAGTCGTCCTCGTCATTTAAACATTTCTTAACACTAATTAGGAATCTGCCTTATGGTACTAAAACTATCTTTGTACACTACAAGTCTTTGTCTCAATATATTTTATATAAACAGCGACACGGACTTTGTGAAGCATGTTTTTTCATACAGGTAACGAAACTTACTAACAGAGCTTCGAATTTACTTAGAACAAAATTAAACATAATGACTAGATAACGCCTAAAATCTAACAAGGCTCTACTCTAAGGCACAGCGGTCTTATGATCACTTATATAAATGCTAAAATGGAACAAATAAATGATCAATTCAGTCTTAAAGTGTTATTCCGTCGACGTTTGAAATGCAGTGGGTATTCGGTGTTCAGTCGCCGGGGAATGCATCGATGGGATCGTTACAGTCCTCCATTATCTTCTCTCATTAGGAATATACTGATTGCGCTTAATTAGAGGTTCTCTCCGTCCTCTTCTCGTTCAGATCACTCCTGAGGAATACTCGTTTTTTTCATAATCACCAAGCCGCTCTGGCCGCACTTTGATCACCGCAATGCACGGTTCCTGGGAAAAAGGAAACAACATTTTATTTAATCGTTCGGTATTTGAATCATCTACGTTTATCGGACCTCCGATATAAGGAAGCCCTAAGGACTTGTCGGCTGACGTCGAGTAAAAAATTCCCATGAATACTAAACTGGTATCACCAGATGTTTGCTTAGAGCTTAGCAAATATTGTAACACGTGTGCCGCGCTCGCCCTTCTATTTCCTCTCGAGATTTCGTCTTCCGGTACAATAAATTAATAGCCTACGCTACATTTTTTGCGGGTTTAATTTAGTTTTTAGCCGCGGCGCTACCGATTTTGCTGATCCGTAAAATTGGACCATATGGTGAAATGTGTCCAGGTTCTCACTGACCGGATGAATAGATTTTGAGATGAATAAAAATCAATGATAACGTGTTTCCACTTGAAGTTAAAGATAGGCATCGCGTTCTAAGGCCCGATATTAGAAATAGATCTGTTTTATGTGCAATTTTCTCACTAGATGCGGGGCAAACCACAAGATTGTTAGAAGTAATTGCCCTTCTATTGTAGCGAAAAAGACGAGGGAATGCGGGTCCTTGCTTTTATTTTTAACTGCGAATAGATAACTATGACGATAAAAAAATCTTACCTAGCTGGTTCAGTTTTTATAGAAGCGACATATTTTAAGATTCTCCATTGTTGAACACGCGCTTTTATGTTCCGAATGCTCAAAGAATAGATAAAGTGTATCGTTATGGTTCAATGCTTATTGACAAAGGTATACGAGCTTATTTTTTGCATCATAGAGCAAGGATCTTTCGGATTGTGCAACATAAAAGATACCTGTAGGTAACCGTGTCTAAAAGGATCCTGCCAAAAAAACATTGCATCGACTACCTGAATTATTTTGATATGTAAACTATGAATTATGATTAAAGTATACAAAAACTTAAGAGGAACTATGCAGCTTAAAGGTATAAAACGAAGTTAATATGTCGGGGCCCTATATAAACATTTTCACATCAAAACAAACATTCTGATAAAAATGCATTATCAAAGTTATCAAATTAATACAATTCAAATTGATAAGAGTTTTAAAATGTTAAATGAGCTTATCAAATAAGAAAGTTGTTTGATTAAAAGCTTACCTTTGATCACTGTTGCTGCCACCAGGATATGACGTCTAGAAGCTCTTCATCTTCAGGGCTCATAGGTTCATATGCATCGTAGGTGTCTTGGCAGTTCGGACCTGCTGAACTCTCTGACACAAAAGAGGGAGCTGGAGAATGTGACTCTTCAGAGGACGGCGGAGTGTGAGGCCCGTTTGTGGGCAAACTCAGACCCATCTGTGAATCTGTGCATCCATCTTCACTTTCTTCCAGAAGGCGCTTCAAGCTCTTGATGTATTCTACAGCAAGTCTCAATGTATCCACTTTGCTCAGTTTCCTCGACGCTCCTCTTCCTCCAGCGAGCGCCGCGCTGACAGCCGACGGGATATGTTGACGGAGCGCAGCAAATCCATTGTTGACTTGCTTCACTCTGTTTCGCTCGCGGGCATTCCTTCGAGCCACGGAAGCCGGCTGAGTCTGATAAGGCTGGTGTAGATAAGACTTTTTCTTCCGAGCCGGGTCGATTGGAGCCGGCGCAAGTCGTCGAGGCGCCGCATTCTGCAGATGCAGCTTCTGATCTACGCTGATGTTTTGATAAGTGTGAATAGTAGCCATGGGCATCGCGAGTGAGTCGTGTATAGATCGAGAGCACGTGTGCGTGCCGCGGAGGTTGCCGGTGGATTGGCGGCGGTGGCGCGCACCCCCGACGCTAAGTAGCGCGCGCGGCGGCGGCGGCGGGCGGCGCGGGAGTGGGGCGCGTGCCCGGCGCGCGCGCACCGGCCGCTGCTCATGCGCCCGCGCCGATACACGCCGCCACTTATTATGCCATAGCGGTAAGCTCGCGCCGCTATTGTTGCACGTCGCATCGTAATTATCCCGTCCATTACCATGTTCGGAAGACGAGATCTGCGTCTATTTAGAAGTCGTTATCGAGAATAGGCGCTGTAAACCGATCGGGGACGATATTGCGTTATTAATGTCTCGTTGCTTTTGTTTTATAAGGCTTTGTTAACTTTTTGTTATAATTTACAAGTATAACGATTGTGTACAGAAAGAGCGCCGCTGATTTTATTCTGAACACAATAGGTATATTATACGACGAGGTTGTTCGGTCGCACACGTAGAGCGGCTACGGTCGTAGCAATTAGTGATTCTTATAAACGGCTAGCGAACTTGTAATCTAGTGATTTCTTATTTTATTTAATCGGTGGCTTGTCCAGCTGGTATAAAGTCGATAGCCTTTACCAGCAGGTGCCGGGAGCACCATCAATGCGTAATCCAGCCGGAGCAGTATTGCGGGACGCCATTGGCACTTTATTTGATGACTTCACTCTTACCGTAGCGCGTAAGACATTAGATATTTTATAGGTTTCACTTTTTATTTCCAGTTTATGGAGCAGATGCTAAAGCTTCGGGGCTTAGATTATCTTTAGATACTTTTGCGTTAGCGTTAACCCGCATAGACATTTTTATGCGACAATACTCTTCGATTTATAGATCCTATGAGTTCTAACGATGTTCTTCTTCGAAATTAAGTGCTCGCTGTTTTGTTTTTAAATTAAAACTTCTAATAATAATTATTTTGCTTAAAACAATCCTTCCTTATCAATATCAACAGGTCACTTGTTGGATGTGACACCGTCTGCATTCTAGAGCTAGACAGCATCAGGTAGAGACAGGTGACAGCAGTGATGCTACCCCGTGCCATTTCGATAACTGATAAATACAAAATTACTATCCGATTTTGCTAGTAGATTACTACTTTAATCAATTTTCGGGGATATCTAATGAAATGGTAATCATTTTTTTTCATGTATAACCACGCATAACTTTTTTTTAGTAGTCCGATTTCAATAATTATTTTTTATTGGAAAGAGTATACTTCGAAATTGGTCCTATTTAAATTTTATCGAAATTAGCTTAGCCATTTTTGATAAACCAACAATAATGTAAAAAATGTTACATCGGTTCGTGCATAATATTTGCGTTCTAGCGATGTGCCCCGGCTTCGCACAGATGTATTAATGTATTATACATATAAACATTTCTCTTGAATTACTCTATCTATTAAAACAAACTGCATCAAAATCCATTGCGTAATTTCAAAGATATAAGCATACAAGGGGTCAGACAGCGGGAAGCGACTTTGTTTTATACTATGTAATGATTCTGTACACGAGTGAGGTCGGTCATGCTATTTTTTGGAAAAAATAATTATTATCTAGTACGTAGTAGTACGTAAAGTACGTAATATTTATTCCAATGAACATGAGTTGTTGTAAAAATACAAACATATACAAACAAGTACTTATGGATTGGATACTTTGCCAAGGTGGCGGTAGGAAGACAATAAAATACTAGAGTCTCTCTGTCAATGTGTAATGCCTCATTTATTAAAGAATAACAACAGCTTATATACTAAATCATATCTATGAGGTATGCGCTATCTATCACGTAAAACATCTAACTCACGTCTGGTTAACCGAGCTATATCTGAAACATTCCATCGAGCTGCAACAGATACCAGTCATCGGTACATACATAAATGTACTTATATAGTTCAAGACCGATAAAGCGCAAGTAATGTGCATGACATGCACATTATTACTTGCGAATTATTATTTTAAACCACTGAGATATACTTACCAATTTGTGCAAAACCCAGCGCGGTATAGCACTACGTTTGTCACTTTGAGATTTGAAGATTCTAAATCTGATGTTGTTCAGAAAAATAATAATTACCTAATAATATAACTTTCATCAAAATCAACAGGTCACTTGTAGCACGTGACCTCGCCACCGAATAACCAGAGCGCATCAGGTAGGAGCAGGTGACAGCAGAGATACATCCTCGTGCCATTCCAACATCTGACAAGGACAGTATTTTTTTTCTTGAAATTGAGATTTTTGAAAAGAGAAAACTTTGACAAAGCTAATTAGATTAATTTAATGCATTTCATTTTTTATCAATCTACACCTAAAGTTACTTCTTTAGTTGATTATAGTTAGTTATTAGTCGATTTAAGCTTAATTATATTTTTCACGTGAATGGAATAACCATGATTGGGTATTTAAAAAAAAACTATATTTCATCACCAAACACCATACAAACTATTTTAAACTTATAAGTTTAACAAAATTCTTTAAAAAATAAAATAAAAGATAACATGACGATCATAGAATATTATTGTTTCTGAAAAATGACATATAAACATTTCACTTTTCTAGGCTGGTAAAAAACTATCTTTAGTTTAAAAAATATCACTACACTTTGCTGTAATAAATCGTATCCGTATTTCTTTATTACAACTAAAATTACATCCCCTAAGATCTACCGCGACGCCATCTATAAACAACCCTTAAAAGAGAAGAACTAAAATCGATACAGTTCGTTACATCCACCCCATTATGTTTGAACGCAACTTTCGTAGATGGCGCTAGATTATGTAAAATTTAGTAGCAATACGCGATAGGGTAGTATTGGGGATGATTTGTTGAAAAATAGTTTGGGTACTCTATTTTTACGGTAGATGGCATGACATATATGTAAAAATATTAACATATTGTAAAATGTAGACTGCAGAGCAATCGTTTTGATTGCTCTCCAATCTTTCATTATTTACGCAAGTTTCTTTATTTACCTTAAAAATATATACATTCTTATACGCGAAAAAAGTATTTACTTTTTATAAATCATTCAAATTATTCGATTTCGACAATTTGCAGCGTATATCACTTGATAGGAGGACTAATTATGTAATTGAAATTGTACTGGATACAAACCGTTTCTTAACAAGTTTTTATGGGAAAAATATATCTGGGAAAGCAGAAGTTATACAAGCTGAATAATCATGCAAACATAGAGGACAGAGGAACGTAGAAAAAAATTGGATGGAAGTCTATTCCATTCAAATCGGTCTAATTGTAATTTCCTGGTAGACTAGTGGTAGTAGCACCCACCTTTCAATATTGAGAATGTGGGTTCAAATTCCGCTCCCATACAAATTATTATTTTGGTATTTGTGCCCGGAATTTCACATCATTGGCTTTTCAGCGAAGGAAAACATCGTGGGGCAACCTGCATCCGTCCGTAAAAGAATTTCGATGGCGTATACCCACCAACCCGCACTGGGCCAGCGTGGTGGACATGGCACAATCACCTTTCGTGTGCAAACCTACGTCCTGCAGTAGACTGATAAAAATATATACATGCCATATACATACATACAATTGTAATTCGAAAGAAGAGGTCCAAGTTTACTAGTAGACGGCATATAGCTGACCATTTTAATTATATGTATTTTATATACGTGGAAATAAGTTTCATCTTGAAGTTTTAAATCATTGAAAGTATTAATTGAAAATTACCAATTAACATGTTCGTTACCAAGCTACAATTTTCACGCCAGTTTTACCACTGCAATTAATTAAAATTTTAACTTAATTAAGCATTAAATATTTTGTAACTGTAAAATAAGCATCAATACCAGAATATCTATTGGTTGTTGATGATTAAACACGGTCATTGAATTTGTTAAAATATAACAGGACTTTAGTTAGTTTTATGAAATTCTTCCTATTTGATATCCGTGGGAACGTTATATTAAAAAAAAAATACATTTATTTTGTGTAGTTATTTATTGTTAAGTAACCTTGGTTATACCTACTGTTTGTAAACCATTTCTTTTTTTTTTAATAAAGATACAAAATTTTAAATAAAGTTAAGGACTTTTTAATTTATAGTAGGTAGGTTTCAATACAGATCTATGTATCTATAATGTTACTGAAGTGTTTACAGGGTCCTAGCATTGTGTGGGATCAGTTAACCAAAATACCGTTTAATAACGCTTGAAAAAAATAATTATTAAAAAGCTGTTCCATACATTTTTTCGACGGTCACTGAAATTTGTGTACTTTGTACGATTTTAGTCCCGTAATAAAATATATTCATTTTTAGGGTTCCGTATCTTAAACGGAAAAAACGGAACCCTTATAAGATCACTTTGTGGTCCGTCTGTCCGTCTGTGTGTATGTCAAAACTCTTTATCTCGGGAACGCGTAAAGATATCGAGTTGAAATTTAAACTGTATAGGTATATTTATGATTTTTTGGAGTTGTTTAAAAGAAAAACTTCTAAGTTATCGTATAAGAAAGTTAGAGCCGTTTATGTCGTAAAAAACCGCAAATTTCGACACTCACAAAAATCAAAACCTACAGGGTACTTCTCGTTGACATAGAATTAT
Source organism: Hypomecis punctinalis (assembly GCA_949316475.1). Lineage (NCBI taxonomy): Eukaryota > Metazoa > Arthropoda > Insecta > Lepidoptera > Geometridae > Hypomecis > Hypomecis punctinalis. The sequence goes on along the minus strand of OX438804.1, from coordinate 17,984,771 downwards.
GAAACTTGGCGAGAAGCATTGTCTCAGAGTACACATATAGGAATAAATCTGAAAACTGTACATTTTTATTTAAATCACAAAAAAATACAGCCTCACAATTTACAAATATGGCTTCAAAATTCAAAGTGCGTAAATCGTATCATGTGAGGTATCATATACAAGAACTTTATTAGCACATGCTAAAACAGGTTTTTAATTATTTTACTAATGTGTTTGTACGGAACCCTCGATGTGCGAGCCTGACTCGCACTTGTCCGGATTTTTATTATGCACTAAATCTGCTCTGGTTAAACTTAATCTGGTTAATCTTTTATCAAGTAAAGTAAACAACAACAAATCATCACAAACCCCGTATAAAGCTTCTAGTACGATTAAATCCAAATAAGCGCAATCGTTTCGATTAATATTTGATTGACGAGCGCTCTTTTATTTGCCGCTAGTACAAAGCCAACACCGGCGGCTCAATCACAACTTGGCAATTATTCACTTGAGGACTTAATCGACACACTGTGGGTAATTTGATTACAAAGCCTTTTGACTTAACGGCCTTTTAGTCATGCCACAGCTCTATCTCATTCGCACGCTTGCGAATGCTACGGACTCTGAGCAAAAATAGTGAAATAATCGAAATTGACGCAAAGCTATTGTCGGAAATATACAAACATACACAAACGTGTTCTTGAGTTATTGAAACTGTTTCTGAGATCAAAATGTTTTAGGAATAAATTAATAATGAAGGTACTAAAAAAAAACTCGGAAAGTTATAGTTTTCCTAACATATAACTTTAAGAGCATTCCAGATTTTTTTCGATTCAGGTATTAAATTTAAACTTCAAAATATATTTCTAGGTATTTCTCAATCATAATTATAACAGCAATTATAGTCGTAGTAAAGAAGTTTATTTTGATAACAATGTTTCAATTTAACAGAGAATAAAAAAAACACTTTCAATCAGCATTGATGCTTAAAGTATATTATTTTTTTAAATAATTTTTAAATTTTATTAATTCATTTTAAATTTTATTAATAAATTATTAATATGGTGATATTTCGAAAAAAAAATCTACTAGACTAAATAAATAAATATTTTGGGACATCTTACACACGGCCTCTGACCCCAAACTAAGCAAAGCTTGTGATATGGCTGCCAGAGACTGATATACTACATATACTTATTTTTAAATACATACTTATATAGATAGTAACTAAATAACACCCAGACACAGAGCAAACATTTATGTTCATCACATAAATATTTGCCTTGGTGGGGATCGAACCCACGCCTCTTTGATCCAGAAGTTAGTATCACTAACCACTGAGCCACCGAGGCAGCCAAAACTCAGTCGACTGAAAAGTAGTTAGTGTTGCAGCATTTCGAAATTTCAACTGAATGGGCCATCTTTTGGTGTAACTTACCAAGAGTAGGACAGTACATTTTTTTTTTTTTATGAAGCGTCAAAGGTCAGTGATAATATTTTTTTGATTATGGTTTGAAAAACTATGCTAATTTTAACTTACTTAGTAATAGTTTATGCTTAATTTGTGATTGCGATTCTTTAGTAAATTTACTAAGGATCATGTTAGTAAAAAAATTACCGAAAAAATGTGAAATATGTGGTCACAGTACCTAAAAATATGGTTTAAGGTAATGATTTTCATATTTTTTTTATTTTGGCAGTAAAAATTCGAGTATTCGATAGGGATTTTTTTATATTTATCCCGGAACTGGTGTAACCCCACCTCTCAACCCATACCGGCTTGACGTTGAGTTCAGGAACAACCTGTACATATATATAAAAATGTGTAAATAAAAGTGTTTTGTGTGGTCCGTCTAATTTTGGAAAATATAGATGTTGTCACTTTTCATCTTCAATAATCTGAAAAACTTACTGTGAGCGAAACGAAATACGGCCACTCAGCCCTTAATAGACCCACTGTCCGTAATTTTATTACAAAGCCTTTTGACTTAATGGATTGAAAGCAGCAGCCGTCCGATCGGAACCTAGAGATTTTTCGAAACTGATATATTTTCAATGTACGTACCGACGATGTAATTATGCTGTCATTTTGCGAATTTATCGATGTTGTGATTGGTTTCAATTAATTTACCGCTACTTCGGAAAAACGCCAGTGAAGGACAGTTTATGCTTCATTCAGAATTTCAAATCAGGTTCTTATGAATAGCAAAAAAGAACAAATCACAGAACCGTTCTTTAACGGAAATACTTTTTATAGGGTATTGCAATTTGGCGATTGCGTTTTCAGGATTCGTCTCATAGTAAAAATTATTAGTTGTAATGTAATAAAGTCGCCCTTAAAAATAGTTGTTAGCTAACAGAAACCCTGTAAGTAGGTGTATGGCACTATAGAAACTATAGAAGCTGTTAGATTGTGGAATGAATTGCCGGTGGAAATCAGACGTGCCCCATCGCTAAATGTTTTTAAAAGTAAAGTCAAACTGCATTATTTGTCATCTTAGATTTTCTTTTTTTTTTTGTTTTTTTTTTACAAAATAGGTATTAATATAATATTTATTTAAGTATAATGGTATTACTGTATATGTTGGTTTATTTATTTTTATATTATGTATATATGTAGTTTATATGTTATGTATGTGTGTAGAGATATATTTCTTTAAATTTAATTTAGTTGTATATTTGGTAGGTATTGTCTAGTATTTTTTTTGTCTTGTTAAGTGTTTCTATGCTATTTAAATTTTCTTGCAGTTATGGCCACGTTTTTTTTTGTCAAATGTTTTTTTCTGTCCGTGCTTGGTTGCCTGGAAGAAATCGCTTAAAGCGATAAGGCCGCCAATTAGAGCCCTATTGTTTTGTTTTTGTCCTTATAATCTGTTTTTTATGTAATGAGGTTGTCTAATAAAGTGTTGTTGTTTGTTTGTTTGTATAGAAAGAAATAAATTATGCTCCACCGTCTAGCATGTAAGAAACGCGCGATAAAATAAATAAAAATTCGTTATCTCGAAATAAAATTGTGTAAATAGTTACTTAAAGCGTTACTAAATAAATTATGCCGTCGGCTAAAGTTACATCGGAGTTTTAGCGGTGGTTACATGCAATATAAATGATAATACCGCCTCCTCGGACACAGACAAATTCTGATTGTCATCGAAACAAACGTCGGCCGACGCTCTCTCTGTAAATAACGCTAGGCTGCTAGCAATAACTTCTCTAGCATGTGGAGGCCTATCATTTACGAATAACAATTGCAAATAAAATGCAACGCATTTGTGGTGGATATTAGCGCGCGCGCGCGGCGGTTAGACGCAAACAACGTGGTTGGCTGTATAATTTCACGACCGCTGACACGAAACTCGTCTGCAATTCTACAATATATCACCTAGCCGCGTATGCCGCCACACTGTATAATTCGTGTTATTTATTGCCTACGCTGTACTAGTAGCGATTCAGGCAGTTAATAGCAAGTTGCCACGCGACAGACGCATTGCGTACACCCATGCACATTACCATGCTCCGGGCCCGCCATTTGATTAAAAGACCTCTAACGTAGAGCACGGTACATCTAAGCCCGAGTGGTAGTTAAAGTAATAGGCACCTTTTCGTAATGCAGTAGTTCTAGTACAATATTAACCTCGGTTCTAAAGAAAATAGTCCGCAATTTAGCAGCGTCCAAGCTACCGAGGCGGATTATAAATGCCCGGAGAAAATACGTGAGCTTTCTTTTTAAGTACCCACGATGGTTGGCACACAATAAATGTCATTTTAATAATATTAATATTGCAATAAATTTTGAACGGCGACTGTACTCGGGCTCGGAGCAGTATTTAAACAAGCTGGAGTTTTTATTTATTTATTTTCGCGGTATAAAGTTCGCACACCATAGTGTTGGAATTTTATTTTATTTTACGATCATCTCCGGTGATTATTCATTTATCAAACAAATGGCGGAGCTTCATCAAACGAATATCTTTCGGATCTTTAAAGTAATGTCGTAGGTTTTATTTATTAAAAATGTAGACGCCGAGGTGCCGATGGGCGATCTTATAAGACACTGAAAGTTTTAATGAAATTAAAACAAGTACAGTATTCTTAATGAAGGTCAATTGTTAAGGCGGCTTTCTTTTGAATTCTCTTTGTTACAATTAACACACGTGCTGATTGATCAAAACAGCAAAAAAATGCGTTCTGTAGATACTAAATGTTTCATGCACTTATTTTTTAAACAAAATATGCAAATAGTATATTTACTTTAAAAAAATAGAAAATTCTATCTTGGTAGCAATAAAATATTACGATACATTTATTTATTGATAAAATATTTTTGATTGTTGTATAAACAAGGGCTTTAAAAGAAATAGTTAATTCTTTTTAATAAAATTTCCAATAAGGTTTTAGAGTTTTCCAATAGGGCCGATAAATATCTTATAAGTTACTAAAACCTAAGTAAGAAGATACAATACCAAAATATCGAAATATGATAACCCGAGTCCTGTTTAATCACCAATCTCGATTAACTTTTTTTCATAGAATAAGTAATTACTTCAAATTAATTATATTGTATATGAGGTAGATGCACTGGTTGTGGCCATCTTAGTTTTATTTGTGGCCACTATTAAATATTAAAAATATTAACAATTAATGGAACAATTTAATGTTAAAATAATATTTGAAACAATAAAATATCTTTTTATACTATACTAGTTTTCATTATCATTATAATTTATAGCCTATGTGTTATTATGATATATAAGCTGTATTATTGCAAAGTTTCATCTCAATCCGTTTTGTAGTTTTTGCGTGAAAGAGTAACAAACATCCATACATCCATTCATCCATTCATACTCACAAACTTTCGGGTTTATAATATTAGTAGGATAAGGTAGATGCACTAGTTGTGGCCATCTTAGTTTTATTTGTGACCACTTTAAATTTTAACAATTAATTAAACAATTGAATGTTAAAATTATATTTGAAACAATAAAATATAATTTGAGATTCAGACAAACAATGTTTATGTTGTCACATTGTTTATAATTACCATTTATGCAATAATTTTGACAAAAATGGCCATCACCAGTATACCTACTATATGTTCTATATTACGGATGTAAAATTAATCTCAAACAATTGTTTATACCTACTAATTCATTTTAATTTTAGCCTATAATGTGAATATTATTAAATAGTAAAGAGATTTATATTAAAACATTAAATATGTTATTTATCTAACGTAGCAATAGCACTACAAAAACCAACGCAATGATCTAAAAAATACAGCACCAATATTTGCATAATCCCGTAGACCTTATTAGATTTTACAAGAATAAATAACAATATTGTACTTTTCAAATTGCCCTCTTTATATGCTGTAAACAGGTAATAATATTTCTAATTTAAATGCTCCAACAATAATTTAAAATTTAAAATATGCTATAATATGTTTTAAAAATATAAGAATTCACTAGTAGTTTAGGAATTGCAAATCCCCCCTGGATTTGCAATTCTAGGTACCTGCCATTTGAATACGTAATATTTTTCTGTAATATTCTCAGGCTTATATCTGTAGTCAAGTAGCCACGTATGTATTTAGGTGACCGCGTTTATTTTATAATATTACCGTAAAGTTCTAGAAGCCCATCCATTAGCACAAAGCGCTTAATTCCAAATGATGAACACTCGAAGAAGTCGATGTCAAGATTCAATTTGCCTATGGTTGTTGGATTGATGGAATTAATCTATTAAGTACTCTACTTTATAATAGTGCAATACTTGTACCTCTGTAATGATCTACACCACTTATATCTAAGCACTTAAATAGCACAACTATATATAAAGAAATAACGGTATACTAAATGCTTAATTCCACTTCCTAAGTTTATTCTAAGCCAGTACCGTTACAGGCGTAGCAAACCGTGCCCATTGTTGCATTGAAGGCTGCTATTGGCTGTAATTTGGCCTCACGGAAAACTTTCATCCAATCACGAAAGAGATTTCTATGCGTACTTAGATTCGCACCAACGTGATTTGTGTAGATTGTTAGACCATGATACCTTTTAGTGTTTTACTCGTGTTCTCACGTGTTCTTATTAGATTGTTTTTTTTGTAGGTACACACATTCAACAACATGTAAAAATGTCACATTTTTTCAGTAAATATAAAATTTATTGGAAAATAATAAATAATAATAAAATAATAAATAATAGTTTATTTGTTCCAAGAGGACGCTGAGGCTAAATTAAGTACGCTGCACTCTGCACTAGGTCTCCGATGAGCCTGTGTTGCAGAGTACAGTTTCAAATTTTTAATCCTATATGAGCATTCAATAAAATATACGTAAATGTAATTATAACAAGTACCTATTAAAATATTCCAAAAACTTTGTATCTTATTGGAAAAACCAGCGTAATTTTTTTCAGTACAAATTTAATGTACCCACAACTAACTGTGCCAAAGTAAGTATTATACTCGTACCAACACTCAACATCGAAGGGAAAAGGGATGTTAAAATGAATCCAAAATCTAAATTAATGCATTACACTTAAAATAATTCTATTATCTCCAATCAACAAGGTGAATCTACAAAAAAAAACTAAATCATTCAAGTCTCGTATTCATTCATAAAGAGATCGCATTGTTATTCATTCTTAATTCAAATTCAAGTCACAGGAGCAATTCGGGCTTCCGAATACGCGACACTATGGGAGAGGCCCAAACTTTTACTTTCAAAAAAAAGAAAACAAAAGAGGTTCGTCACGCATTATCACGTAGCGACAATCCTCCTTCATTATTTGGACGTGTTATTATCTGTGGCGAGGCGGTTGGCGCCAGAATTTTATTGTTCCCTGGTAGTTAGAACGCACGTGTGGTAGGATATGGTTAAAAAATGTTTCTTTTTATAATCGTTTAGAATTATTTTTGTTAATTGAATGCGTTATTTATAAAATTAATCCAATGACAGTGTTTTAATAGGAAAAATACGTTTAGATTAGGTACTTAATTTTAGCACATACGAATTTAGCTGGATTGTCTTACGCTTATGTTTAAGAGTCAGAGAGTGGAGCTTTTATGGTGGACATTCCGCGCGTTAGAACTAAGTGTTTCGAATTCTCATTCCTCATACGAACAGCCAGAATGTGGAACGCTTTGCCTGGGTCTGTCTTCCTGCTAAAGTACAACGTGGGTGTCTTCAAATCCCGAGTAAATAGATATCTTCTAGGTAAGCGTGCTACATCCTAGACCGCATATCTGCTCAACATCAGGCAGTATGTAGTCATACGCAAACCTACAAGGAATAAAAAAATGTTAGAGAGTGGAGCAATTCTGAATAAAAAAATACTGCAACGAAGAAATAACCATTATAAGTGCTGTAAAAATAAGTATCAAAAATTTAATATAGTAATGAATTTAAAAATGTACCTACTGAAAATTGTAGTGTAAAATTCCAAATAAATTTGTAGCAAACTTCTCGGTTATAAAAGAAATCAACGCGCGTCCATCTCAAAAATTCTTATATAAAAGACATCAACGCGCGTCCATTTCACAAATTCTTATATAAAAGACATCAACGCGATCGCACAAAACATGAATGAATTTATTGAAGAAATTATGGAAGAAACTTGGTTTCATACTAATTTTCAAGTATCCCAGTATAACATATAAGCCTGAATTAATTATTATAGAATTAATTAATTCAGTTTTAAATAAGTCTTAGTTAGAGTCGAAGTTAGTGTTATATGATTAATTATACTCGTATTTTTAGGTATAACAGCCTATATATCCACTCTAACAACACTTTCTTTACAATATGCTACTATGAAATGATTTTTATCGTGCTTCACACACTAGGTGTATAGAAACTTTCTTTTTGTGATAAACATTTCAAAAATTGACGCGTTCGCAGGATTTGAACCTGCATCCTCTGGGACACCGGCCCAGATGCTTTGTCCAATTAAGCTAAATCGCGCCCTGCGAATGCGCCGAATTAGTGAGTGTTTATCATTTTTACCAACTACTACATTGTTGGAAGCGCCATTTGTGAGAACTGCTTTAAACCAGTCAGTCACTTAATGTGAAATTATTAGAACTTCTTACCATTAACGAGAAATGACGCATTGCTTAATCAATGAAATGATTTTTATCGTGCTTCACACACTAGGTGTATAGAAACTTTCTTTTTGTGATAAACATTTCAAAAATTGACGCGTTTGCAGGATTTGAACCTGCATCCTCTGGGACACCGGCCCAGATGCTTTGTCCAATTAAGCTAAATCGCGCCCTGCGAATGCGCCGAATTAGTGAAATGCAATTAAGCAATGCGTCATTTCTCGTTAATGGTAAGAAGTTCTAATAATTTCACATTAAGTGACTGACTGGTTTAAAGCAGTTCTCACAAATGGCGCTTCCAACAATGTAGTAGTTGGTAAAAATGATAAACACTCACTAATTCGGCGCATTCGCAGGGCGCGATTTAGCTTAATTGGACAAAGCATCTGGGCCGGTGTCCCAGAGGATGCAGGTTCAAATCCTGCGAACGCGTCAATTTTTGAAATGTTTATCACAAAAAGAAAGTTTCTATACACCTAGTGTGTGAAGCACGATAAAAATCATTTCATTGATTAAGCAATGCGTCATTTCTCGTTAATGGTAAGAAGTTCTAATAATTTCACATTAAGTGACTGACTGGTTTAAAGCAGTTCTCACAAATGGCGCTTCCAACAATGTAGTAGTTGGTAAAAATGATAAACACTCACTAATTCGGCGCATTCGCAGGGCGCGATTTAGCTTAATTGGACAAAGCATCTGGGCCGGTGTCCCAGAGGATGCAGGTTCAAATCCTGCGAACGCGTCAATTTTTGAAATGTTTATCACAAAAAGAAAGTTTTTAATATGCTACTACTACTAATATCTAATCATATTAAATTTTAACAGTTTACAATACACAAAAAAATAAAATAATGTTTTGTTTTCATTTCATTATGACTGCCTCGGTGGTTCAGTGGTTAGTGACCCTAACTTCTGGATCAAAGAGGCGTAGGTTCGATCCCCACCCAGGGCAAATATTTATGCGGTGAAGAACAAAAGTGTCTGCTCTGTGTCTGGGTGTTATTTAGTTACTATATATATAAGTATGTATTTAAAAATAAGTATATGTAGTATATCAGTGTCTGGCAGCCATATCACAAGCTTTGCTTAGTTTGGGGTCAGAGGCCGTGTGTAAAATGTCCCAAAATATTTATTACTAGCTGCCCGTCCCGGCTTTGCCCGGGTATGATTGGCTATACATATACTTACCACGTAATGTAGGTATGCGCCACACACATGCTAGACATACCGGATGAACCATTATGATGAGTTAAAACCTACCCAAATCGCGAGAGTTTCCGTAGTCTTAAACTGTTCGAAGTTTATGAAAAAGAGATAGTAGGTATTGGCATATCTAAATAAAAGTGAGTTCGTATGTGTTGGGTGGCTGTACATAATATATAGCCCTGATTTCAGAAAATGACAATGATGAGAATGAAAGCGACGTTAAAATATTACAGACCCACAGTCTATACATTCTACCCATGTAAGTTAGTTTCTTGATCTTGTCTTCACTCGAGAATTTTGAAAAACATTGGACATCAGTTCTACTTCTACGAATTGTGTGCCCTACCTAAGGCCTCTTCAACTTGCTAACCCAAAGAGCTGTGATGGAAGGAATCGAAGCGCTGGCATCCAACGTGTTCCGGACGTCACGACCAGATCTTAGATTCACGTGAAGACCTTCGTTACACTTGCCAATACATTGTCTACATTCGAGAACTTTAAGGTCGACAATTCGTTTCACATACTACTCGTATGTGTAGGGGCGTAGCTACCGCAGTATCAGCCGTGTCAATAATACGGGGCTCCCGGGCTACAGGGGCCTTAACGTGTGTAAGCAAAACCTAGTAAAATGTTATCCACAATGTCACTTAATCTCGTGCTTCCCGAAAAAAAATCATCTCTTTTTTTCCCGGGTTAAGCATTCTTCCAAAAGTTGTCCTAAGAGGCAGAAATTTTATAACAACTGAAATCGTCTTCAGCTAGACTTACTTAGCTGATATAGGTAATTATATTCTATTCATTATCAATTTCCTGAAAAAAAGGCAAGAAAAGTGTATATTTCATTTGAATTGTTTGGCTAGCTCAATTTCTAGGAGGAATTGACAACTTATAAATAACCGTCTTACCCTAAAGTTTTAACAGTACAAATTGTACGGCTAAACATTGTTTAAATCTTTTGCGGTAAGGCGGTATATATTTATTTCAATTTAATGCAAGCATAATATTTGTTTCTCTTGTGAGAAATGTGTGATTTGGGCTCCCCAACTATGTTTGATTCTGGGCTCCTCCAATAGGTATGCAGTGGCGTAGCGTGCCACGCCACTGCATACCTATTTACTACCAATAAAACATAAATCGACACACTAATGGCGGAGATATATAACTTTGGTGGTCTAGTGGTAGTAACGCCTGTCCTACAATCGTGAGGTGGTGGGTTCAAATCCCGATCCTGTATCAATGAGTTTCTTTGGAACTTATGTACGAAATTTCAAATCATTGGCTTTTCGGCGACGGAAAATATTGTGTGGCAATCTGCACCAACCCACACTGGGCCCTGGCACTGGTGGTGGATATGGCCCAAGCACCCTTCTCAATTCTCAATGACCCGTTTCCTCGAATCTCGACGTTATGTCACCTAATAAGTGCCTGTAACCGAGCACTTTGGCATCGCGCGGCGTTGTAGTCGGCTTGGAATCGCCTTACGACTAACTAAAAGCCTGCCCACTACGTAGCTTGGGCAGGATTTTGGCTCGGACACTTTTTTCACGATTGTGACTCTATAGATATTTGCTCGAAGTGAATTTTGTATTATGTACATTGTACAAAGTACATGAATTGCCAAGCGGAGTGAGCGGCGAAACGAAACTTTTATAATACTTACATTTTTGAACTCGTAATATCTTTGTAATAAAATGTCTGAATTAAATAATTTAAAAAGTCGCATAAAGCTATTGAAACAGTCTTGAATATGAAATAATTTATTTTGATAAGGATTTTGATAAGGATTAATACCAAGATACAAATTAAGATCCTTTTCCTGCGACGGTATTTCAATTAATTTTTAAGAATAAAAGAACAGTTATTACGGCTTAACTATAATAGTTAGATATATGCTGTCGCGACATTTTTTGTAAATTATGGTGTGTTCTATAAAGTCGTAGTACATTATTTTATTCCATCATCAATAGTTTTCGCAGCGCACTCGACGTAAGGAATTTTTCAGGTCTTTTTTTTTACACCTTATGTTACATTATTGGAGTTTTAGTAAGGATCCCTAATTTTTTTTAAAATATAATATAGCCTATGTTACTCGGGGATAATGTAGCTTTCCAAAGGTGAAAGAATTTTTGAAATCGGTCCAGTAGTTTCGGAGCCTATTCATTACAAACAAACAAACAAACAAACAAACAAACAAATCTTTCCTCTTTATAATATTGGTATAGATTTATTTTTATTACAGGCTGAATTAAAGGCAATTAAATTTTATTTAATTTTCCTTCTGGGATAATAAAATCGCCACAAGCAAAAGCTCCCAAACTTAACAATGTGTTGAGTTGAGACAAATATGGAAACATACAATTACATTCGCCGATATCAAGTGATGACCCATAATTACATGTAGCAATAAAACCCCACTAAAAGCAATTCGACAATTATTATTGGACAAAATCACGTCACTTCATTCATTGCGCTGCAGAAAGAAAACCACGTGGACTAAGCCTATACTCTACTAAGGCGGAGTGGGAGGAAACTGTGCAAGTCTTGCAATTCATGTCATTTCATCTAGATTGCAACGCAGTAGGCGCACGCCAGTTGTAGGTATGCATTAACTATGATGTAATCTGCGATGTTTACGTGATCTCGCTTCTGGGGTGCTCTATTGTTTTGCGTTTTTTTTGGTGCCTTTTGTTTCCCGGTCTTTTGTATTCGGTTTTATGGTTTTTTTGTGTGTATTTAAGAATAATAGGGAAGTCTCGAACTTTTATTTTGTTTACTTTGTCAAACACAATGGCACCGATATTTCCAGAACTTTTCAACCCGCTATTCTGTTAACAATAGCGTTTATTAGATCGAGTAATGTCGCGGCTCGTCTAGTAAATTCAAGACAGTAATGACGGATATAAATACGCCCGCTGACCCTTGGGGACTCAGTTATTTGTTTACCGTCGAAGCGATAACATCTCGTGTTCAAGTTCAGTACTAGTGATTGTGAAGTGACTAGTTTGTGTGAATATCAGTGCCAATGTGAAGTGTTTGTGCGAACAGTTGTGTCGTGCGTATCGTGATTTTGTGCAATAAAGTGCAAAGTGAATAACCGGCGTTTTACTGATTATCCAACAACCCATCTCGTAACAATATCATCATAATCTTCAGAGCCGTTTCTTAGATCAATATTACCTATAGACAAATAAACACTAGCTCATTTAATTATTCAATAAAAAATTGACCGAAGCAAAAGCAAACGTCTCCGTTTTAAACACAACAAATTTGCCTAGATATTAGTTTCCTTTACAGATTGCATTTTTCAACGATTCTCGAATTTCTTTTTGTCGTCTGCAGTTTTTGATACAATATTTTGATTTTGGTCAAAAAACGGGGAAAATTTGCTGTCGCGCTATTTATCAGCCGATTACGATAATATTTGGTAAGATTGTTTAGTATCTACATCTTAAAAAGATTTGCCAATATAAACCAAATTGGTTAAGAACAAGTCGAAATTATATACAGGGTTATTTCTAATCAATTAGCATCCTTATTTATTTATTTATTACCGAAATATTCAGACACTTACAGTAAACACCAAAACGTGTCAGAATCAATATAAAAAAGAAATCACACTTAAAAAGAAATCACAACTTAATTATATACAAATAAATAAATAAATAAAAAGTTTATTCATTGATAACAAAACAGGTGACAACAATTTTAATGAATCCACTGGCTCCGAACTAGAACTATACAATATTTAACTTAATTATAACTAAAATTCTGTAAAAAAAAACTAAAGATTTGATATTTGTGTAAAACAAGTCCGTTTCAGGCTTGTTGGCAATAAAATCTTTTAATAAAGCAGTTTGTAGTGGCTTATTCTGTACATCAAAAGTAACAACTTTTGGTCTACCACTTTTGTCAAAACTCAAAATAAAATCAGCTGTTCCATACATTATGTCGCGGGTGAACGATATTTTTCTATGGAACAACATTTTTTTTTTTGAGTTTTCACAAAATTCACAAGACAGAAGTTGTTAGTTTTGATGTACAGAATAACCCCCCAAGAGGATGCTAATTGATTAGAAATAACCCTGTATAGGCTTATGAAAATTCAGTTAATATATTGCGAGACCTACTCTTCAGATAACTACTGGTTATATATGGATTAAGTTCAAAATGGGTCAGTGCCTGCAAATAAAATTAAATGTCTTACAACATAAGTAAGACACCTAGGTACAAAATATCCTGAGTAGAGAGGAGTCATATTTTTACCCTGACAACTGTCGTTCGGTGTCCAAAACCTTGACAATCGATTTTTGAGAGAGAGAGCCTAAGAGATATAAATCTTTATAGCAGACACAGCACATGTATTATAACTATTAAAAATGTGTTTAAACAATCAAAACAGATTTTGTTTTGCTTAAAACACATTATTTCAAAATAATAATACAAGTAGAGTGTTTTTTCCAACTTTTTTTGTTTCTTCTCTCTCTCTCTCAAAAAAACGAATGTCGCATTGGCGGTTTTGGGTACGAACGACGATATGATATGTCAGCTATAACCTAACAGATAATTAATTTTTACAAGAAATGGCATGACCGTGTATGGAATTCGCGGATAAATGGCACGGATCGATGTAGCGATTTTCACAAAATTGTTGATTTATTAAAAATAGTACAGCCAATTTCAATAAAATTGAAATGGTACCAATCAAAGTATATTTTTTCCGGTTAAAAAAATTATTGTCGAAATCGTACCACTCTATAAAAAGTTATGCAAGGTTATACTCGTACATAAAATAAATATATACGCGTCAACTTGAGTACCTCCTCAGTTCTTTCGTCGGTCGAAAAGAATGCTCTCTCCAGTTAAGTTTATCCCTGCTTTGATTTGGTGGAGTCGGGGCATAAAGAGATACGTACAATTCGACATGATTACGGGTGATTTGCGAAGGACTTTTAAATGTTTTAAAATGATAATAAAACATTCGGAGCGATTACTTTCTTTTGAGGCGAGGACGGAATAGTAAGTGAAAATAAAGATGGTGCCCATAAACACGCATTATTTTTACATTACTATAAAATTGAAATGAAAATTAGAAATATATTTTATGAATTATACGGCGCATCAAACGTCTTAGCGACTATATGTAAAGTTAGCTAACTAAGTACAAGCTGCGCTAAACCCAATCTTTACGTAGTTGTTAAGTGAGCTTCAAGCAGTATTGGATTTAGTGCATCTTGTAGTTAACTTCACAGCCGCCAAAAAGTTTGATTTGCCCTGTTGTACCAAAATTATAATTACCAGGAACAATTTAACAACAGAAACCACATTAAAATTAGTAGGATTGTAGTCACAAACTTTAAAAATCTTAATGTTTCATACTAGCAACTTTAGATATAAAATAAATCACGTCTTTTAAGAAGACGTGTATTTACATACACATCAATCAAATATAGGATCCTACAAGACAGATATAGATAGATAGTTATAAATAAATAAATAAATATTTTGGGACATCTTACACACGGCCTCTGACCCCAAACTAAGCAAAGCTTGTAATATGGCTGCCAGAGACTGATATACTGCATATACTTATTTTAAAATACATACTTATATAGATAGTAACTAAATAACACCCAGACATAGAGCAAACATTTATGTTCATCACATAAATATTTGCCCTGGTGGGGATCGAACCCACGACTCTTTGATCCAGAAGTTAGGGTCACTAACCACTGAACCACCGAGGCAGTTATTTCTACTGTGTCTATAAAATATACTTTGCAAATTTAATTAAATGGTATTCACTGGCTACGAAGGAATTTACACCAAGATAGATGTAGAAGACAACTGATAAGTATATAAGTTTGTAGCGGCTAGCCCTGGTGTCAGAGATTTAAGGCCACTTGAAGGCCTCTAAACTGTTAACACGACAGGAACTTACAATGTAACGTTTCATCCCAACAACAGTTGATAATGCCACCCACGGTCACCCAACTCAGATTAATTGACCAGTAAAAATGACATTCATAAAGATGATATTGAAAGTGATATTGTAATCTACGCCACCCGCGTCGATCAAAAATCACCACTCTTATTCTTTGCTTACTATAAAGGCAAATAAAGTTTAAATACTTACCTATTTTTAAAAAAAATAATTAGTCTACTCCAATCAGCGCTATCTTGTCACTAAAATAAATGCCCATAAAACTAATTAGCAATCTAAGGTTTTACGACGCCGTAAATAAATAAAATGAACCCCGAAACCGTTCACGTGAGTTTCGCTTCGGTTTTTGTTTCGAAATCCGATGAAGACATTTCGACTAATTAAAAGTTTAATGTTACTTAGAACGCGTAACGTATCCATATTTATGAATCGGATTAGCTTTGAAAGTACCACAAATACTGAATACTCCTTCCACGGCGTCTTTTTAGATGCAAAATCAATGGCAATTTTAAATATCGAAACATTTTGAACCGTATTACTCTGACTGAAGCGTTTATTTCAATCTCGTTTATTAGTCTACGTTTTGTAGAGATAATGACAAGAAAACCCGGCACCTTTAGGACGATCGAGTCAATGTTATTTTGGGTCATAATTAACCGGTTAATTTTGTGATCGACTCCGGGAGGCCGAAAAAAAAACTAAAACAGTGTATCACAACAATGATAGTATTAATGAAAGTCTGATCAATTAACATGATGCCGCGGCGGGTGTGCGTCTACGGCGATGAATAAATAACACATTTCCTTTAATTTACAAATGGTCGGGTTATACAGTAAAAAGTTGGAAAACGATCGAACTTGAGCACCCCGTGAAGTCGGCTTCGGTCAGCGGGGTACCCTAGTGTCAATTTTCTATTCATCGAATCGGTTGTTTTTAAATTAAAAGCCTCGTAAACATTTCTGCGATCTTACTTTGTGCGGATAAAATTCTTTTAAAAATGAAGACGCATTAAAATCTAAATTGAACGATAATAGATTTTTAGTAGAGAAATTCCACTTTTCCCCCATAAAGTGCCGAGTTTATTTCGTTTAATATCGATAAGGGAGTGCACTTAAGGGAGATTATAAGAAGTTCTTTTTTTAAAGGAACTTAAGAGACGCCGAGCCCGGTTAGTGGAGCTAACGAAATAAAATGCCAATGGAATTATTCTTTTATAAAGTTTACTAGAGGATATGGCATGCCGCTACAAACACCGCGACAATATGTACTTAGTAGTAACATTTTTACAAATACTTAGTAGCGAAAGTCATCCTATTAAAACAAACAACGTTTGTTTTAAAATTATATCTGCGTAGCCCACAGATATATTTTTCTGAATAAAAATAGTAACTATATTGAAATATGTTGTGATTTATAAGTAACATAGTAGATATCGTGTCCTGAACTGAACATCGCAAAAATGGTGGCACATTTTTAGCAAATTATTGCTGAATTTACATATATTATCCTATTATCAGGGCAACATACATAACTTCTGGATCAAAGAGGCGTGGGTTCGATCCCCACCTAGGGCAAATATTTATGTGATGAATATAAGTGTTTGCTCTGTGTCTGGGTGTTATTTAGTAATACCTATATAAGTATGTATTTGAAAATAAGTATGTAGTATATCAGTCTCTGGCAGCCATAGCACAAGCTTTGCTTAGTTTGGGGTCAGAGGCCGTATGTAAGATGTTCCAAAAATATTTATTCATTTATTATTATTAATTATTACAAAGATATGTCTTATTTTTATAAATATTTTTTTCTTTTTAATTTTTTTATTATAAATATTTTTTTTATTTCAACAGTAACTGAATACAAATTGTTTGCAAGGCGTATTCGACAGAGTTTTAAGTAAGACGTGACTGCGCGGATAATGCTCTATCCCTCTAGTTTTTATCAAAGGAATTACCGGACCGCTTAGCGAGTATGCTTACCATTACGTGAATATAAAAGCTGCTCACTTAATAAAGAAGTAGATTTTACACAGAAACCAGATATGCAACATGAGTCCTGTTCCGAAATAATCGCCCGAAGGAATTTAAATAAGGTGCCAATTAGAAGAGGCGAGTGCTGATATTGCTATAATGTGTTTTAATAATTTTACTTGATCGACATAAAACTGATGACATTTACGGCTTTATAATAAAATCTTAGTATTGGTCATTCCCTTTCGTATTTATATTAAACGCTGGAATAGGTAGTAAAATTTGGCGTGTGTTTCGATTTGCTAAATATATATGTTAAGTGTTCAAAGAAAATTTAATGGTTTCTTAAAATATTTTAAAATGTTAGGCGTTTAGAAATATGTTTATAGGGAGCAGTAACATTGTAAAGTTTTGGGACTACTTAGAGAGGTACTCTTAAAACTTTACACGTATGACTCTGTGTAGAGAGCTAAACTTGATTAACTCTATCAAATCAAGTAAAACAGTGTCAAAGTAAAGTGATTTTTAAATCAATTTAATAAAATTATCAATATTTCAAAATGTTCAATAAAATTTTGTTAAACAATTAATGAGCCGAGACTCCGTACAAATGTCACTTTGATAACTTATTCTGTTCAACCTAGAGAACATAAAATAAATTAAATAAGATTAAAGATTGTGCATCAAATATTTTGCACTTCAACCAAAATGACAGACAGAAGGTGAGAAGTGAAATTCTCACAACGAATATTTCAAACTTAATTTACATATGCGAATCGTGAACTGCGTGTGGCGCAACATAAAAACATTGGTATTTTTTGAAACGCGAAACAATAAATCAAAGTACAAAAACACGTGTTACCGAGGTCCGTTGTTTACACATCGACATTGTCGCCCACCTTACAACAAGACCCTTAATGTTAAGGTGAAAACTTACACTCAAGTTTTACAAAATATTTTTTGGACATCATAAAAAGAAGTAAGTTTGAGTAAGCATGACATATTTATTTAATTCTTAGATTAAAAAAACTAGCTTCCTAAATCTCTACTAATCCGTTAAATTAAATAAAAAATGCTTAGTATGACGGTTATTGCATTCTTTCTGATGACTTTAGAGAAAAAAAAATGACTGGAGTAAGAACATGACTATGCTAATACAATAGTAGAACTGTATTCCTTTTTTAAATTAGATGTTATGGTCTATGTGTATATTATACAAAACTGTCAAATTTGTTGTTTAGCTGCGGTTACGAAATAAATTCAGGGATATCGAGTTCAGATTCACAATCATTAGAAAAAATATTAAGTAACCAAACAATTAAAAATCAAATCAACTTCAAAAGCCTTAATGACAAGTATTTTTGTGCCGAATACATTGTAGCTTGTCGCAGCAAATTTAAACAGCGTTGATTACTCGAATTTTAAGACGTCTCCTTTTGAAATCCCAAAAAACGCAACATCTTAACTGAAATATACGTGGTAATAAATACTTCAACTTCCTCATTACTTTACCGCCCAAACCGACGACATGCTGTATGCAAAAACGGCAAATGACATACGCCAATATACGATCCGCGAGTTCTTTAAGGTGATGATAGACTTGCGAATTCTCCTGTAACATAGCAACGAACATTCGTTTTCGCGCATGTATTGTTCGAAATCCTACTAATATTATAAACGTGAAAGTTTGTGAGGATGGATGGATGGATGGATGTATGGATGTTTGTTACTCTTTCACGCAAAAACTACAGAACGGATTGAGATGAAACTTTGCAATAATATAGCTTATATATCAGAATAACACATAGGCTATAAATTATAATGATATATTGCGTATGCGGGTGAAGCCGCGGGTAAAAACTAGTTATCAATAAAAGTAGAGTTACACATTGGATGACAAGTAGAGCTATGTATAGATGGCATTTTAAATTGTGAGATTATTTTTTTAATTTGTCCATTTAAAATTCAATGTTGTTTATACTTACACTAGCCACCTGCCCCGGCTTCGCACAGGTGCATTATGAATATAAAACTTCCTCTTGAATCACTCTATCTATTAAAAAAAAACTACATCAAAATCAGTTGCGTAGTTTCAAAGATATAAGCATACATAGTTGCGATTTAAATTATTTTTATCTGATTTGTATCCCTTGTGTTCCGATTTCTTATCGATGTTTGATTAGTTTAAGTGTATTGAATTCTGTTTTATGAATTTTGTCTGAAATAAACTGCAAAATAAAAAAAAATAAAAAAACACGCACTAGTAAATGCGAGCGGGAAATGCGATCGGATAGTGACAGAATTGCTCAGCTCAGCCTGGAAAGAAACTCCGAGTAAATTTACTGTAATCTGCTAGAATGCTCAGTAGAACGCTCGCCAAATTTAATTTTATGGCGTTTTGATTCGCAAGGATTTTCTAGCGGTTTGTAAAACATAGCCAAATTAAAAGTTACTGTATTGAAATAGCCGCTATTTTTGTGTATTATTCCTTTACAAAAATATACTAAAAATCTTTAATCATATCGCTTTGCAATGCATGTCAAGAATGTGCGATTGAGATTTTTGAACGCTGAACGAAATTGAACGTCATGTATCCCCCTTAACGAAACTGAGAAATAAAGAAATTTTTTTAATAATCCAAAAAGTGCTCTAATTGATATTTCATTCGACGGTTTTGCTCGTTGGGTGGCGAGACGTAAAGTAACAATAATGAATATGACACCGACGAAGACTCGCTGACTTTTCTGTTTATGTAAATTGCACGTGCTTTTACATATTTTTACAATACTTGTAATGGTTTATTCAATTTGCACGAATATTTTTTCATATTTACAACTGTAAGTACCTACTGTTTACTTACCGGGTGTGTGGACATTTTAAATGTTTTAGTTAGTATTTATGTGTAAAAAAAATTAATTTAAGTAGTCATTGTTAATTAAACTCAGTAGCTAATCAGTCTAGATAGCAATAGTAAAAAAAAGAGTGTATGATATTTCATCTGAGCACATAGCCCTTTTATCAAGCCAGGCTTTCACGAAATCTAGATGAAAACCTTCAGTCACCGTAGACCCATTTGACTTATACTCTACAAAAAATCCGAGAGATACAACAGTACATTAAAACGAAAGTGAACTAACGAGCATTGGGTTCAGTATTTAGGTAGTGTGGTTCATTTTATAATGATCGTCATATTTATTACTAAGTTTAAGTACTTAGAAAGCAGATGTTCAGTTAAAAATAAACTCAAAATTGAAAGTCAACAAAAACCAACCCCTTCAAAACAATTGATTTGATGTCTTATTTCGAAAAATCAAATTACACGTCTCAGCTTTTTTTTTATTATTTCAACTTCATTAACTAGTAGTTGCGTGTGGTAGTACCAATCAAATACCTTATTAACGGCGGTATTTTCGTGACAATACAAATTAATATTGCTCTCTATCAAATTATAGAAATCGTCTGATTCGTTACTGAACCATTTTTTGTTAAATTTGTATCAACCCTTTGGGTCGGTTTTTTGTCTAAGAATACTGATTGAATCAGTTAAACAGTGACAAAATACTCGGGGCTTGTTCTTTTCTGAGGCTTGGTCATGGATGAATAATTATAGGGATTAGACTAAAATGTAGGATTAAGATGACGTTGGCCACGTAAAAACAATATCTACAATGTATCGCTTTTCAAAGTGCAGAGGTGTATCAAGATAAAAACATGCCCATAGTGGTAATACTCGTAGTAAGAGCTTCTAAATTTCTAAATTTGTAAACAATTTACAAATTTTTATACTAATCACAAGTTACGAGATAAATAAATACCTCATCATCCCGACGTTTCGACCGAGTCGCATCGATCGTGGTCACGGGTGTCTACACGACTCTCGTAACTTTAGTGCGAGATTAGTGCCGTAGTACATAATAATATACAATTATAATTTGCAAAGCAAAACCTTGTAGTATAGACGAACAAAGTAGTAACATTTTGTTCGTCTATGCTTGTCGGTATAGCTTACACCATAACTTGGCATTAGCAAGTAAAATTTGAACTACTCTACTGTACGATTCACATTCGTCGGCCTCACAAAATAGCAAGAATAATTTCGATATATTTTCATCATAGACACAATCGCATCTCAATACTTATAACCCTTTCTTCTATCGTACGGCTAGGCAGACGCGACCGAAGCGCCACCCCTTTACGGTGGACATTCCGCGCGTTAGAACAAAGCGTTTCGATTCCTCATTCGAATAGCCAGAATGTGGAACGCTTTACCTGGGTCTGTCTTCCCGCTAAAGTACAACGTGGTTGTCTTCAAATCCCGAGTAAATAGGTATCTTCTACCGCATATCTGCTCAACATCAGGCAGTATGTAGTCAAACGCAAACCTACAAGAAATAAAAAAAAATTATAATTTGTACCTATACTTGTGTAGTACCAGCACTCAGCATTAATGTTGAAGTGAGTCCCTTTCGACATTTTTGCATTCTATATTTATTATTTTTGTAATTTTGGATAAACTTTTTCATATCCTTTCATACATTTCGTACATCCAGGGGATTGGTACATCGCGATGTGTCTCACGATTATTTAAGGCTGCTGTCATTATTAAGACGTCAGCTACCCGGTGGCTGAGATGGGAGATAAACATTCAGTCATTTATATGCTTTAGAATGGTCGAAATAAAACTAGTGCGTTTGTATTGAGATGCCGTAATAGAGGATTGGTATACAAATTGAAGAGATTTTTTTGTCGACGGGACACATGTTTGACAACTCTTTCAATATTAAGTGATAATAATATGAGCTCTAACTGAATTTTCATTTGTATATATTTAATTTTATTTAATTTAGTTAAAATACTAACCCAAAGCCAGCTTAAATTTTCTGTAAACGCTATTATTTAACATTTATTTACTTATTTGTATTTTGACACGTTTATTTGGAAATTAAATTGATGCCAGTTTTATTTAGATTCAATAGTCACATTAATGCAATATCTGACACAGTAAAATTTAGTGCAAAATTTTCTGTAGAGTTTTCTATCAAACAGTGAACGATAATACACCATCGAAATCATAAATTGGATAGCTGTAGGCCGCTCTTCAAAAAATGCAACTTACTCCCTTTACCGTGCATGTATATTAAAGCCATGTGATTTTCACCAAAGAACACCCCGAATATTTCAATAAACGTAATGACATCATAACTCGTCAAAAAAGAGCTAAGTTCACAAACCTATTATATCAACCTCCTGCCAGAAAAGACATTTACAAAAGAAATGTTTATAACATGTGTACAACTATATATTTAATGTACCTAATGAAATCAAAATATTGAACGGGAATAAATTTAAGAAAACACTAACCGACTGACTTCTAACGAATTGCTTCTATAGTATTAAGGAAAATATTAATTTTAATAACTTTTAGATTATACTGATGCACATATACAAGAAATTAATGTAATAAATAAATATTATATAAAAAAATATATTTGCACGTCTGCTTGCAGACTAAATGCAATGTAAATATAAGACTAACCAATTCTGACTTTTTTTTATTTAATGACAATACTACACCACTCACTACTACTACATATACATTCTGACTTGTATTGTACATGTATTCTCAGCAAATAAACGATTTGATTTGATTTAAAAATGACGTGTCAGTTTTAGTTTGTTCAGCGCAGTTGAGTTTGGTGACTTATTTCTCTACTGACATGGAAAATTAGAAGGGATTTGTCACCAAAACTCTAACACGCCGATGTCCAACCACTCGTGTAAGCCAACGTCTTTACAAGATGTCCGACGGAAAATCATTAATTAGAAGATAGCTCTTAATTAAATTGTAACGTCTCAGCGAACCTACTAAATATTTTGTACGGTTTAGTGATTTCTTTGAAACTAACTCATTCAGAGAGAGCTCCGCTAAAATTTTTATACAGAGTTATTGGTAATCAATTAGCACCCTTTTAGGGGCTTATTCTGTACATCAAAACTAACAACTTTTGTTCTGCGTCTTTTGTCAAAACTCGAAAAAAAAAACAGCTGTTCCATACATTTTGTCGCGAGTGAACGATATTTTTCTATGGAACAAAATTTTTTTTTGAGAATTTATAAAAGTCGTGCATCAAAATTTGTTAGTTGTGATGTACAAAATAAGCCCTTAAAATGATTCTAATTGATTAGACATAACCCTGTACAATTAGGGTGGAGTGAAAAACACTTTTTTTTAGTTTTAAAACTCCTGTATTTTCAATCAATAACTTTTATGTTTAGGAGTACTTGTGAAAAATTTAAGCTTTCTAATTTAATATCCTAAGGTGGCGCGTTGCACTTGAAGTTTGAAAAAATGTAGTTTTTGGCACATTCCCAGATCCTAATTACTGGTAACATTATCACATAATTCACATTATATACTCATAAGATATGTAACTATAAAAAACAAACATTAAATAATTATAAAAATTATGTTCTTATTAATAAAGTGAGAAATTACTTTACCTTAATTTTGACATCCTTAAGAAAATTTTATACTGTATGACAAGATGTGTTTTCGAAGCTTATATCCTGAATTCAGTGAAAACATTATCTTCTATTTGGTCTAAACACTCATATAAACCTATGCTACAAAACTTCTGAATCCTACTATAATATTATAAACGCGAAAGTTTCTGAGGATGAATGGATGGATGTATGGATGTTTGTTACTCTTTCACGAAAAAACTACTGAACGGATTGAGATAAAACTTTGCAATAATATAGCTTTTATATCAGAATAACACATAGGCTATAAATTATAATGATATTGCGTCAAAAATCAAAATATCATGCGGGCGAAGCCGCGGGTATAAACTAGTATTATATATAGGTACGCGATGAACATTTTATACTGATGTCATCCACCATAGACCTATTGTCAATATACATAGACTTTTCTGTTGATTGACTTTTTAGAAATCAAGTAGATATATCCAAAGAGGCACTGACACGCACCCAAAAACTGACTTTATAGGTCATTTTGATCAGTCAAATCATCAATGGCGCCTTATCGCGGTGGTCTTTCCGTAAAGTTTAGCCAGAACTTTACGAGGGCGCAGTAAACGTAGCTTTTTAACGATAATGCCAATTAAATTGTAATTTGCTTATGAACTAAACCACTAAAAGTGCTCGTTAACTTTGTAAAATAAGACGTAATGACTTCGTAAGTACGTGCGACTATTTATATTCTCACAAAACTTAATTGATCGATCACAGGATTTTAGTGGGTTTTTATTGTCATCGGGGACTTATACGCGTTCCCGATTGATAAGATTTATACTACCTATTTTTTTATTGAGTGTTTTTTTAAACAACGTATATATTCTAGGATATCATTTTACCTATCACTACGATCAGATTTTAGTATGAAGGTGTACCTTAAAATTGAAACTTAGAAATAGCAAAACAATCTGCTGTTCCGTAGTAAATGTTCAATTATGCTTGATGATAATATAATGTATGAAACGGCTGATATTTTCTCAATTTTAGGTTTATTCCCATGGTTAATTAGGCTATAATGATATGTACAACAATATAGGTAGAATAGGATGTCTTTTATCTATGGATACACTCCGTATATATAAGTAGGTAATTAAAAAAATGATGCCGCAATGGCAAACTTTTGAACAGGTTTCTTATAAACAAAATGGTTTCGAAATTTCGAAACTTATACTGTTCAAAATATAATATTTATAATGAGAGTAAAAATGTACTACATACAGGGTCATCCAGAATAGTGTGCTAAGCTGAAAGGAGGTGATTCCGACCATCATTATGAAAAACTTTAACTATGGGCCCCACTCGAAATTAGAGAAAAAATCTGTTCTATACATTTTATCGATTCCAAGTTGCAGATATTTTTTCTTGAATTTAGGGTTGGCCCCGTAGTAAGAGTTGGTGGTAATAATGGTCTTAATCACCTGCCTTTGGCTTAGTACAGGACAAGCAGATAACCCTGAATAAGTAACTTATCATTTATACAGTCCTTTAAATTATGGAATGTATGAGAAACTTCTATTATTAAAACTATTTCATTGTTTTGTTTCATAGTCAATTGCTTTTATATCATCTCTGGGTGTTTAAAAGTCTGTTAATTGTTATAGGTGGCGCAAGAATAGTATTGCCTCAATTATTTTTTTACTGCCCTAATAAAGTCATAGTCCAAACCCACGACCAAAGAAAAGATTATTAAACATCAAGAAGTTATTAAATTGATGAGCGGCAATATTCTTTTATGAAAAAGGCGTTAACCGCATAGAACCAGTTTTGTTTAATTAAGGAATTTTCATGCTATAAAGGGCGCTATCTAATAATTCTGGGTATCGAAAAAACACAATGGATTTGGGGAGGATCCAACCACCAAAATAATGGAATCCAGAAGCCTTACTAATAAAGGTTGGTTTACTGTTTAGTTTTGGTGTATCATTCTACTCGTATATGATTTTTGGAATTGTGTAATTTTGAAGTGGCTCTAAGTTCTGATTTAATTTATCTAGAGTAATGTAATACTTGTCACTTATTCATTGCTTTGTCTTAAAGTTTTATTGATGTTTTACGAGTACATACATAAAACTTATCATAAAAAAGTGTTATGAGACGATTTAGAGTTTGTTCATACGTTAAGGACTTTTTGCGCTATAATTGCCTGATTCAGCTTAGGGAATCTAATTTAGTTATTCACTTAGATTTCTGAATTTTATGAAATGAAGCTGTAATAAATACTTTAGTAAAAAATACTTACTTTTTATTTTGATAAATTGGCCATTTCTGTCGACATTAGATTCAAGTTGAAATAGCGATTAACTGGTGATGTACAAGTACGCAAGACTTTTTTTTTGGAACTAACACTAGAATCTAAAAAAATATTATTACCAGAAAATGAAAATATACCAAGTTTTGCTGTTTGGCCATTTTGTGGAAAGTCAAGAAACTGTTTATACGTAACAGCTGATTTTGTGTGATTTCAGGTTTGCTCCCGTGGTAAAAGTTGTTTGTCGTAAATACCACCCTTTAGTGCCGTAGGTATTTACACTGAACTTTAGTATTGTCGTATTTATTTCGCCTGAATCACATGGTACAGGTCACCCTGGTGTAATATCCAGAATGTGATGAATTTTGTGTAAATAAACAACATTTTGATTTGACATTATAGATTTTGTCAAGGTACACTGAGAAACTTCTGTTATTAAAACTATTTTATTGTTTTGTCTCATAGTCGATTGCTTTTATATCATCTCTAAGTCTGTTAATTGTTATAAGTGGCGCAAGAATAGTATTACCTCAATTATTTTTTTACTGCCCTAATAAAGTCATAGTCCAAACCCACGACAAAAGTAAATAAACAAAATTTTGATTTGACATTATCGATTTTGTCAAGGTACACTAATCGTATCAAAGAAATTCTGTTACACCCTCAACAATGACATTACAGTATTACAGTGCCCCCGTTCGGGGCTACCTCATGCCTAATTATCCCAGCAAGAGGTCGCTCATGCTGAGTCTTTGTCAATCTACAGCCATTAATCAAGTTCAAGTTATCGTCCCACCTCGTTTTGTTATCATTTGGTTCGGTGCTAAATAAAAGAGGTCTAAAGCTGAATGCTCACCAGTCCGCGCTGCAAAAGCCGAAAGTGTCGGAAACAACAAATGTCTATTGTAGCCTCTGTAAACGGGCTTACTATATAGATAGATAAAATAAGATTACTGTTTATTAACGTTTATTTGGTCTATAACTCACATGATTTTTAGTAAATGTTGATGTTGCTCAAAGTAGTGTTTGTATGTACTTAGATTAAATTTATAGAATACCAGAGTGGAACCCTAAATCTCACACAAGAGTGGTCCTGTGCTGTGAGATTTAGTCTCTTCCGCTTTTAAATAAGACGTCTCATAATTATAAGCGTCTCATAAATATAGTGTGACATAACAATGAGTTTTTACTTGTAATTTATACTTAAACAAGTAATTTCCATTTTTCGATTGCGTTATGTTGATCAAATGAGTGTGTAGGTTGAATGTTGGTGAGTGATTGGATGTATGTTTATGGGTATGTCTATACAGTAAGAGCTATGCTTGATTTTATTCCTGATTTTTATATTTTATACAGGGTTATTCCTAATCTATTAGCATCCTTTTAGGGGCTTATTCTGTACATCAAAACTAACAACTTTTGTTTTGCGACTTTTCTCAAAACTCAAAAAAAATCAGCTGTTCCATGGGTGAACAATATTTTTAAATGAAACAACATTTTTTTTTAGTTTTGATAAAAGTTGCTGAACAAAAGTTGTTAGTTTTGATGCACAGAACACCTAAGCCTGCTAGGGATGCTAATTGATTAGAAATAACCCTGTATAGAGAAGCTAGTCGCGGTGCACAGGCAGTGCGCGTCGTTGCATTGTTACGATTTCACGTAGCTACCTCAGATTTATGACTACGACGCGAGTAGGTCCTGCGGTGCTGACAGGTGCGCGTTCAGCTTTATAAAACGCATTGGATTTGGTGCCTAATGAAGAATCCTAACGAGCCGTAGCTTATTGCAATCGGATTTAGTAAGTCGAATGTTGATTATTTATGTCGGTTTTAGACTTAACTGTTACATTTTTACATTACATTAATTCCTACTGCATTTTTTCTCTTATCCATCAGATATAGGGTTAATGCAAAATGAGAAACGTCGTAAGTGAGGTCGCCCGTGTGCCAGTTTACTGATTCTGTTACGTTGACAACACTATTCTGTCATAGCTAGTACTTAGAACTAATAAAATGTTTCATACTTGGTAGACAACATTTCGATTTTCATCAGTAGAGTCACGTCTACCAAGTAGTCGGTGCTAATTAGCTGGCTTTGGCTGCTTTTCTATTTTGTATTTGTATCTTCCTAAAAACTTCAACGTATTCTTGAACTTCTAAAATGCCACAAAGTCTTGTATTTATCACTCTACGGGTGTGATAAGTACAAGACGTATTTATTTACTTGTCACATAAACGTCAGAAGACCTAGTAGGGCATTTATTCTCACTCGAACTCGATAGCGTTAACGTAATCTATAATTTGTATGGAATTTGTACCCTATAATCGACTAACCCACGCACCCACATCGAAAATATACCGCCAGGAGTCTAGAACTTGTTCCAGAACGAGTCAACATCATATAAACATGGTCATAGAGCCCAGGGTTGAAGCTGAGCATATTGAGCATACTAATGAGTGAATAACACAGAGAAAATTTATAAAGATGCGGTATCTCGCATTAATTTACGGAATTAGTTGTATAGGATTGATAATAGTTGTTCAAAGCCTTCTGTCTTTGAAAACAGTGGTTTCACGCGAAAAAAAATTACGTTGTAAATATTAAAAGACGAGGCTTACTAATTTTACAAACGCGAAAGTTGTATGTTTGTTTCTCTTTCACGCAAAAACTAATGCGTACCAGAATAAGACATAATTACCAGAATACCAGAATAAGGCTATAATTTATAAAGAAATTTTGTGAAACAAAGTTTGCCGGGTCAGATAGTAAACGACAATTTAATGACAAAGAAATTAAATCTAAGTATATGCATTCTGCGCGTTACAAATTAGGTACGAATTTTGTTAGGTACTTCAAGTTTGAAAAGTAAACTTTGGCATCTAACTATATCTGATTTTTCTATAACGTTTCTGAGACATAGCCAACTTTACCTTTAGTTATTAATGTGATGTTAATTGCAATAAAGACAAAAGTTTTGGCGACGTTTAACGCGAAGTCACTGGCCTTTCTCTCTATAAGTATCTGTAGAACTATTTTAGAACAAGCTATTAACAAACAGGTCACATAATGTAAAATACAGTGGCTCTGATCTGGCTATCATTTACCTTACTTTGTCCGAATCAAAATACGTTTTGCGAGAAAAAGATGGAGTTATATTTAGGATGACGTGTGAAAGAGAAGAGCGGTTGTTGAGGCAGGTGTCACGATACATCTGCGCTTGCGCACTGACCGGCACGTGCGCTTCCATCGAGCTTTCAGTACGAAAGCGGGTAAAATAAGGATAAGTTCTACTTTTAAACCCTTTCTTTGTCATGATTATTCACAATTATATTATGAAGAGTATATATATGTAAGTGAACAGTACTAAGTGGATTTGTGTCATCAAGACGGAAGCTTATTATCAAACTAACTTAGTCTTAACTTTAGCTTACTTCTAAGTCTAAATAAGAGTTACGCCTAGTTACGTAGACAAAATGGCTCTTCTTTAAAGATTTTCAAGATTCATCTGCTTTCTAGTGAATTAAATACAGTATTATTAATCTTAAAAGTGCCATGTAAAAACATTCAGTTTAAGTTTACAATACTTATTTTTACATCTAAATTTCTTCATCATAACTTCAACCCCGTTATCATATCAGCCGTCCATCCATCAGCCATAAGAAGTCCACTGCTGGTCATAGGCCTCCCCTATGGATATCCAATAAGACCGATTGGAAGCGGCTTGCATTCAGAGTTATCCTGCGGTCTTTATGAGATCATCCGTCCACCTTGTGGGTGGACATCCTACGCTGCGCTTGCCTGTACATGGTCTCCACTCGAGAACTTTTCAACCTCATCGGTCATCAGTCCTCCGCACTATGTGCCCTGCCCACTGCCATTTCAATTTGCCATTCCTTTCGGCTATGAATGGCAGTAACTTTGGTTCTTCTATGGATCCTCATTTCTGATTCGATCTCGCAGAGAGACTCCAAGCATTGCTCTTTCCATAGCTCATTGTGCTACTTGGAGGCCCATAGTTAGAGGCCACGTTTCTGAGCCATAAGTCATCACTGACAACACACACTGGTCGAATACTTTTGACTTGGGGCATTGAGGTATGTCGGATGAGAAGACGTTACGTAATTTTCTGAACGCTTAAGAGATATCAGCCATTCATATGCATTTCATTTTAGCAATTGGATATTTACTGCTGGACATTATATTTCTCTAGTAATTATTCAAAAAGAAGACAGAATGTAATTTTTTTATTACAAATTACAAAAAAAAACAACGCTACAAAAAAAAACCATGCATAAAAAAACAAAAATACAGAAAGAAAACAAAAAAGTACATATATGAAGAAAAAACAAACTTGTTAACATCTTATTTCACCCCACGAAAATTGCATACACGTGTGTAAAATCTTGTATTGCTCAACCTATATCATAGTAAATTTGCATCAATCGCAAGATGATGTAATAGTGTTTGTTGCCGACTTGTGTTGGAGGAGAAGACTGACAAAAATACAAAAAAAAAATAGAAACAGTTTGTATCCAGCGAGTTCCGGTAAGGTATATAATCATAAGTTTATGATATCTAAATTGTTAATTCGGCGGCAGAAGACTGAAGATAAAATTAAATGCTTTGATCCTCAAGACGAATCGGGTCTATACGTCAATCTTGACTCATAAATCGGTACTAAAGACATATACACAATTTTCGGGTGTCATTAAAGTATACACACGCGGCACGAGCGGTCGCCAATTTTATAACCAATTTGAAAAACAGGAAGGCAACGCGTGCCTGAATTTAATAATGGTGGAGTTTATACGGTCAGCTGTAAGCTATACCTACAATTATAGGTCAGCGAAATGTTACATGTTACAGTTAGTCGCGGCAAAATTCCTATTTACATACCTACCTATATAAAAGTTAGGGACTCTATTATTTTCAGGAAAAATGTCAACAGTTAAATATCTTGTCTCTGTAAAACTCTATTCTTCTTGGTCTGAGATTTTAAACAATAACAGTTATTTATGGCCGCCTTAATAGCAGTATTAAAATAAAAGGTATCAAAGAAAAAAAATTGGCAGTACTAGAGCAGGAGAGCGAGTAATAACTTCCTACTTTTTTACGTTTTACTATCATTTGGTTTGTTTAAGATAATTTTTGCTATTTTATTTAGGCTATTTATAGCTGTATACAGTAGTTCCTAAGTATTTAGGAGTACTTTTTTGACTTTTCAACCGACGATAGACGCCTACGTATATCCTGCGATCGATTATCTACAGCGGATAATGACATCGATGTGAAACTTCAGAAAATTGTCTGACCAAAATATTTATAGCGAATCATTCAAATATTTCCCTTTAATAATAAATTGATGCCTGCGCAATTCAGCAGTGGACAGCGTTTGTCCGGGCTCTAGTCCAGAATTATCGACATTGGCACAAAATGTACGGGGCGGACCCAACGGTTTTTGAAGGCACAGGGAATTTTTATAGCGGTAGCAGAAACCTCGATTAGGGGGTTATTACCACCAGTCTTTTATCTTTGCCCACGCAGATGCGTGCACCCGTAATCTAAGTGTCATGAAATATTAAGTGAGAATTTGAAAAGGTTAAAGAGGTTGGAAAACAAATATGGTAATATCGTCATCGTTATCTCAGTCGTAAGATGTTTACTGGTTATTTTATTTTTATGTAGATTTCCAATTCAGTTTTACTAATTAAATAAATAAAATAATAAATAAATATTTGAGGACGTGGGTGTCTTGAAATCCCGAGTAAATAGGTATCTTCTAGGTAAGCGTGCTACACCCTGGACCGCACATCTGCTTAACATCAGGCAGTGTGTAGTCAAAAGCGAACCTATACGAAATAAAAAAAAAATGACATCTTAGACACGGTTTCTGACCCCAAACTAAGGAAAGCTTGTGATATGGCTGCCAGAAAGTGATATACTTACTGCATTTACTTATTTTTTAAATACATACTTATATAGATAGTAACTAAATAACACCCAGACACAGAGCAAACACTCATGTTCATCACATAAATACTTGCCCAGGGTGAGGATCGAACCCACGCATCGTTGATTCGGAAGTTAGGGTCACTAACCACTGAGCCACCGAGGCAATCATACTATCTAAAATCAATTAGTTAAATACTATCTAAAACACTGTTAATGACTATTGAAGGAAAATCTAACAATATTAAAAAAAATCCGTTGAAGTATTATATTCTCGAATACAAAACACGCGCTACCTAATGCATCCATAAGGTGGACAGATGACCTCTTTAAGATTGCGCTGAATGCAAGCCGCTTGTAATCGGCCTTATTGGCGATCTATGTCCAGCAGTGGACCACCTATGGCTGAAAAGAAGAAAGAAGCGCAAATGACACAGACATAGAAACATATGCGTTATTATAAAATCTACTTTAATTACAATTATTGAAGTTAAAGTTGAAATATAGGAAAATAATTTAGGCCAATTCAAAGTTACAGCAAGTGCTAATTGGACATATATAATAATTCAAATAGGATTAATAACTTTGAGGGCTCAAAATGCTTTTTATTTAATAGTAGTTTAAGTATTTTTTGTCGTTGTTATTAAATGCACTTGCCATAAAAAATATAGGACCAATATAACGTACTTAAATAAGTTATTTCAATCCAACAAAAAAATAAATTAAATATTTTTTTACCTAATTAAAATCGAAACGGACTTGCCTGAATCTTACTAATATTATAAATGCGAAAGTTTGTGAGTAGGTATAGACCTTTGTTACTCTCTCACGCAAATAAAGCAAATTCAAAGATTGGAATCAAACATAGGCTCCTTTTTATGCCGGAAAAGGAAAATGTTCCTATAGCATAAAACAAAAATCAAAAAATACGCGGGCGGAGCCGCGGGCAAAAACCATTCAAAAATAATATGATATTCAACTTAATGTTAAGTGATTCCAAACAATTAGTGAATGTACATTCACCTCACTAATAGATTCTTACGGTTCTCCGGCTTTTACCAAAGAATCCATCTGGTACAGCACTGTACATGTTGTTGTGGTCTGAAATTAAATGTAATGTGGCTTATCGTAATCTTCAGCAACTATTATTAACTTCAGTGGTACAGTTATAATAAATTATCGCAACATGTGGTCTTATTTTGGGTAGACATGTTTTGTTTCACTCTGGCACATTTTGGTTACGGCCAGATCAACTACAGATTTAAAATTGGTATTGACATTCCTTTAGAAAATACGAAGACTAAAATTTTATCTCTCTTTAGTTCTCTTTGATATAATAGAAAAGTCCTATTTAAATTAGTTTTGCATATTTGAAAGTACAATCTACTTATTCGCTTAGACATTTAATTAAAGGTCCCGTATCTATCCCTTAAGTTCCTTTTCTCCCTGCCTGTAAGTTTCCAATTATTTTTAAATATAATAAAAAAACACACCCAGAAATCTTCCCAAAAAACTTTAGGTTAACACCTAAAATGAAACGTAGACTTGTTAAAAAGCTATTAATAATATTTTAGACGTATTCCAATAAACGATTTAACACCTTTTCTTTAAGGGTATCATTAGGCTTATTACTGCCATCGTCCTCTCATCACCTCAGTTCGAATTCGATCCCAAAACGATGAAGGGCTCGCGATGATTCGATTTCTTTAATGGCATCAAAACAAGAATGACTTGGTTGGCAGCTTGCTGTTTACTAAACCGAAAAAAAATTTACATTGTAGAAACCGAAATGAAATCAATAACATTTAGTTCAAAATCATAGCAGAAAATGCGATAAAATAAAAAATAAATCATACTAATATTATAAATCTGTAAAGTTTGTTGTTCTTACACGCAGCAACAGATTGATTTGATTTTTGGCATGAATATAGTTCAAAGACCGGAAAGTGACATAGGTTACTTTTATCCCGAAAAAATAATAGGTTCCTGTGAGATAGCACAAAAGTCAAAAACCACGCGGGCGGAGCCGCGGGTAAAAACTAGTACTTTATAATTTCTTCCATAAAACAAAAGAACATCATAATCATTATTATCCATTCATAAGACGAGTATTCTGGACATAGGCCTCCTTTATGGATTTCCTATAATATCGGTTAGAAGCGAAGATACGAGTATCAAGCAAAATCATGCGGTTTTGATCAGATCATCGGTTCAAATTGTCGGTGGACGTCCTACGCTGCGCTTTCCGTTACGTGATCTTTACAGTCCTAGCAACTACCTGTTATACAATATATGTGTCTTGACCATTGCCACATCAACTTGCTAAGTTTAAAACATTATACCTATCACATAAAAACTGTAGGTTGTAAGTTCTCTGTTATAAGCCGATGTAATTATTGTAAAGAAAAACTGAACCTTCAATTTAGAATATGGCTCTCTAAATGTTTGCAAAAGAACTGAAACTGTTTAAAATTCCCCCAATATATTTCAAAGAACGAAATCTGATACATCAAGTCCAGTTAAAATATTTACAACCATCTACAAAAGAATGTAAACATCGCGGTACATTTCTCGCTGTAATAATTTAGTATCGAAAAAATTCCAGATCAAATCTATATTAGAACACGCGTATAAATCACTCGGATGCAGCCACGGAGCAAACGGAAAGCCGAAAATTTATTTATCTCCGTGTAAATAAAGCAATCCAGGACTTCATTAAAGGGTTTAAATTTTATCTGCTCAGTTTATGTTAACCACCGAGAGCGCGGCGCGGGCGCACCGATACCGAATCAGGCTAATTGGAACTTTGTAACAACTAATTAGAATAACTTGTGCCTTCCTCGACTTTAATTTATTTTGATATTTAATGGACAGAAATGTACCTCATATTTTAATTAACAATTTAAAACAGCTGGTGTTTTCATATTGTCGCTCCATCTTGCAATCCATAAGTCACAGAAACAAAAACCGACAATATTTTACGCTGTTAAAGAAAACGCGTGTCGTATAAAATTCATCAGGAACATAAATGGTTCAAATAAAAAATATACTTAACAATATTGGTAAATACAAAACAATATGGTAATTTATATGCATTGATCGTTCAGGCGAAGAGACTTATCACGTATTTATATTAAGTACCTCGTGAGACGAATAGGCAATCGTCATTATGTTAAATTCGTTTAAAATCACCAGGAAATATGCAAAATGTGTAAACAATGAGGATAAATTGCTAAAGGTGACTTTTATGACTTAAAAATGCTTTAAAGGTAACGTTCATTTACTTGGTTTGGAAGGAGGAAGCAACGGCGACAAATTCTCACGATTCAAAATTGGTAGTCATTACTGCGATGATGTGAAGTGATTTGTCACCCGTGAATGTGCGGTGCCGTGTCAAAGGGTAGCAACGGACGTCGAGTTCCCGAAATCATTAGTCGGTGTTGCTAGTTATCTATTATTGCCAATATCGATAGTTGAATAGAAGCTTTTGATTTGCAAATCAAAGCAAGTTTATGTACTACATATAGGAAAATAAATAGAGTTTCTCATGAAGAAAACTTTTGTGACCTACACAAAGAACGTTGTCATTTTCACAGAAGACGTACCTAATTCTGTTGCCGCTATAATAACAAATACTAAAAATATAATTATTTATGGGGAGCTGCCATACAAAAACCCAAATTTTAGCCGTTTTTCGATCGATATCAATATCTGTATCAGCCTTTTAATAGTCCACTGCAGGACGTAGGCTTACCCACGAAGGGTGATTGGGCCATATCCACCACGCTGGCCAGTGCGGGTTGGTGGATTCACATACGCCATCGAATTTCTTCTACGGAAGTATGCAGGTTGCCTCACGATGTTTTCCTTCACCGAAAAGCCAGTGGTGTGAAATTCCGTACATAAATTCCAAAGAACTCATTGGTACGGGACCGGGATTTGAACCCACGACCTCACGATTGCAAGGCGGGTATCACTACCTCTAGGCCACCACGGCCATATTAATAACAGTGACAGGTAATTATTAACTAATAATTATTAGTCAAATTAAATTAAATTCAATTCAATTAAATTTAATTATTATTAGTAATTATTAACTAAATATTTTCAGAATATTTAGTTTAATATGCAATTTAAAAATAAATGATTTAATTAAAACCAAATAAATATTGACGGGTGGCTCCCATATAGTGATATTTTGTTTGATATAAATAACGGCAACAGGAATATGCTTGAAATATACACACAATATATTTATTTGTATATTATTCCCTTCGAAAATAAATTAAAATAAAATATATTACGGGGGGATTCTATACGGTACGGAACCCTTCGTGCATGACTCTGATTCGCACTAGGCCAATTATTTAAAATGATACTCTTATGATAAGTATTCATCTCTTTTATATGTTGTTTTTACTGATTAATGATCACTAGTAGAGTAAAGTTCTCTAAATATACTCACAAAATATTAGTAAAGAGTAATAAAGTACAATGTGGGTGTTTTCAAATCCCGAGTAAAAAGGTATCTTCTTCTTCTAGGTAAGCGTGCTACACTCTAGCCCGCACATCTGCTTAACATCAGGCAGTGTGTAGTCAAACACGAACCTATTCGAAATAAAAAAAAAAAAAAATTATATAAAAAATTCCCACGTGCAAAATTGTCGCATAGATTTAGTTGTGTGATAAAGCGTTTAGTCATTATCAGTTGGCCGGAAGTTTGGACATAATTGACCATACATTTGTACAGGATCGTTTTTGTACGGGTGGTGGTGTGAGGGTGGTATAGTACCCACAATTAGGGCTAATAGCGATACATCCGTGGGGAAATTCTCACGGACTATGCTTGTTAATTGATCACTAGTTTTTGCCCGTGGTTCCGTGTGATACCTATTTTGATTTTGTGCTATCCCTATGAACCTTTTATTTTTCCGTTAAAAAGAGTAGCCATGTCATTTTCCAACTTATGAACTATATCCATGCCAAAAATGAAGTCTATTTGTTGCTCCATTGCTTCTCAAAAGAGCAACAAACCAGCAAAGACGCTTTCGGATTTGTATAATATTGTAACGCAGTAGGCGCTCTCAGTTATTATATACAGTTGGGGACTCAGTTATTCTTTTACCGTCGAAGCGAAAACATCTTGCGTTCAAGTGCAGTACCAGTGATTGTGAAGTGACTAGTTTGTGTAAATATCAGTGCCAGTGTGAAGTGTTTGTGCGAACAGTTGTGTCGTGCGTATCGTGATTTTGTGGAATAAAGTGCAAAGTGAATAATCGGCGTTTTAACTGATTATCCAAGAACCGAATTATCCAGAATAATAGTAGTAAAGTAAGAAGTAATACCTGGGTGTCCCAACTTAACAAAAAAAAATGTAGGATCCAATTTAACCTTAATACACAGGTAAATGTGTATTAAATATTTTAAGTATTACTAACTATAACAACAAAATACAAATAAATACATGTATAGGTACTACCTCAGACCAAATAAAAAAATCAAGACATAATTTTGAGAAACAAACAAATAAAGCAGGCAAATTTATAAAAAACCGGTCTCTCTTGACTGTTCAACGACGTTCTCTCTTGATTTTTTTATTTGATCTGAGGGTACTACTACACTAAAAGCTAATTGATTATCCACAGACTACAGAAGGTTCAGTGATAATCCAATGAATGCCCAAGCCCACTGGCATATGCCAGTTGGCAGCGTAAGTACCTAACGTTCATTTTGGCAGTATTACCTCTCCAAACGGCAATACATTGAGCCAATATAAATAACAGCATTTTGGTTCCAATTAATTTCTGGAATATACCAAATAATGTATCCAAAATTTCTCATTTTATGATATAAGCGAAGGCCAAGATCTTGATCACATGTTTTACCAAGTTTTTAAGACAGAATCTTGTGAGAGAAGCACAATAATTGGAGGAGCGACTATGATGTGGTTTACTTAAATATTACTTACTTATTTTCTTTACTAGAAGAAATAACTTTCAGTGATAAGGTATAGTGACCTGTTTCAGGCCGCTACCGATTTTGACGCATTCGCCCAATGGCCTGGAACAGGTTACTCGTGGATTTTTTCTTATTTATTTTAATTGAAGTCTAAGGAATCGTGCTATCCTGTTTTAACTTATGCGAATAGGTTGCCAGTGAAACAAAGAAATAAATAGTGGGGCTCGTCTATAATCGTTTCATACTCTATGTCTTCGAAAATATGGCTTTTTGATGGGGGTCGCCATTGAAGTAATACGAATTTTTCTAATCAAATTAAATTCATTTACGAAATGTTGTGTTATGTGGTGTTTGTTATGTTAATTATGTGTAACAGTTATTACTAATGTAAACAAAACAATCAGGAGATCTTAAAATTGCTTTTGACTAATAATACAAATATTTTAGTAACAGGAGTAAAAACATTCATTTTTCGCCTTTAACCTAAACTTAAAGATACACTGAATAAATATTGCACATTCTATTTATAGACTCAAAAAGGCTAATTCAATACGGTTCTAACGATACAACATTTATTTGGTCGTCAATACAAAAGTTACGAGAAATCTCGATTTTAGTTGGTCGCGGCGCAGATGCGCAAAAAATAAAAAAAAACCGCTGCGCTTGGGGCTCTTGGGCGAAAACGGCGCGTGGCGGTTCGGCTACCAAAGGGCTAAACTGCGTATCAACTTTACATCGAGCAGTATGTAGTCAAACGCAAACCTATACGAAATAATAAAGATCCCCGGTTGCTTCACATGTTTAAAATACATTTTTTTCTCTACATTGTAATACCTCTCTATCTGTGTGTGTGTGTGTGCGTGCGCGCGTGTGTGTGTGTGTGGATGTGTGTGTGTGTGTGTGTGTGTGTGTGTCTGAGAGAGAGAATCAATAAAGAGTTATCAATCAATCAATCAATTATGGTAAAGATGTCAATGCAATCTAATTACTATTTGTACCTACTACACGGTAGGTTCAAAAAGTAATTGGACAAATACCTACCTACCGATTTAAGAAAAAAGTTAATCACAGGCTCGGTGACCGAAACGTTGTCCTGTTAATAGAGATAAAGTGAGGTATATGAGTGGCTGCTATCCTACAAAAAATCTTACCATATTTTTCAACAATTTACGATGGTTATTAAGAGTCAGATACTTCAATAAACTTATTTAAGCACGCGACAAACTCGGTAGTGTAACTTGTAGTTTTATTTAGATTAGATCTGCAACATTGTTTAACATCTTTTAAGACACCGGCACAATTAAAAATTGAAATTGCCCATCATTTACATGCCTGGTTTAGACATTTTTCTGCAACATATTCGCTAAAGACCACCCTGCGTATGTGGAAGTCTAACCGCACGACTGTTCTACAACAAAACACAGTAAGCAACAAATTATTGTAACATTTTATAGTTACAAAAGGTATTCCATTTTCTTTAAAAGTAGTATTTCATAATTTATTTCTAATTTCTAACGAATAACAAAGTTGTTAAAACCATCCCTAACAAGCAAGATAGAGACTTTGTAAAATTGAAAACTATAAAATTAATAATCATTTAATTACTTTTGCTGTACAAACAGCTGACGTATGTTAAATAATTTACCTATTACCGTACGGAGTTAGATTTATGTCAGCATAAGCAATACAAGTAGAATTTAGTTATTCATCAAGCCTTTCTTTTTAGATTTATAAATAAAATAAAATAAAAATAGCCTTTATTTCCCATATTACAAAATTAGTTAAGTACATGTCAAAAATAGGTTACAATAAAATTTCAATATTATAACTAATTACATGTCAAAAA
Source organism: Hypomecis punctinalis (assembly GCA_949316475.1). Classification (NCBI taxonomy): domain Eukaryota; kingdom Metazoa; phylum Arthropoda; class Insecta; order Lepidoptera; family Geometridae; genus Hypomecis; species Hypomecis punctinalis. Next base: position 17,945,031 of record OX438804.1, on the reverse strand, counting down.
AAAAATATTATGCCATTATTATTTAATTAGGTAGTTGTTGAGTCATAGCAAAATTTAGACATGTCGGGTTATTCTTCTGGGATTATCTAGTTTTGGATATAGGCCTCCTCCAACTCTTGCCATTGGCTCCTGTTTTGGGCAGTGCGGGTCCATATTTTACCAGCCACTGCCTCAATATCATCTTTCCATCTTCTATGTGGTCGCCCTTTACATCTTTTTTGGTCTCTCGGTATCCAGTGTAGTATTTTTTCACTCCAGCGGTTGTCTTTTACTCTTGCAGTATGTCCGGCCCATTTCCATTTAAGTTTTGCAGCTGCACGGAGAGCATCTATGATTTTAGTCTTTTGTCTGATAGCTCTGCTGTTCACTTTGTCACTCAGTTTCAAGCCCAGCATGCTTCGCTCTGCAGCTAGAGTTTTTAGGTTTATAGTTATGAGATATTTAATCTAGATGAGTTATTACTATGCTGTACCAACCTTAAAAATTAAACGCGCATATAAATTATACGCTATTTCAATTTTAGTACCTCATATATATGCTATCTTTACATCACCAAAATAGTAGCGTTCAAGTAGCGTTGAACTACGTCGAAGCGTAGTTTGATTAGGTGTTTGTTAGTAATAACCAAAATAAAGCAACGTTCCGCACGGTCAGTATTTGGATAGGTGACCGTCGGGTGGCATTTTCTAATTGACCGCTACCGTGGTTCGGATGACACCTAAAATTGTAGGTCCTGGTTGTTTTAATCGTATTTCAGAGCCTTCAGGCTGCCTAAAAACTCTGACACTAGGGCTAGCCACCCGGCCTATACGACCTTACTTACTTTTATTACCAAAATTTGTTTTGTATTAAACATTTTAATTCTTCTATATTTTGCTTCAAAGTACGAGTACATACTGTGTTTTGAATCAGCACAGTCGCGCATCTTGCTTTGATACCGCCGACTATCAGGCTTATCTGTAGTTGATAAAATCTCCGTCAACGATTTCATTATTGTCCCGCCTATTAACGCCCATTAAAATTCCAATCAACACACACTTACACACACTTATTCATCTGTCAACATCCGCGGATGTCCCATCCGCCATGTCAGGCGTCTTTCCTTGAGATATTATTTAATTACTTGTTTTAAATCTGAGATGGAAGAGAAAAAGAGATGGTGTACAAAATTGTGTTTTTGCCAACAAAAATGCAATTTTTTCCATATGTTATCGATATTCAAAAAACTCTAAGGAAAGCGTATATAAAGTAGTTTATAAAATTAATTACTTCTATAAGGTACTTATCAATGTATTAAGTATCTACAGACAAATAAAACTCTTTATTTATAACTAACCACAATGCAAAAATTAAACACTACGAGTATGTACACATTGAATACTAAATAAAATAATTGTAATCGACGTCCAAAAAACTCCAAAAAAGCGTGAATATAAACTAATTTGTTATAATTAATTGCTTCTACTACTTAACAATAACATTGTGTAATGAAGTGATATCACATTTTTAGTATTTTTTTCCGGTTATCATTATATAGGGTTACAGGGTAAGTCGACCTATTCCCGTTAAGGGTGTGTAGTTTACTTTGTTTCTGACTAATTTGACTATGAAATACACTAAAAAAACATATTTGAAATTGGTATTCATAAAATTCCCAATTTTCGGCTATCAGCTCAGATATTTTGAAACGTGTAAGTCGTATTATTATTTTTATTTGATTTTTATGTGTAAAATAATGTTTTATATAGCCACACTACCCAATATTGTCCGTAAAATTAACCTTTCATAAAAAGTATTTGAATTTAAATATCTCGAAAACTGTGAGATTTAGGATATGGTGTTTCGTAGTCAAATTAGTCAGAAACGTTACTACACACGCTTAACGGGAATAGGTCGACTTAGCCTTTAACCCTGTGGAATGACACTTTGTAATTAACCTTCCTATACTCGCGCCAATTTTTGTAACACCTATACTCGCGCACGGTGTCACAGACCGTAACTTTGGGTCCCATTTTTTTTTATTATTAGCAGTATAAGCTACATAGGTATATTTTTTTCCTGTAGCCATATAATTTAACTACAAAATAAACTTAGTTAATCGTACTATTAATTTATTATTGTAATGTCTATCAGACTTCGCGTGACAGCCTTCAAAAATATCAAACTTTTGTTCAAGTGTAGAAAAAACTGACTAAAATCTGTACTCAGTAAAAATCATCTTAGTACCTTATTAGTTGAGACTCGAGATGTAGCTATCAAGATTTTAGACCATAAAATGCCAATTAATGTATAATCAATACAAACATTTCATACACATTTTTTGTTGCACTTATACTCGCGTCGGTCTCACGGACCGATTGGCGCCAAATACACCCACACGCCGTACTTGCACAAACTCGCTCAGCGTACTGAAGTAAAGCTATCAACAAATGAGGCAGCTAGCAAAAAGCTCAAAGACGGTGCATTGTTTGAATATAAAATAAATGCGAAATAATATTTCGTCGGTCTCACAGACCAACGCGCGAGTATAGGAAGGTTAAATACAATTAACAGCTAAATCTACAGCTATCGAAAATCCAGTCTATAAAATCTATACCAACCGATCAAAAATATTAATTGATTGCAGATCTATGCCGTAATAACCAGTTTGCAGTTCCATACACGTAAAAAGACATTGAAACTCCATCTGTACTTTTCTCTGATCTCCGGTTTTAATTACCTTCCTACGAGTATCTTAATTGTCAGTACCGACAGCCGACGTCAATTCAAGCCACCGTAAATACGAATAAAAAATACTTTCGGTTTCTTTACAATATCCTGTGACCCAATAAGACCCAATTCGGTTCTGACTGTGACTAATTTTGTTAGTTTTTCGGCGCCGGCTATCGTAAAAAACAAACAAACATTCCATAGAACTAATGAGTGTGTAATTCTGTTAGAGCGCCTCCATGTAGGCGGTCCCGCGTGAGGCAGGAAATTAATATTCTGGTCGGATTTAAGTAAAAACTATGAGGAAACTGATTATAATTCTATGCAACTTCCAATATTAAATTACGTGATCTGTAAAATTTGTTACACAAAAAACACGTTAACCGGTTAAAAAAAGATCTGTAAGCGTCGGAATGAACTAAATGAAATGGCTAGCATCCATGTCATTTTTATACAACCATTTTGCGAGTAGGTATTATTTATAAAATAAATCAATAGCATGGTTTTTTTCATGATCGGCAATTGTTACAAATACACCGCAGCTCTGGCTTTTGGTGAACGAAAACATCGTGAGGAAACCTGCATACGTCCGAGGAAGAAATTCGATTGCTTATGACAATCCACCAACGTGCACTGGGTCAGCCTGGTAGATAAGGCCCAATCACCCTTCGTGGGTAGGCTTACGTCTGCAATGGACTATTAAAAAAAATCTTGGTGCAATTGCTAAAATACAAAAAAGCGTCACCAATGCGCACATGAACAAATAAAAAACCGGACAAGTGCAAGTCAGGTTCGCACACCGAGGGTTCCGTATAAATCCAAAAAAATTTACAAAATTGGGAAGTAATAATATCTATACTCATCATCATCATCGACAAAAGTTTTTTTTTTTACTTGTCATTCATCGAAAATTGTTAAAATAATTAAAAACCTGTTTTAGCATGTGTTAATGAAGCTCTTTTATATGATACTTTACATGATACGATTTACGCACTTTGAATTTTGATCCCATATTTTGTAAATTTTGAAGCCCTATCATTTTTGATTTAAATAAAAATGTTTAGTTTTCAGATTTATTCCTATACGTGTACTCTGAGACAATGCTTTTCGCCAAATTTTATAATTCTATGTCAACGGGAAGTACCCTGAAGGTTTTGATTTTTGTGAGTATCGAAATATGCGGTTTTTTACGTCATAAACGGCTTTAACTTCTTTATATATAATTGAGAAGTTTTTCCTTTACAAAACTGTAAGAGATCATAGATATACGTATACAGTTTAAATTTCAACTCGATATCTTTACGCGTTCTCGAGATAAAGAGTCTTGACATACACACAGACGGACAGACGGACAGACGGACAACAAAGTGATCCTATAAGGGTTCCGTTTTTTCCTTTTGAGGCTTTTGAGGTACGGAACCCTAAAAAATGCACACAGCTGTACGGAGAGTTACCTTACATTATAGTGTCTGTTTGGTTGTAAAGCCAATTATATTTTTATAAGTGCATAATTATAATTATAAGTTTGATATAGCACTCAGTGCCTCAAGTCGAAAGTTTTCGAGCAGTGTGTGTTGCCAGTGATGACTTATGGCACAGAAACGTGGTCTCTCACTATGGTCCTTATAAGTAAACTCCAAGTAGCCCAACGAGCTATGGAGTGGGCTATGCCCGGAGTTTCACTGCGAGATCGAATCAGGATGAGGAGATTCGTAGAAGAACCAATGTTGCCGACATAGCCCAGCGAATTGCCAGGTTGAAGTTGCAATGGGCAAGGCACATAGCGTGGAGGACTGATGACCGATGGGGTCGAAAAGTTCTCGAGTGGAGACCACGTACCGGCAAGCGCAGCGTAGGGCGTCCACCCACAAGGTGGACATATGACCTCATTAGGACCGCAGGATCGCGCTGGATGCAAGCCGCTATCAACCGATCTTATTGGAAATCATTAGGGGAGGCCTATGTACAGCAGTGTTTGTCCTATGGCTCAAATGATGAAGATAATGAAGTGCATAATTATGTAGATCTTGATGACACCGCCATGATGCATTATCTATGATGTCTGTTTCTAATCTATTATATAAAAGGCTTCCCTGAGTGACTGACTGACAGACAGCCTACAGCCCAAACCACTAAAGATATCACGTTGAAATTTGGAATATAGGTACATTGTACTACATAATGGAGCACTAAGGACGAAAATTTTGAACGTTCGACCTCTAAGGCGGTAAAACGGGCCCTTTTCGTTTGTATGTAACTTTTTATTCCCTGTTCCGATTGACTTGAAACTTCGTATACATGCTTTTCAAACAAAATAAAAGTTACGTTTTTTCCTGTTTTTCCGAATTTTCCTTATCTAAGGGGTCAAATAAGGTCCCAAAGTTTGTGAAAAAAGCGTCTATTACATCCACCCAGCTGAACAGTTATGGTTGAAATCTGGTATGAAGAAAGCACACAGCAGGTTTCAATACAGGAACTAATAATATCCAGGAAAATCTGTAGGGTTCCTGAGGGATAGCCAATATTAATCAGTTTAGGCTACAGCCCAAACCGTCGATGATATAAACTTGAAATTTAGAATATACGTACATCGTACAACATCATGAAGCACAAAGGATGAATATTTTGAAAAATCGACCTCATACGGGGTAAAACGGGCCCTTTTCGTTTGCATGTAACTTTTTATTCCCTGTACCGAATGACTTGAAACTTTGTATACATGCTTTTCAAACAAAACAAAAGTTAAGGTTTTTCCTGTTTTTCCGAATTTTCTTCATCTAAGGGGTCAAATAAAGTCCCAAAGTTGGTGAAAAAAGTGTTAATTACATCCAACCAGCTGAACGGTTATGGTTGAAATCTGGTATGAAGGAAGCACACAGTATGTTTAAAAACAGGAATTAAAAATATCCAGGAAAATCTATAGGGTTCCTTAGGGATAGCAAAAATTAATCAGTTTAGGCTACTACCCAAACCGCTGAGGATATAAACTTGAAATTTGGAATATACGTACATCGTACGACATAATGAAGCACTAAGGATGAAAAACGTACCCAACTCTAACTTATGGGGTAAAACGGGCCCTTTTTGTTTGCATGTAACTTTTTTTTCCCTGTACCGATTGACATGAACCTATGTATAGATGCTTTTGAGACTAAAAAAAATATGGCTGTACCTGTTATTCTGAATTTTCCTTAAAAAAATCCTTAGGGGTCAGATACGTCCCAAAACTTCAGTGCGCTTTTTTAAATAATGTAGTATCTAGAATAGGATTAAGATAATGATTTATCTTTAAATGGGGCATAATGGGTCCCCAATAGTTTACGACTTTTTTTATTTGTGAGCCAATAGTCTTAAACTTAGCGCACATACGGATCAATATACGTATTTTACTATGGGATCAACCCTGACAAGCGAAAATTACCTACATTTACCATACATTTTATTGCGGGTCGATGAACTTTTTGTGATGAACAGCTGATTTTATTCACGTGATTTTGGGATTGATACCATTGTAAAAGTTAATCAAATTATGAGTATAATAGCATCCTAGAACATGCTTGACGAGTGACATCTAGATATACACTATATGTTTCTCAAATAAAATAGGATATAGGTACCTACTTGTGTGCCATTTTTTCATTTGCCTGGAAAATTAAATTTCTAATGACTTCGTGAAACATGTCGAATATCTGTACCGGCCTTAATTAATAGTGCACTACTGAACATAGGCCTACCCGCGAAGGGTGATTGGGCCATATCCATCATGCCGACCGAGCGCGGGTTGCTGATTCCACAAACGACATTGATTTTTTCTCTACGGACGTAGGTACCTATACAGGTTGCCTCAATGTTTTCCATCAATGAAAAGCCAGTAGTGTGAAATTCCTTACATAGTTACTCATACAATTGTTATTATTGGCTCCCTCGGTGGCTCAGTGATTTGTGAACCTGACTCCTGGGTCAAAAAGGCGTGGGTTTAATTCCTACCCAGGGCGAATATTTATGTGATGATCATATGTGTTTGCTCTGTGTCTGGGTGTTATCAATGTATTTTTGTTTATTTAGCACTTTCTTGCACACCATTTGTACAAAAGGAGGACTTAACGTTAAAAAGCATTATCAGCCAGTCAACCTACAGGCACATGTATATGTAGTATATCAGTCTCTGCCAGCCAAGTCACAAGCTTTGCTTAGTTTGCGGTCAGAGACCGTGTGTGAGATGTTCCCCTATATTTATTTTATATATTTATTTATTATTGAGTTAATTTCAGAAATTTGGCAATTTATCATCCAAAAATTCTCGTACTCCGTAATAAGCTTTAGATACAAGTAAATTAAATAACCAAATACTGAGACAATGCAGGCCAATCCGTGGGCTATTATCATTTTAGGCAGTACAGTCATGGAGAGCTACACATCCGAAGCAAGAACCAGCGGGCCATAGATCGAGTCACTCAGAGAGGCTATGGTCGAACGGCTCAACTTGAGTCTGGAGGCGGTATCTGACTCGGGTGATGCTAACCTGGTCAAGTTTAATGCCACGAAAACTCATAGCTGTTTGTTTTCGGCCAAAAAAGGCCCTTCCAATTGTCTCCTGCTTTCCGTGGTGTGTCCGTTCCGGTTACTAACAGTCTGGAAAAATTAGGCGTTACGCTATCATCGACTCTCAACTTTGGCTATTATATAGAGTCAAAAGCCCAATTAGCCTCAAAAAAACTTGGTGTTCTCTCTAATGTGAGACGGTATTTCACACCGGAGCAACTGCTTAGTCTTTATAAAGCACAAGTCAGGTCTTGCATGGAATACTGCTCTCACCTTTGGGATGGCTCTGCCAAATACCAGTTGGAGGCTTTGGAGTCCATTGAAAGGCGAGCCAGGAGGCTGATAAGCAACGAAACCTTGACTGAGTCGAAGCTGCAAAGTCTCGAGCATCGACATAGGGTGGCGTGTCTGTCTGCCTACTATCGGATACACTTCGGTGAGTGCGCCCAGGAGTTGTACAATCTGGTCCCACCTGCCCCTTTCTTCTATCGTACGGCTAGACAGACAGACAGACAGACAAAACTCTTTATTTATAACCACAATAGGGAAAATAAACACTATTTACACAAATACAACAAAAAAATATGATTATAAAGTGGCGGCTTTATCACCCATGGCGATTTCTTCCAGGCAACCATGCACGAATATGAATCGACAAGAATAAGAAATAGTGGCCTTAAATAGATATCAACAAAGAAAACACCTCTAAATAATAAACTAAATAAACTCAATTTAATCTAAGTTTTAAATATACTTACATATATACGATATAATATATAAATATAATTATACATATACCTACATATATACATACCTACATACGTTAAATAGACCAACGTGACCAAAGCGCCACTCTTTTAATGTGGACATCTCAGGCGTTAGAACCAAGCGTTTTGTGTCCACATTCCTCATACGAACTGCCAGAATGTAGAACACTTTGCCTGAGTCTCTCTTTCCGTTAAAGTACAATGTAGGTGTCTTCAAATTTCGAGTAAATAGGTATCTTCTAGGTTAGCGTGCTACATCCTAGACCGCATATCTGCTTAACATCAGGCAGTGTGTAGTCAAACGCAAACCTAACTGAAATAAAAAAAAACTGATACAATTCAGGCTAAACCGTAGGCATTATTCTTGCAAGTAAAACGATAAAAGGCTCAATTATGAAAGCGTCATGGTAAATATAATACCAACATAAAAAGTGTTCTCTCTCCGCTGGGCAAAGGTTACCACCGACTGGATTCCAAACTCCAAACGACCTTCAGGCCGAGCCAGACGCAAGTGGCGCGACGAACTGAACTCGCACGACAAACACTGGACCACCAACGCAGTGGATCGCGCAGTGTGGAAGGAGGGAAGGGAGGCCTTTGCCCAGCAGTGGGACAATACAGGCTCAAAATAATAATAAAAAAATAAAAAGTGTTCTCTCTATCGAATGCTTAAAGTGAAATAGAAACAGAAATAGTTATGGTAATTAGCTATTATAATTACGGTGGGGCCTTCATAATCGAGCCTAATACGGACTTAATCACTAGCTACTATTATTTTAAGTAAGTGCCAAGAAAACGCGGGCCAAACTGAGGGTTTTTATCATTTTAAGCAATTACGAAAATAACGCAGACCAGACCGTGGGGTATTATAATTGCAAGAAATACAGGCTAACGGCACGCTATTATAATTTTAAGGATTTATTAAAACAACGCGGGCCAGACCGCGACCTATTAGATATTATTAAATATATGATATTATAAGCAAATGCCAAGATAACGCGGGTTGAACCGCGGGATGCTATTTTAATCATGTAAATACTAAAACAACGTGGACCAAACTATGGGTTATTATCATTTTAAGTACCTAATTATTAACCTAACGCGGGCCAAACCGCGGGCCATTATCATTTTGAGCAAGTACTAAGACAACACGGGCCAGGCCATGGGCTAATAGCACTGTAAGTAATACGACAATGCAAGCCAAATGGCAAGCTTTTATAATTTTGAGCAAGTATTAACACATGGTCATATAACACATGGCAAGTAGTAACACACGGTCCATGCTGCGTGCTATAAATAACTATCTTAAGCAAGTACTAATAATACGCAGGCCAAACCGTGGGCATTATCCTTGCAAGTAATTTTAAGCAAGTATTAAGACAACGCGGGCCAAATCGCGGTCTATTAGATATTATTATAAGCAAGTACAAAGACAACGTAGATCAAACCGCTGGCTATTTTTATCTTAAGTACTAAGACAACGCGGGCGAAGCTGCGGGTTTTAAGCTAGTCTCATATATTTTCATCATATTAATCATACCTGCCACAGAAAGTCCAGTGCTGTGGATTATGACCAGCAAAGAAGGATTTGGGGATTTGTATAGCATAATTATGCGTTCCCTATACTGGGATCTCTGCTAACACTTTACTAAGCCGAAAGGAGGCGTTTAAAAACATCTTTGCGAAAGACTTTTACTAAATAAAATTCGAGAAAAAATAATTAGATGTTCCTTACAAAATTGCAACACGAAATTGACAAAATGTATGAAACGGCTAATTCCTTTTTCTCGAACTTTCAGTAGGGCCCATATCAAAAGTTGTCCGTAGTAATGGTCTTAATCACTCCCTTTCGGCTTAGTTCACTAGTTCTGGATAACCCTGTAGATATTTAATAAGACCTGTTGAAAGTAACTTGCACACAACGCGATCCCGCGCCCTTAATGAAATAAATAATTAAATATTGGATGACATCTTACACACGGTCTCTGACCCCAAACTAAGAAAAGCTTGTAGAATGACTGCCAGAGACTGATATACTACATATTCATATTTTTAAATACATACTTACATAGATAGTATCTAAATACACCCAGACACAGAGCAAACACCTATGTTCACTACATAAATGCTTGCCCTGGGTGGGGATCGAACCTACGCCTCTTTGATTCAGAAGTCAGGTTCACTAACCACTGAGCCACCGAGGCAGTCAACTTATGGGTGGACGTTCTACGCAACTCATGTTGTTAAGTGATTTCAACTAGAAAACTCAACTATAGCAGTCATCAGTGCTCTGTGCTATGTGCCCTGCCCACTTGCATTTTTTACATTCTCAGAACAAATCAATATCTAACTGATTTAAGCTAATAGCTTATAACTAAAATGGTATTGAGTTTTTCTAAGACGAATTAAAAATCTGTATCAACCGTATCTCACATTTAATTTAGTGATTCGGAGATGTCTATAAAGAAGGTCGTAAAACGGCTGTAAAAAGGCCACATTAACCTTTCACCGGCGCTATTTAGCCGATATAATTGATTTCTTCCTCATAAAATTAATTTTCGGCTCTTTTTGACGACAGGGATTTTAGTTTTTGGTGATACTAGCAGATAGGGATTGTTAGATTACTTAGATGAAATAAAATAAGCCGTAAGTAGGTATTTGTTAATGCTCAAGTTTTTGAACGCAGCATAAAAAATAACAGTAATACTGGAATAATAAAAACGAGTATTTTTGCGTGCCTATTGCCTATGTTTTATTTCATTACAGGTATGAAAAAAAACACAACATGTATTAAGAATATGTATTAGCTGAAATCTTATTCCATTTGATATCTACACTTCTACAAATGAGTATAGCTCTATAAATATCAATAGAAGTCAAAATGTGGCCAGAACGTTGACAGTAATATCACGCTCCGCGACAATCTCTGTACGATCTCAGAGAAATCAGAATTTTGAACTGACTTGGCCTTCTTGAATTTTGACCAGTGTTGTTCTTTCACGCGGCAACGGACCATCGGATTGTCTTGATTTTTGATATGGACAAAGATTCAAAGACAGGCTACTTTTATCCCGAATACATAAATGGTTCTAATGGGATAGCCCAAAATCAAAATATCAAGCGGGTGAAGCCGCGGACAAATAATACTATCAGTTACACGTACGGTGCGGCTAATAAAATTATAACAAAACATTTTGATATAACAGAATTTTTAAATTTGAAAAATTCAAACACGATTGACTACACTTGTGTGTGTGTGTGTGTGTGTGTGTGTGTGTGTGTGTGTGTGTGTGTGTGTGTGTGTGTGTGTGTGTGTGTGTGTGTGTGTGTGTGTGTGTGTGTGGGGGTGTGTGCGTGTGTGTGTGTGTGTGTGTGTGTGTGTGTGTTATTGTCCGTGAAATGAGTATGGGGAGTGTGTCCTCTGCGATACACAAGCCCTCGTAAGAGTCAGGGTTCGTAGAGGTGGTGTGTGTGCGTGTGTACATGTGTGTGATTGAAATGTATGTATTCGTTTATGGGTGTTTGTGGCAAGTTTTGGATATTATTTTAAGTAAATCCTCTGTTTCTTAATATGTTATAATTTTATTTTATTTTTTTATAGTTTTTTTTTTGTAGTTTTGACGAAAGTTAGTTGGTAGAAGAAAAGTTGTTAATTTTGATGTACAGAATAAGACCCTAAAAGGATGCTAATTGATTAGAAATAACCCTGTATAAGTACTGAAATAAGATTTTTTCGCAGTCCTTTGCCGATGTAATATATTTCAATACGTAGTCAACTTTCTCAGCAAATCATTCCTTCTTTCAATACTACATTAAAGGACGGCAGTTTCAGTAATAGCATTCACCTGGCAATGAAAAGTTTATAGGCTGCCGATACAAGCGAGCTGTTAGCGCCTCAACCGTAGTTAACGATCACTAAATGACGTTTACGAACATTCAATCAGATACTTGATTGGACGATTGATTGCTGAGCTGATTGTTCAAGACGTGTCCGATGCAAAACTTGAATTGGAGCGCGTTAAAACCTTATTTTACTCATCTTCCTTTTTCGGTCAAAGGTTATCGTCTCGTTCTTTAAACGCACAACATTCTTGTAGGAGCAAAAACTCTAGTTTCAATTGTTCTTGTAACAGTATGTTTAACTTTAAAGAGATAAATATCTTAACATTCTACATAAAAATGTTTGTTGATTCACGCACACACTAGATATCACAAAATAGATCAGATATTTCGTTTTTTTTGTTTCTTATTTACTAAACAGAGTGAAGAGCTGAATTCGACATTAAATGAATCACATATTTGGCCTTCTGTTGCCTTCGACAAATTTTGAATTAATTAAATATTGCATAAATACAGTAATTACTTAGCTACATATTATTATGTTCAATTTTCTAAAACATCATTTTAGTGCAATTCGATCTCAAAGAAGCTCGATTCACTATTTTGATTAGTCAAATGGATTGATGCCATTTTGATGCCTAATTACATCCTTTATTTATTATTTTTAGACTCTTTATTCAAGTGTATTCATTTTGTTTTAATTAATTTGCCATTATTGTACACCCCGTCCCTTACCTTCCTCTATAATCCTTTCCTCTCTTAATCAGGTTGCCTGGAAGAAATCGCTCTAAGCGATAAGGCCGCCGGTTGTTGCACTATTTTAATTATATTGTACTCTTTTATTGTTTTATTGTAAGTTGTGTGAACAATAAAGCGTTTTCTATTCTATTTACCCTTTTTTTTTCTTTTCTATTTAAGATTTTTTTCCTTATTGCTTTTATGGTTACTAGTACTACTTGTGAGTTAAATTAAAGTCGGCAACAGCTTTCTTCTGTGCACATTACTTTTATAGCAAAATTTGTGATTGGCAACATTAGGCTAAACACATTGATTCGACAAAAAAATCCTACGAGAAATTCTCCACCAACCGATAAATTCAACAGCGGAGACCATTCTCCCTCTAAAACTAGACTGGAACATAGATAAAGATACTGTCCTGTCCATCCGTCGATGCGTTCCCAAAACGAAAAAGTCCGCAAATGCCGTGTCAGTGCCAGCACTTAATTTGTAAAATACGGTACTTGCAATGCTTCAAATTTACTTGGAGGTAGACTTCTGACTGGTGGACAATCAGGGCCCTGGACGCGTGTCATTCAGTGTACTGCGCAATGCGTTAACAAGCACATGCAAATTCTCCTCTTTCCACGCTAACAATATTCCTGATAGGCCAAGGGCCTGTCTGTTTGCGAGTCTTCTGTTTGCTTGTAAAAATGGTAAAATTTACTGCTCTGTACATTGCTCATTAATAAACACCTGGTATTTTAATGCTTAAATGGGCTAGAATGAACTTGTAAATCGAAAACAATGTTAAAATATAAAGTAGCTACTCGTAATGTGGCTTTTTATTTTTACGCTCTACCTAAAGGTTATTATAATTTTTTTATGATTACCGACTGCCTCAGTGGCTCAGTGGCTAGTACTTGACTGACTCACCCACGCCTTTTTGATCCAGAATCAAAGAAGCGTGGGTACGATCCCCACCCAGGGCAAACATTTATGTGATGAACATAGTTGTTTGCTCTGTGTCTGGATTTTATTTAAGTACTAAGTATAAGTATGTATTTAAAAATATGTATTTGTAGTATATCAGTTTCAGGCAGCCATATCACAAACTTTGCTTAGTTTGGGGTCAGAGACCGTGTGTAAGATGTACCCTAATATTTATTTATTTATATAACGCTCTACCTAGAAGTTATGGTCATTATCATCAAAGGTTCTTATTAAACATAATTATTAGCATCACATCCCTCCCTGCTTGCTTTTCGTGCATAAAGTGCATTAAGTATTTTAATAATTTTCAAGTTTTCAATACGATATTTTTTACTTCCAGGCATGTTCCAAGACATTGATAAGATCAACTAACGTTTTAGAAAAGATAACCGACGAATATCATATCGAAACTCACTTACCCCTTTTCGAATCTATAAATAACAGGCCGCAGCGGGAATTTTGATCTTATTTGTTTTAAATCACAATAAATAATATCGAATGAATGGATTCCATGCACCGCGTGATTCTACAAGTGTACACGCCAAGCTAACTATAAAAATGATTAACGTCCGTCGCAAGGCCTTTTGTAAAGAAAAAAGATGTCCATATTGGGAAGGTAAAACAGTAGTCAATAAAATCGATCGGTTTTTGTCTCTGGCCATTTTGTAGCACAATGTGGTGTACATTGTGTACAATGTTAATTTTTTTTTTGGTCAAGCGTGAGATTCAGGTTTTGTCACAAAATATTTTTGCTGTGATCATTTTCACACGCCTACCTAAAGCAAAAAGAAAAGTATTATACTATAGTACTATATGAGATTTAGCAGAGTGAATTCATGGTAAGGCAAGTATAGAGTGGTGCAGTGAACCCCAAACTAAGCACGTGGCTTGTGTCTTGGGGCTCGAGTGCGATGTAACAGTAAGAATATATACCCAATGTGTTTTAAAATTTGGTAAAAGGAAATTAAATAAAAAGGGAACCAATAATTACTATAAGTCCTGTGAAATGAAATCTTAAAATGTTAAATTGAGCGGAAATCCTATAGTCGTGGATGAAATAACACTGGATGTGGATAGTTAAGTATATTTAATATAGATATTTAATATATTTATAGGCATAGAGAATTCTACGAGTTAGAAATTTTCTACAGAAGTTTTCCGTCACCGCTGTTAGCCTAAATTGACAATGCCATAATCCGTACCGTACCAGCCTTTTTAATAGTCCACTGCAGGACGTAGGCCTACCCACGAGGGGTGATTGGGCCATACCCACCACGCTGGCCCAGTGCGGGTTGGTGGATTCACATACGCCATCGAATTTCTCCTAAGGACGTATGCAGGTTGCCTCACGATGTTTTCCTTCACCTAAAAGCCAATGATGTGAAATTCCGTACATTAGTTCCAAAGAAACTCATTGGTACGGGATCGGGATTTGAACCCACGACCTCACGATTGCAGGTCGGGTGTTACTACCACTAGACCACCAAGGCTATATATGCCATAATAAATCTATTTATTTCTGATAATGTTTTTTTTTTCACAGAAATAATATTTTTGTCTTAATAGTTTCTTATTATTTTATGCTAAAGCTCTCTGCAATACTGGCTCAGTAAATGGCTGCTACTTATTAAAATATTCAAAGTAAATATTTCTGATTTCATAACTACCAAGAATCAAATATTTGTAAACCAAATTTTCATATCACAGTATCGTGGGATACTTTCTTTCTAATTCTAAAATTAATGACCTCATCAAAGAAATTATACAAATATGTTTTATGGGCTTCCAATGCCACTAATCTACTTTGGTTTAGCTTATTTAACCAGAACCAAATATTTTGCTTTTTTCGGTAAAGTATTGCTGCCATTTTGGATCTTATTTCTAAGCACTAAAGATGATAGAGTTGGGATATATGGGTAATGTTTTTGGTTTGTGTTATAATTCGATTTGGTCAGCGATGTCCACACCTCTGGGTGGGCGCCGGCCTCCTGCTATCACCAGATTAAAACTCCAAATGTATCGCGTGGGCTATAAACATTAGTTAAACAGCCTTAGATATTTGTTTCAACACCATTTTTCATCAGATTAAGTGAATTAATCCAGCCCAAGCATCGTGTAAACAAGAAAAACCCCATGTTCAATTACGTGATAAAAATAGATCGTACAAAAATAAAATTTCACGTAACCGCGCATAAATATTTCATTTATGAAAAGATAACAGCAGACTGATTTATAGTATGTAATACAGCAACATGTATCCTATCATTTTGAGATGTCACGCACGAAATTTATTGCCTTGACAGAGCAAGAACACGTAAGCTTGAAGTTTTTGTAATAAAGTGGCTAGTAGAGAGTATAATCGGCTTTCGCAACAGTAGCGCGTATTGTAGTCAAAGATATAGCGAAAAAACGTTTGGCGGTTAGTTGTATAATTTTGCACAACAGAATACAGGGTGGCAATAAATATTTATAGACCCACTTTGCCATCTTCGGTAAATTGCGTTGTAATCGAGTAAATTTTTACTACAACATTGTTTGATCGCGATTTTAGTCGGTACGAGAGCGAAGCGTGTATCCTATAAAGTGCTTACAAGCGGTTCGAGCAATGTTAAGTAGAATTAGGTCCAATTAACGTACACCAAGTAAATCGTTTTATTGAGTTTGTGCTGCTTGTATAACTTATATTGGTGTGGGCGATCGTTGAACTATTTCTTTCCATTGAATTTTTATACTGTTGTTATTACTTATTATTCCACTTTGTAATTTTATACTTCAATCTGGGGTTGGCTAACTATGCAACATAATTCACGGTCATATAATCCAATAGAAATAATTATAAAACAAACTTCTGTTTCATAATTATTTCTCTGACTGCAATTGAATAACATCTATTCAGAGATTAGTAATGAATGAAAAAAATCACATGGTCTTCTATCACATTCTACTTCATGGCATTTGGTATAATGAACCATGATTGATCTACTCGTAACTAAAGCTTGAGGTGCAATGTCAAGATCTGCATATTATCTAGAATATAATAATCTAAATTAGATACTCGCTGTGTTTGCCTTTATCTGCCTTCATGAAATTTTCGTTATATAGAAGCTTTACAACTTATTGTCATACCCAGACTGAATTCAGTCGACTATTTTAGAATTTTTACTATAATATTATGACATCTTACGGGGATTAATTCTTCTTTTTCCTTTCCAATTTCATAGAGAGCAGAAAAAAGTTTTGCTTGTGTTTTTTGCTATTTATTTTTAGACTTTTGATGGCATATTTTTAGTAGCTCTTTAGATAGGTATATGAAAGATCAGATATTTATATAAAACAGCTAATATGTATTACTACAAGTCAAGATGTTTTGGACCGTGTCTTGTCATTTTACACTGGTCACTACGATCAAAAGCAAACTATAATTATTTAGAGAAAAATGTTTTTGATCACATCTATTCGAAAAGAACTACTTGGTGCGCCCAAAGGTGGTGTATTCTATAAGAAACTTTATAAGTGCGCCGAAATTCTCTATGCCGAGCACTTTTTGAATTTGGAAGTACTTGTAATGTTAGTGTTCAGCGCCAAGAAAATGAATGAAATGAATGTAAATAGAAGTTTTCATTTTATTTTATTATAAGCACAGAATAGCCCCTATTCTGATTATAAGATACCATTTAATTTCAATTTAGTTGTTACTCTACGTTTTATTAAATAACACCTAATATCACAATAAAATATGAGGCGCCTTTTATTTTCTCATAGAGGTGATGAAAAGTAGAGTGTACCACTCAGGCGTAAAGTATATTTTTGGCTCGGGCGACGTACTTTGAATCCCTCGCTACGTTTAAGATTCTACTCTAGAAGCCCTCACTTCGCTCTGGATAAATAATATAAAAATATTGTTTAGCTCCCATAAGACGGTCTACTATTATCATTCACTTAATGCTACTTCAAGGTCTACATACTCCAGCTTCAGTTACGTCATTGCTTTTCATCAGGCGAGTTGGTAGCCAAAAAGCCTTATCACGTGTAAAAACAAAACATTTCAAACTATGACAATTTTGTCGAGCAATATTGAAACATATTTCAATATTCAAATAGTAATAACATATCCAATAAATTCACCTCGCACGTAAGTAAGTAAGTACCACAATATTTGCATCGACACGTTCGCAAACGAGAAATAAATTAAAAGTTATGAACATTAATGAACCAGTTTTAATTTACGATCAAAGTGCAGATAAATAATCAACTTCGCTTCTTGGCATGAAAAAAATAATCAGACGTTTAATGCGACATTCCACTTCATCCACTTATCTATATTCAGTTTTTTTGTAACTTCTGCAGAGGTAAGGGATATAATCTTCAGTTCAAATCGATGAAAAATGTTGTATTTCATATCATGTTTGCTGTGTAGGTACTTGCGGCTTCTTTTAGGTCTAATGATAATTTTATTGCCAAACATGAAAAAAATTGATACAATTTATAGCAATACCACACAATGTAAAAAAAAATATATTTTAGTAAATATATGCTTCTACTTCAATTTGACGTTTACAATCGTATTAGCCCATTTTACTACCATAATTAGAAGATAAACTGAGTTAATTAGTAATTACAAAGTTAATTAGAGATAAAGTAAGTAAAGTAGTAATAGTAAAAATAAAGCTAGTTCGTTTCACGAAAGAATTCCCTAAGACTCGTCGCCACAATCGCAAGGCTGAAACGTTAGAATTATTTCCACTTATTTCGGGGAATTTCTTTCGTGAAACGGACTCTATTTTTATTAATACATATATCATACTTACTATAGAAGTCCAATGTACAATCAAAGTACAGTCAATGGACAAAATGACGAAAATATGGAGGAACAGGAACATCACCAAAACCACGAAGATAAGACTCGTGCGTACGCTTATTCTACCCATATTTTTGTACGCCTCGGAAACGTAGACTTTGCGAGACATTGAGAGGAAGAAGATAGATGCTCTCGAGATGTGGTGCTGGAGACGAATGCTTGGGGTATCGTGGACTGAATTTAGCACCAATGTCTCGATACTTCAAGAACTCGGCATCAGGCAGCGTCTGTCGGCCACAGTACAATCTCGTATACTTGCATTCTTCGGACACGTTTCGAGACGAGGTAGCCAGTCCTTAGAGCGTCTAGTCGTCCAGGGCAAAGTGGAAGGCACAAGACCGCGCGGAAGGTCGCCCATGCGATGGACCGACCAAATCAAATCTGCTGTGGGAGGGCCGGTGCATGAGTGTACCAGATTGACAACTAATAGAGAGAGATGGCGAGACATCGTGAGGCGTATTAAATCTGCCTCTACCACCACAAATACTACGTGATGACCACGACCGCTCTGTCAAGAGCGTAACGACTAAGAAGAAGATAGAAGTCCAATTCACGAAAGGAAGAAAGAAGTTCCTTAGACGCATCGTCGTCTGAATTAGTTTTACTTCTAGCGCGGACACTTTTTAGTGAAACGAATTTTACTAAAATATTTATATCTTTTGTTAGTAATAGTGATTGAACTTTAACTTGAAACCACGTGCGCACTCTAAGTTCAAGTTCAATCACTATTATAGCAATAATTATTTTGACTCTCTAAAACAAAAATAAACTGTATGATTGAACATTATTACTAACATTCATATCTCGAAACGTTGCAATCAATTATGTCACCAGAATATTCAGATCTCGTTCGATACTTCATTCGATTCCTATTCCAAAATGACATCGATTCAAATCACCTCTAATTTGTCAAAATCATCTTATCTTGTCGTATGAATATTGTAATTCGTGACGTACAAAGAGTCGCCGGGTCGATTCGTCAGTCGTATCGATGGTATGTCGCCACTCTGTTATGGGAACACTAGTATTTATACTGTGGCCCTGATGGTGAGTGATGACACTGATCTTGAGATTGTAGATCCATGTTATAGAGTAAAGACCCACGGGACACTCGAATTATAATATGAGTCAAATTTTACAGATAGTGATGACTCTTACTGAAGACGCCACTTCTAGATTTTAAAACTTCACTTCGGAGAGTGCGCTCAGAAGTTGCACGATCTGTCCTACCTGCCCCTTTCTTCTATCGTACGGCTAGTCAGACGCGACCAAAACGCCACCCTTTTATGGTGGACATTCCGCGCGTTAGAACAAAGCGTTTCGAATCCTCATTCCTCATACAAACAGCCAGAATGTGGAACGCTTTGCCTGGGTCTGTGGGTCTGTCTTCCCGCTTAAGTACAACGTGGGTGTCTTCAAATCCCGAGTAAATATAAGGTAAGTAAAGGTATCTTCTAGGTAAGCGTGCTACATCTTAGACCGCATATCTGCTCAACATCAAGCAGTAAAAAAAAAATACATAAAATACATTAAAACTTCGGTTACTGACTGCAAAAAGTAATAAAGCTATCTTAATCAAAAACAAGAATGACAAAATTGTTTATCAATTTTATTAAAAATGCTGGATGACATACTGTTAATTAGCAGTGGAATTGACATTTGCATTATCTCTATCCCTTCAGTAGTATGTGGATAATCCAATTGCTTTTTGCGTTGTGGTTAAGGTAGTTTTAATATTTTTTCAAAGGTTTTTGAGGTCATAACGTCACAGGTCGTCGGCGTCTAAGTCATCCTCTGTTTAAGTCAACTTTAAAATTTAAGTCAAAGACTGAGATAGCCTAAACAATATGTTACTGTAAATATTGAAATATACAAAAAACCACTAGGTATCACAGATCTCTTATCAATGGACATTACCTGACTTCAAAGCATAGCGCTCTTAGCGTAGTTTGACTAGGTGTTTGACAGCGATCACCGAAATTAAGCAACGTTCCGGACGGTCAGTGTTTGGATGGGTGACCGCTGGTGGTGATTTCAACTGAGCGCTACCGTAGCTCGGATGACAAGTGAAATTGTATGTCCCGGTTGTTTTAACCGTTTAGCTATGTTAGAGGCCTTCAGGCGGCCTAAAAACTCTGACACCAGGGCTAGCCACCCGGCCTATACGAAGACTTAAGTTTAACCAACAATGTATGAAATAAATCTACATAAATTAAAACAATACTATCTAGGGTAAAGTAACAAGCTCTACATTTTACAAGACTCTGCGCACTCCTTCCGTTATGTGGCGGTGCACCCTTTGCGTGCTCGGCTTGTAATATCTCAATGTCCGATATCAGATAGCTGTTTATGGATCGCGTCCGTTTACATTAACAGGGATAGTTGTCGCATTTGCGCTTATGGTTCATTGATTCTGAAGTTGCGATTTTGTAAAGAGATTGCGCGTGAGCGCGACGAGTAGTTGAGTAGGAATCGATTTGTTAGTTTCGGAAAATTTATCGATTATATTATTCGAAAAAATACATAAATTTATTTGCAACAAAAATAAGAGGTACAATACATTAACAGGAATAGTTGTCGCATTTGCGCTTATGGTTCATTGATTCTGAAGTTGCGATTTTGTAAAGAGATTGCGCGTGAGCGCGACGAGTAGTTGAGTAGGAATCGATTTGTTAGTTTCGGAAAATTTAATCGATGATATTATTCGAAAAAATACAGAAATTTATTACATTAATACATTAATACATTAACGACAAAACAAATTATAAAACACAAAAAAACAACGGTATTTCACCCAATATTCTTGTCACAAACCTGATCCCAACTCAGCGTCATGCTGGTTACGCTTACGAACAACCAGCGTTGGTATTCTGTTAGAACCAGAAAGTGACATTACGCCCGAAATAATGCGCGGACAGCAAAAAACAAATGCTCTAATCATGATTAGATATTTTAAATTATTATAACGGCACTTTCAGATGATACTAGTGTCAGTTCTAAGACTTTGCTCACTTTTTTGATGGACAAGAAGAAATCGTTGAATACTACACCTAAAACCTACTTGTACTATACTTTGCAAGTTCCTAATGAGTGGTGATATGTTGTTCCAGCACTTTGTCGTTGCATATCTGAAGCTGTCCCTAAAGACAGTTTTGCAGTGAAGCTCTGTTCTGAGCAAAGACAGCTTCTGGACATGCACGTACTGAGTATTCGAGTAGTAGAAGTTACTTAACTTGAATCTCGGATCGAAAATCTCACAAAAGTAAGCAAAAATTACAATTTAAATTATATGAGCAATGTTTCAATAATATTTGCTAAATTGATCTCTATTTATTTATTCAAACATATATAATTTAAAACATATTCTCTACTACCCTATTATTAGTTTATTTGAAACGTACTTATAATAATTAGAGTGTTATATTTGCTTCAACATTATCAAGATAAATCATATCCAAAGCTTGTAATAGTTATGTAGGTTTTAATTTGGTTTTCAGCTAATATACGTTAGTAGTTACACTTTAGTATTCGAGTACCTAGTTATATTACAAAAAGGAATAGCTTAAATTACCAAGATAACGACTTTGTACCAAATTATTGATATTCAAGATTTCTATTACCTCTAATGCCTTGTTTTTTTTAGTTCACTACAAAAATTTGATTCGAATAAATAATAAAGTAAACTCGAATCGAATAATCGAATCCCAGTACCCATCTCTATCGAGCAAATTGTGGCTGTGCAGATCGTCAGTCGATCCATTACTCGTGGGAAAGTGGCGACACAATCTTTACCCATGTTCAGTCAGAGGAATTACAGTGACTTTATTCTTAGCCCTTAATTTGATTTTGTTTACCGGAGTGAACATCTATTTCAAATAATGTGTGCTCTGAAATTGATATTTGCTCTTTTTGTTTATAACACTAATAAATGTATGTAAATTATAGATAAATGATATTTTGCCGGGCTATATTCAAAATGTCACAATAAATAAATGCCCGCGAAACGGCAGCCGGCGTTTTAGTTTTTGTTTGTTCTGTCAACATTGTCAAATTGTTGGGATGAGGAGGTATTTATCTATCTCGTAATTTTAGTGCGCGGTTAGTCCCGTAGTATATAATAATAATGTGTTCAAATCGCGAAATTTAAAAAACAACAAACATTGTCAAAAATCATCATTTGCTATTTTTCTTTTTACGCATGATTTTATATGCAATTTTGGTAATTGGCAGCAGCAAAACTTCAAGAATATGCTAGTCTCAAATATGCCCCTTCTGAAATGAGGAAGGGGTTTAACTGGTGTTATCATTTAATACACATAATTATCGTAATTGGAAGTGTTCATTTTGTGAAAAATGACATTATCGTCTCATAGTCAGTAGCTTCAGCATTGGTCACTGAAATGAACATTTAAACAATTTTTATTTCGGTTCACAATGAATTTTTAAAAATACAATATTTTGGGGATTCCTTTTAAGCAAAGGTTTGTCTGTATCAGGCCTCGCTCTTCCAGAATATAGAACATCGAAATAAATAAATTAGTGTGTGTATGTGTATGTGTGTGTGTGTAAACATATTATTGCAACAAAATAAAATGTGCTTACACTGAAAAGAAACCATTGCATACAAAAAATAACTCTGTGAAAAAACACATTCGTCAATTTAAATTGCGCTTGCAAATCAAAGAGGCGCATTCAAATCAAACAAGTCGTAAAAACTCATGTTGCTAACAACATCATCACCTCAACGAGCGTGCCTAATCCTGTTAAAGTATACTCCACTCCATATTGGATTTGAACCATATTAAATTAGTAATTGCACTGACGAAGCCGCAATTCGGACAGGTGCTTGAAAAACAGAACTCAAAAGTTCTTCTTCACAGGTCAAGAAATTGGTGGAGAGCTTCTGCCTATTCTTTGATAGATATACAGCTCGCGTCAAAGAACCAATAAACTCAAAATGGGTACAATTTGAGCATCCTACTTATATATTATATCCTACTAATATTATAAACGTGAAAGTTTGTGAGGATGGATGTATGGATGTTTGTTACTCTTTCCCGCAAAAACTACTGAACGGATTGAGATGAAACTTTGCAATAATATAGCTCATATATCAGAATCACACATAGGCTATAAATTATAATGATACATTGCGTATGCGGGCGAAGCCGCGGGTAAAAACTAGGAATATTATAAACGCGAAAGTTTGTGAGGATGGATGGATGTATGAATGTTTGTTACTCTTTCACGCAAAAACTACTAAACAGATTGAGATGAAACTTTGCAATAATATAGCTCATATATCAGAATAACACATAGGCTATAAATTATAATAATATTGCGTAAATGTTCCATAATCTAACGATAAGTGTTAAGTAAGTAGAAAAATTTTGCTATCTGCGAGCTATTCTAGAGTGCGCTTTAAGAAATGTCAAAAAAGCAACTGTTGAACTGAACAACCGTCAAATCGATTTTTTTTGCACCTCTTTTATTAAGGGTGGTAAGGTAGGGCCTCGGGTTTGAAAGACGGAAAGTGTGTACTTTTTATCCCGGATAAATCCCATGGGATAGCACAAAAATCAAAAAGTCATGCGGGCAAAGCCGCGGGTATAAATTAGTCTATAGTATAAAACCAACAGAGGTGGATGTAAACAGTTGTTACTGCGTAGTGCTAGAACTAAAAGTACCTACGTGAAATAATTCCAAATCAAGAATTATATTTAAAAAAATCTGTTTTATTGTCAAGCTTTTACTGAACAAGTACTCGTTTAGACGAATCAAGCGACCCAAAACTCGATGGGGTTGCTTCGTTTTATTACAGAGTTCCTATTACCACCTTCCAGCTCCATCATCAGACCCCACCATTGAAAGACAAACAACTTGTCAAGACTATTCGAATGAGCCCAAACTCGATGAGGTTGTGTCGTTTCATTGCGAAGTTCCTTTAGTCACCTTCCAGCTCCATTATCAGATCAGCACCATGTTATCATAATAATGCATAGTCATGCGATTTACACATGTAAACAAAATTTCAGCTCAATCAGTTTCCGTCAAGTTGGTCAAATTCAACATGCAAGATTCCACCCGAACTTTCATACATACTTCGTCTAGGTGTACATGTACAGGTCTAGGTAGGCATATATATTTATTTCAATAAATATTATCTACTAGTTTTTACCCGCGGCTTCGCCCGCATACGCAATATATCATTATAATTTATAGCCTATGTGTTATTCTGATATATAAGCTATATTATTGCAAAGTTTCATCTCAATCCGTTCAGTAGTTTTTGCGTGAAAGCATCCATGCATCCATCTATCCATCCATCCATCCTCACAAACTTTCACGTTTATAATATTAGTAGGATTTATTGGTTAGGTGTTAGTATTGCTTATTTTTGTTTGTTATAAGTGTTCATTGTTTATTTTTAAATTCTTTTTTGCTAAGGCCGCTGGTTAACCTGCTATTTCCTGTCCGTTTATGGTTGCCTGGAAGAAATCGCTTGAAGCGATAAGGCCGCCAACTAATTTTTAATGTTTTTATTTTTCATGTGTGTGTATTATATTTGATTAAGCTAATAAAGAATTATCTATCTATCTACACGTACGTAGGTACATCCATTGCTAGTTAAATAGGAGCTTGTAAAATAGATTTTGGCGCCAGTTTGATTTATGGCATGAACTATGGCATGAAATGTACGTAAAATAAATCTTTGGGAAACCCTATACCCTAGTAAACAATCGTTTGGTTGCCGGGGTATTACCTTCTATGAATTTGATAATTACCCCAAATTATTATTTTTATCTGAACCGTGTAGGTAAGGCAATTTTAGCAAAATAATCTACTAAATTGATTGCAAATCGCCAAGCAACGTTTTCATAACTTTCGATTGTAGATAAAAAAAAATCTTATTCCTTCATTTCTTAAGCAGTCAGATGAAAGCTTCAATGACCATAGTTATAAATTTGCTACTGGTCATTTAATTAAAGCCCGATAAACTTAAATCCAAGAGACAACAGCTCCCATTATTTCATTTAATGACTTACTGATAATAAAACTAGGAAAATAAACGCATTAGATACGGGTGCAGCTCGGGTTCATAAAATAGGTGATTCACAACCCAACGGTAAAGAGCGAAAGCTCGAAGGAGATGTGTAAACACTAAACAGTGTTACAACTTTAACGTGTAAATCTACAAAATCTTAAGTATCTTGTAGGAATTTGCTGTCGCAAACTATGCATGATTTAGTCATTAAGTGCATCTATGTTATGTTGTCCTCGTGCAAGATAAGATTTTGTATCTTACATTACATCAACTCAGTAAAATATTTAGGTGGGCATTAATTTTAATGTTTATTTCATTTTTTTCTAATTCTTTAAATTAAGTGTAATATGCCGCCAAAACGTGCAGCTTTCACACAATTCAACTGCGCTCCAAAAATCCGGTTAAGGAGCGAAAATCCTTTTCTGTTAAAATCATACTAGAATCATATTCAAAGTAACTTCCATCTAGATTTTAGCTGTATTGTACAGACTAGAATATTTTCTGTCTTCTCAGATAATCTTTTATCAGATAATTTATCTACATGATTTTACTTCATGTTTATATCCAAACGAGTTGACGACAGTAAAATAGGTAAAATTAGAGGGTCTTAAACCTCGCGCGCTTGCCACTTTTACAGGGACCAGTTGACGAAAAAGTCGGTAAGATAAAAGATTGTACACCACCGTTGTTTTAAAAAGGAATTAAAGATAGACTACTGTAATTACTACTAACCTAGTCCTCTCAAATTGACTTATTTCGAAATTTATGATTACAACTAACTGAGCTAACCGACGAAAGGTACTTATCCCTTTCCGTTCGAGAACCTCACAATCGTCGAACTAGATACTGATCGCAAATGTTCTATAAATGACACTTTTAATTAACACGTTTCGAGCCCAGTTTTAGTACTGGCTTTATTAACTTAAACCACAAACGCAGGTAAGAATTAATCAAGGTAATTAATTGCATTAAACCTTTACAGGCAATGATCGTAATACCTACGAGTAAACGGTTAGCTGGTAATTATTAGATGTTTTATATAAACACTCAACAAAATATTGTAATTTTATCATTTTAATTGCTCTAAATATTACTATTATTAATCAATAAGTTACTGATAAAGTTTTAATTAAGAGAGATAACAGAATTATGGCTATAGGTAATCTTGGCGAAGTACCGAATATAGAAGTGTTCAGTCAAAGACAGAGGTTATTCTCAAAATTTAATTTGGCTAAAGCTCCTTCGGCTAGTCAATAGACAATAAGTGTGGAAAATAAAAAAAATGCAAGACTAGTTTAGACTTAGTCCAGTAATTTTAAAGCAGTTTCAAAAAGTATGAAAAATACCTACGGCGCCGCCAAAAACCGAATATGTACAGCCGCCTACGATGCTAAATGGGGATTTACTCAAGCGTCATAGACTTATTGAGTTGCAAAGCATAGCTATTATTGCTTTCGCTACTTTCGCTACAGCAGAAGTTTGGTTCTAAGAAGGCTTCTATGAAGTTGGTTATCCATTTTTGACAAAAAAAATAAGTGACGAACCGAACGAAATCAGCGAAGCTGTAGTTTTAACTGACATCCAATAAGGAAGAGGTACTATGTTCATCTGTGTGTATTTTTTTTGTAAGTATATTCATCAATATTTTCTCCAATTGTGAATCGATTTTAAAAGTATTTTTTATTTCGAAAGGATATAGGTACGCTCGAGGTGGACTCATTAAATTTTATCGAAATCGGCGGAGCCGATTTGATAAATAAACAATAATATTCATGGATATCACAGCGATTCGTGCAAACTACGGTGTCTTTCAAATGAAAATTCAATTAAACAGTGGCGAGGTCTACTGTTCGAAGACGATAAGACTCTAATCTTAATTCTGATTTCAAAATCTCCCAATAGTACCTACCTACTTACCTAGCATTAATTCTGGCTGCTTTGATAACAACCATTAAGCTAAAATACGATACTTAGTCTCCTATAATCTTCACTCTGAGATCTCATCTGATGGAGCCGTACAATTAAACATTCCGAATCCGAATTGGATTACGCATTAAAAAAAATAAGTAAGCATTAAGTTTCCTTATGAGACGTAAAGCCGTTTCGGCATCATGGATGTATTAGATCGACTGTAAAGTAATTTTACCTCGAAAACGACAGCATCGTCTTGAAAAATGCCCACTTCCGCCTAATGTCAGGAATAATATTAAATAGTGTATCTGTGATTTTTTACCGGATCAGCTGTAAAATCATGTCGTTGCATTGCATTCATTTGTAAAATTTCTATTTCTACCAGTGATAATTAGTATTTCATTAATTAATATCGTCATATTCATCAGCTTATTTTGGACCACTGCAGTGCATAAGCCTCCTCCTCCTTACGTCAATTATTATATTGTTGCTGATGCTTACATAAATATAAGCTGAGTTATATTTTTATTTGTGCGAAAGAGTTAGATAATGTGGTGATTCGATGCATTTTGATTGTGTTGTTTTCAAAACTGCAAACACGGTTCTGTGAAGTCACGGAGTTATATTAAAACAGTCACAGTTGTAATTTTATATTTCAGTTATATCATAAAACTTGATAAAACATTATTATTATTACCATATGCATAAATCAAGCGATGTCAAAATTATAAGTACAAACTTACCTACTTTTTAGGCGGTATATAGTGGGAAGATCAAACTATCACCACAAAGCACCTTTACTTTATAATTTTAACCTTATGGTGAATCCTCAACTTTCTATCATCCATGTCGTCATTCCACTCCCAACTTTCGTGAGATTAACAAAGATATAATTAAAAATAAAGTTCCAATTGCTCGTTTCATCTAAATATTCGTGGTGAATGTGACACTGATGTCGGCCGCAATTACGTGGCTATAACATAGTGTAGTTAATGTATTTCAATTAGACCACATTTCTATCAATAAAAGATACGGTTTTCTTTGAAAATATTGAGTTAACATATCGTAATCTCTTTAATACTCGTTGAAGGAAATTGTAAACATTAAGTAACTGTTACGATCGTTGTATAAAGCCCGAACTCCACCAAAACGGAAGAAATCTGTTCCGAGCGTTGGAGTCTTTGAACCCACTGCGTAAATGCTATATTTGCTTATCTAGAGACAATGAAGAGCAAGCGTAGTTTTTGTTTTCCATCTGTCGCCCGTAGGACGTCCACTACTGATGATAGACCTATCTTTTATATGTCTAATACGACCGGATAGAAACGGTTTTAATCCAGAAATAGGGTCATGTCAAGATGTCATTTCTACAATGAGTTTACGGATCACTATTCGGCCTAGCTCTGCTCATCTCGGTTTCGATTCACTTTGGTGGAACCTGTGCCTTACGATCGTTGTATAAAGTTGGGATCTCCTATTGAGTTGTAAGAATATAAATCGGAATATCCAAAGTAGTTATCGTTTATCGTTTTATGAGATTTTTATGCGCTCTGTGGATAACGGGTTTTGGTACGCGAACGAATATAAAACGTAAGATACTAAGTCAGTGACCAAGGTTGTGGAGAAATATATGGGTGTTTAAGTTACATCATCATCATCAGCCTATGTTGAGAACGAATAATATACTGGGTATAGACCTCCTCTCCTAAGTGCCATTCTTCCCTATCTTGGGCCAATCTCATCTGAGCCTGACCAGCGATGGGTCTGATGTCATCGACCAATCGGGCTGATTGGTGGTCTGCCTATAGAACGCTAAGGCAGTTAAGGCGCCATAGTATCAGAGTAATTTTTCATATGAGCGGGTGAAGAGCAATACGCTCCCGGTTTCGCCCGATTTTTGCTTTCGAAAATCAATACAAAATTGATATTACCACTTTTTCCTAAATTTTATGGATAAACGTTTTAGTTCAATTCATGTGTATAAATAACAGATTCAAGAAAACTTGTAAACGTGTAATAAAGTGCCCAAAAATGCAATAATCTTTCTTTATGCATTTAATTTCTATCGAGCGAATTTTTTGAATTGTTTTTCGAGTTATTGAATCCCTTACCGTATAGTTTTGAGAATATTGTGTATTTTATTTTATTCGACAACTTCAAGATTTGATGGAGAAAAGTCAGTTTAACTAGGGCTCTATAAAGGTATTTTGAGATTGGATGGCGGCTTAAGTTACAGTCAATACCATTACTTTTTCCCTACAATATGTATTTAATATTTATGGCTAACTGCCAACATAACTATTAAAAAAAGCAAAACGTGCTAGGTAGGTATGAATTAAATGAACAATAAAGATTGAAACATTTTACGTTTCAAATAACATACATACCTATTCACATATATATTCGACTGCCTCGGTTGCTTAGTGGTTAGTGACCCAAACTTCTGGATCAAAGAGGCGTGGGATCGATCCCCACCCAGGGCAAATATTTATGTGATGAACATAAGTGATCGCTCTGTGTCTGGGTGTTATTTAGTTACTATCTATATAAGTATGTATTTAAGAATAAGTGTATGTAGTTTATCAGTCTCTGGCAGCCATATCACAAGCTTTGCTGAGTTTGGGGTCAGAGGCCGTGTGTAAGATATCCCGAAAATATTTATTTATTTATTAGAAACTATTTGATCGGTATGTGTGCGTAGAGTATGTGATAAAAGAAAATAGTCTTGGCAATACGGTGAACTGACAATAAGATTTTAATCAGCAGCCAAGGTACCGACTATACTTGGTAGACGCGAGTACTGATAAATAATAAATAAATAAATAAATATTTTGGGACATCTTACACACGGCCTCTGACCCCAAACTAAGCAAAGCTTGTGATATGGCTGCCAGAGACTGATATACTACATATACTTATTTTTAAATACATACTTATATAGATAGTAACTAAATAACACCCAGACACAGAGCAAACACTTATGTTCATCACATAAATATTTGCCCTGGGTGGGGATCGAACCCACGCCTCTATGATCCAGAAGTTAGGGTCACTAACCACTGAACCACCGAGGCAGCTGATGAAAACTGAATTGGTGTCTACCAAGTATCAAACACTTTTAATTGTCCTAGCAATGACAGAGCAGTGTTGTGAACGTAACAAATTATTAAAATGGTGCACGGGCGACCTCACCTATGATTCTTCTCTTCATGCACAAATTCTACTTAAATTAAGTTTTATCACTGTTTTACACTGGACCTGGTGCTGGTATAAGCGCCAACAAGCGCGATCAAAGTGCCGCAGATCGACACTCCTCGTACGGAGGGTATCCATTTGTCATAATTTTCCACGGATACGTTTAACAAGGAAAAAACTTCCCTCGGGTTGGGTTAGTACCCAACCTCACTCGTAATGAAACGTTTTTTAGAGTTGATAAAGGTTCAGAAATTTTGTTGTGTTAATTTACTCGTACATTGTGCAATCATGTTTCTTTTCAGAACATGTTTGCTATAATACGAGTATATCAATAAACACAAATGAAGATGCTATCTATTTATTAAGAACTTAAATGACATAATACACACAATTGATAAGGATCATATTGGAACTAAAATTGAAAAACAAATCAGTATTTTATGGAACTAATGAATTTTATGATTTCAGTATTTGACCTCAGCACGCACCGCTGTAAATCCTTGCAAAACAACACCATCCATCAGCCATAGGACGTCCACTGCTGGCCATAGGCCTCCACATAACGGACGCAAAACAAAACATCCTACTAATATTATAAACGCGAAAGTTTGTGAAGATGGATGTATAGATGTTTGTTACTCTTTCACGCCAAAACCACTGAACGGATTGAGATGAAACTTTGCAGTAATATATGTCCTAATATAGTTTACATATCAGAATAACACATAGGCTATAAATTATAATGATATTGCGTCAAAAATCAGAATATCATGCGGGCGATGCCACGGGTAAAAACTAGTAGCAAATAAAAGAATAAATTAATTGAAAAATGTCCGCAAAAACGTGCTAAATGCAAGCCACATTCGAGCGAGCTTATTTTAAATCCATAAAAGAGGTTTATGTCCAGCAGTGGGCGTCGAACGGCTTAAAATGATGATGGTGAAAAAAATTAGAGCGCTTCATTTGGACGTTCTAAGGCCTACAATAATACCTTTCATACTTGCTGGTTGGTTGTGAGGCTGTGCTAAAATATATCTATCTATTCAGAACATTTCACTGCTTAAGTATCTTAAGCCTCATAATTATTTTATTCTGCTTCCATACAGTGCTGCACTGTATCAGCCTTTTTTTAAATAGTCTACAGCAGGACGTAAGCCTACCCACGTACTTCTACGTTTTCACGTCTTGTACGGACGTATGCAGGTTGCCTCACGATGTTTTCCTTCACCGAAAAGCCAGTGGTGTGAAATCCCGTATATAAATTCCAAAGAACTCATTGGTACGGGACTGGGATTTGAACCCACGACCTCACGATCGTAAGGCGGGTGACACTACTTTTATCCCACCACGGCTTCCAACACAGTACTGTATCAGCCTTTTTAATAGTCCACTGCAGGACGTAGGCCTACCCACGAAGGGTGGTTGGGCCATATCCACCACGCTGGCCCAGTGCGGGTTGGTGTATTCACAAACGCCATCGAATGTCTTCTACTGACATATGCCGGTTGCCTCACGATGTTTTACCTCACCGAAAAGCCTGTGATGTTAAATTCCGTACATAAATTCCAAAGAACTCATTGGTACGGGGCTGGGATTTGAACGATTGTAAGGCAAGTGTCAATACCACTAGACCACACGGCTTCACACACACAGTACATGGTAGTAAATAAATATAATTTTGGTTACCTCGACTCTTTCTCACGATTATTTTTGATCTTGTGCAAGCCTCGTCGATTAAGAAGATATAAGTTATGAAATCTTACATTGGTTTTATAAGTGCAGTGCTCATGCTCACCCTTCATCAGAATACTTACGGTTCCTCCTGCCTTAATTGATGTAAGTTTTTTAAAGAAGCCCCGCGCCGCCCGTACACGCCGCTCCACCACCTCTGTACGCCGCGACGTATGGAATTTGTACACAATAATTTATACAATTGCATTGTTAAGCAATGTGGTTACAGGCCTACTTAGTGCTTTCTGTTTTAATTTAAAGTTGTATGTAATTTAATAAATGGTAATTAATTTCGATGGGGGATGAGAATAATGGAACTGTGAATTAAAATTTTAAACGTATTGGGATTTTATGCGGTACTCACTTCATTAATTTATTGGAGCAGAAAATATAAATGACAGTTATTAATTACTGAATCGCAGTCATAATCATTATATCAGCGATGGTACTCCACTGCTAAACATATGCCTATACATCTCCTATAAGACCGGAAGTAGCGTGCATCCAGCGCAGGGTAGGACACCTACTCACAATATGGACAGATGAACTCATAAAGAAGCCAATAAAAATAAAATTTTACGAGTACAAATGTTTGCTACAAATTGAATAAAGAAGCACAGAAATCATTTCAGCAGATTAAAAAAGTAACGTTCTATAAAAACAAAACCAAATAGAAATCCTCCTATATAGGACACGGCGGAATACACAAAATTGTTCCACTCTTACTTTTAAAAGCTAATCTTAATCACAAAGCAAATCTATCATTGTCATCACGTTTTCAATTTTACTTTAAAAACCCCATAGAATCCAACTAATGTGCTCTACGTTTGATGGATAGCCCAATAAGACAAAGATTCAACCCCCGGCCTATTTTAACTCCTCTTTTTAAGTTTAACATCCTGGCCAGCGAGGGAAGTCCTGGTATTGTTTCATTTTGAATAAATCAGCTGTTGTCAGTGTCGGGTGCAGGTGTATCCTACGGGATGAAATTTATTTTGGTACCGACACCAATTGCTAGAGATTTGCAAATTGGCGCAAATTATTTAGTTAACTATGTGTTTGAGATGTTCCATCTAAGGCATTTGTGTAAGATCTAACTCTATGAAGTGACAACGAGATTGTTAATTGTCATTTGTATAATTATTTTTCGTAAAATATGTCAAAACCGACTTCCATCGTGAATAGTTCACTCGAATTGATGTGTATAATTTTTACATTATTGTTGATTTTTCAGAAACGGCTCAGCTGTTTCCGATAACATTCAAGTGGAACCACCTCGGAAGTATAAAACCCTTTCGAACTAAAAATATTTTTTGATTCAGTTCACAACTGGAGATGGAGAAAATATCGATAAACATAAACAATAAAATCCGTACAGACGAACATAGAATCTCTTCTTATTTGGAAGTCGATTAAGAAGGAATTATTTTTTACTTTTAAAAGTGACAATGGATTATTTGGTGTTTTTGAACTATTTTACTTACATAAAAAATCAGCCGTGTGCGAGTCGGACTTACGCATGAAGGGTTCCGTAGTGTATAGGAACTGCCTAAGCCCCATTTCAAGCGTCTACCTATTGCCTTAATTAATATCGAGCAAAACACGGCAGAAAAATCACGTTTGCTGTATGGGAGCATATATATATATATAGTAATTAAATATTTATTTTATTCTAATTTTAGTATTTCTTGTTGTACCGGCAACAGAAACACACCATCTGTGAAAATTTCGACCTTCTAAGGGTTCATGAGGTACAGCCTGGTGACAGACAGACAGACGGACAGACAGGGATAGGGACACGTTTTTATCCTTTGAGTACGGAACCCTAAAAACCAAACCGAATTTTAAATAAACGATATGGCAATACCATTACTATAAAGGGTTAAAACATCCATATTTTATAAAAACTAAATCTGGAACGGGGTTGAATAAAAAATGTATTTTTGGTCAAAATGCGTCATGATTGCCTTTAATCTGAAACTAATGCCGCAATATCTTTGGGTTAAAATGAATTCAAATTGATTCCCATTATTCTTTTATGCAAACGCCAACGAATTAAGTTCTTAATGAATTTTCTTTATATGTGATTTCTTAACATGTCTGATGTGGTTCATACGCTATTTTTGTAGCAAACATTAGTGTTAATGCTAGAAATTATTCAACATGGCTAGTTTATAGTATGACGTGTACCTGTTTCAAAAAATTATATTACTTACTTATTTATTTATAGGCCAACAGCACAAAAACATATTTAAATTTAATTGTACAGATACATATAAACATCCAATAACAGGCCTAATCCTATAAATTATATATAAACAAGTCGATTCTACCACATTTAAGTATGAATATACAAAAAAAGAAATATACAAACTAAATAAACTATCAGCGTAAAGACTAAAAATTACAACACAATATAACAATAACATGATAATACAACAATAAAATGATATCACAATACAATTGTACCTAATGATCAAATCGTATCTCAAGAATGTTCTGAATGCTACCCACCGGCATAAGAAAACTTACTGATTTAAAAAAATATATTTAAAAATAAAAAATAAAGTATGAGCATGCGAGCCTACAATACCTACCTATTTAACATTTTGTGGAAAATAAATTCATCATATCTACTTACGTATAATGTGTTTTAACCATTTAGCTACGTCAAAGGCTTAGTTCCTTTTTATTATATTCTTCAGTGTGTTGTGTTGGTGTGCACAGTGTTGGTGGAGTTTATAAATAAAATAAATAAATAAAAGGCCTTCAGGCGAACTAAAAACTCTGACACCAGGGCTAGCCACTTGGCCTATACGAACTTAGTTTATGTCGGAATAGTTCAAACCCTCCCTGATGATATTTTAACCGCTTCTGTAAACAAAACGTTTCTAATGATCCAAAATGTATCATTATAGAAATCAATTTACATTCTAACTTGCGGGCAATTCCTACTTCATCAATCAAGGATTGCGACTCCGTAGCTTTTATTAAACTCTATCTTCCATCTCTGTCACTCTAACAAGTTTACCAAGAATATGAGCGGGACCAAATAAAATTTCAACCCTACATTCACACGGGTGCCTTAAGGAAATGCTAAGAGAATCATAATCAATTTGATTCCAAAAGTTTTGAGGTTCATTTAGAATATTGTAGTTTTTATAGTCAGTAGCATATGTTCCACCTATACTCAGCAGTGGGATAGAGAAGGCTGCGGATGATGATGATGAAATTTCAAATAAGAATACATATTTTCTACAGGTGTTCGGACCTTTTCAATTGTCCACATTTGACTATTTTCACCACGATGGCAGAGTGCGAGATTCGCTTACTCTATTTTTTTTTCTCTGCGGTCAGGGCGTTTATTTTATGGTATAAATAATTATTAGTTTATTAAAAACAGTAAAATGTATAAAAAATATTTCGTTGCTTACTAATGTTTGCTAAACTTTGACAAAAACTATAGCTATTCTACAGGATTAATTGTGCATTGAAAATACGAAATAAATTAATTATGCCAACGTTTCGATCGAGTTGCATTGATCGTAGTCACGGGTAATATCAGAAAAGTATATAATAATAATGTGTTTAAATTGCGAAAGTTTAAAAAACAACAAATTTCAGAAAATTTGGTCAAATTTCCGAAATTTTAAAAACAACATTAGAAAAAAAACGCCATCATGTTATTAGTACTAAGTGGTTCTAAGTTCAAAATTATTTAGATATGGCTAATCGTATATTTTCCATGAACGAAACTGCATTACGTTTTTAAATTAAAAACAAAACTGAAATACCAGATGAGACAGTGGAAAGTGCTCATTTATATCCAAGTCATTATCCAAATAGCTATTTACCGTGTAACATAAAATTAAATGTTCTATCATAATTCTACTCTTGGTTATCCTTAACAACTGTAGAATATTTATAACATAAGTATTTTAATCCCAACACGTCATAGATGCTCGCAGCGTACAGATATAGTTAGGTCATTTATCAGTGGCTTATACATTATTATCAAATATATGGTATCAAGCCTATCATATTTAAGTTGAGGATCGTAAATCGACCCGTGTTTTCGCGTTTTCTGTAGAAATTTGAAAAAAAAATCAAGACTTTTTTGATAAAATTTAAATTCCGGCTAAAAGGGTTTTCTCTTTTAGCTCCTTAAATTGTTACAAAATGTTATTTTTAGTGTCAATTTCTCGAGTAAAAAATATTACACGCTAGTACGTCCTATTTCTTTTTTTCAGAAAAAATGTTTAGTTTATGTAGGTATACTTTTCAGCCAAGTTTTTGCGAAAAACTATGACTTTTAGAGGCTTACAACATTAAAGTCATTAAAAAAACTGTAAACATTTAGTCCAATAATCCTAGCGATTGAAGTACTGATGATTATATAATTATGATTACATGAAAAAAATCACTTAAATCGGATTTTTAGAGGTTTAAATAACAGCTTATTGTTATGTATGGTCAACTTGACGCCTCACAATTGCCTTAAGTTTTTTTTTAATCGATTTTTAAAGATTTTTTGACAATTGGGATTTACCTTTAATGATACTTACCTTCAGGGAGAAATGTGCAAGCATTACTAAGTTTTCGATTGAAAGACAATGTTTTCAGCTAAATAATTCATATCCTAGAGTGCCAAAGGTAGTGCTGTGTCGGGCAGTTTTTACACGTGAGAATGTGATCATTCTAGATGGTGCAAATGCAAATCTGATGGGCATGCGTAACGCAAATGTCTCGTATCATCTCAGCCGCTTAAAAATACCATTATAATTTGTGTACAAAGCGCGATTTACTAAACTAGGTACTCTAGAAAAATCCTAATTTGGGGAACTCAAAGTTGTTTAACTTAGTAAGGTTCTGGAGTAAAAATGAATAACGATATGTTTGTTTCGAAATAGCTATAATTTTCCCACTAACCTTCCAACCTGATCCTTGTCTCAATGAACGAATCCTCATTACCAGTTTATGTTACTTTTGTCATAATATAGTCGTCGCCATCCAATCTCAAAATACCTGTATAGAGCCCTAGTTAAACCGATTTTTCTCCATCAATCTATAAAGTTGTCAAATAAAAA
The DNA here is from genome assembly GCA_949316475.1 of Hypomecis punctinalis. NCBI lineage: Eukaryota > Metazoa > Arthropoda > Insecta > Lepidoptera > Geometridae > Hypomecis > Hypomecis punctinalis. The sequence goes on along the minus strand of OX438804.1, from coordinate 17,907,636 downwards.
TAAAATACACAATATTTTCAAAACTAAACGGTAGGGAATTCAATAACTCGAAACACAATTCAAAAAACTTCGCTCGATAGAAATTAAATGCGAAGATACCGCTTTTTATAACAAATTCATGATTTCTAAGAAAGTTTATTGGATTTTTAGGCACTATTCTACACGTTTACAATTTTTTTTTGTATCTGTTATTTATGCACATGAATCGAACTATAGCTTTCATCCATAAAATTTAGGAAAAAGTGGTAAAATCAATTTTATATTGATTTTTGAATGCAAAAATCGGGCGAAAACGGGGGCGTTTTGGTCTACCCGCTCATATGAAAATTTACGCTGATACTATGGCGCCTTAACTGCAATGTTACTTTAGTAGTATTTATTTTCATATCTATACGCAATAATATTTTACGCCGATAAATAATCACCGCAAAATCTACTTACCATTAACATTTTTTTATAAACATATATCTACTAAGACAGCACGAAGCACATTTTTATCCCGTTACAGAGATGAACGTCTCGTAGATACCTCGCGTGGGCGTAAATTAAAACATAAAATTAGCGATGGCAAGATACGGCTCCTGTTCCATTAAAATCGAATGAAAACTTCCACGGAATATTAATTGATCGAATTATTATATGACGGATAAAATACTGAGGTCGATTTAAAATGCCGCTGGTTTCTATTTCTGTGATATGAGCAAATGAATGCTGCGTTTCGTATGAAGACTGCAGTAAAGTAATTTAGGCATATTTTAATGCTAATACTTACGAGAAACTTTCTAGGCGGTAATATTAAATATTTGGGGACATCTTACACACGGTCTCTGACCCCAAACTAAGCAAAGCTTGTGATACGGTTACCAGAGACTGATATACTTACATAGACATATTTTAAATACATACTTAAATAGATAGTAACTAAATAACACCAAGATACAGAGCAAATTCCCTGGGTGGGGATCTAACCCATGCCTCTTTGATCCAGAAGTCAGGGTCACTAACCACTGAGCCACCGAGGCAGTCAATGGCAATATGGTTTCAGTGACAAATTATAATAATTCTTTTTCGCAAAAAACGGTAAACCACCTTCGATCGTGTACAAAATTCGAATATTTCGCTCTTATTGCTTACATTATTGATGATTTATCATAAATAGCTCTGCCGATTTCTGTAATAAAAAAGAATTATTCGATTCGATTCACAATTGGCGAAATTATCGATGAACATACACAAAAAATATACACACAGACGAACATAGAACCTCCTCCTTTTTGGAAGTCGGTTAAATAATGGATTTATTGTCTACGCACGGAAAAGCCAATCTTATACTGTACCAGCCTTTTTTTTAATGTCCACTACAGGACGTAGGCCTACCCATGAAAGGTGATTGGGCCATATCCACCACGCTGGCCCAGTGCGGGTTGGTGGATTTACATACCCCATCAAATTTTCGTCCACGGACGTATGCAGGTTGCCTTACGATGTTTTCGTTCACCGAAAAGCCGTGTGATATTCCGTACATAAATTCCAAGGAACTCATTGGTACGGGACTGGGATTTGAACCCACGACCTCACGATTGTAAGGCGGGTGTCACTACTTCTAGACCACCACGACTTCAAAGCCAATCCTACTAAAGGATAACTATAAAACAATCAATTGTTACAATTTTGTTTTTACCTATCAGATTTAAATGAAATCAATGAAATCGTTAATTTCATAAGATAATATAGGTAGATAGGTAAAAGAGCTGTCACAAGACGTAAATAAAAGATTCACGAAGTAATTAATTTAAATAAAACCGCTTAATTTAGTACGTATGCATGTCTTTTACGATTTATACGACATAAGTATTTGGTAAATGTAAGCAGTTAAATATAAAATTATATTTAAAACTCAGAGCAAATAAAATAATCCAGAGGGAACGTCGTTGAACAGTCAAGTGAAGCCGGTTTTTTATACATGTGTGAGTGCGTCAATGTTGCGCCGCCATAGTTTGACTGACAAGCCAAGGCGTAGTTTCATAGTTATCTGGATGTGTGTGTAATTTCCTGTACACGGCGAGGCGTAGTTTTGGTTGGCTTCACTTGTTTATTCACAACATTCTCTCTTGATTTTTTTATTTGCTCTGAGGACAGACTGCATAAAGCTAGTTTATTTTCGAAGACCCGAGCGCAAAAGATGGTTTAACAGGCCACAATGTTTTTAAAATAATGATACATTAAGAGTTGCAAACATAAAACCATTGACAATAAGTGGTGCTTAACTCGGTCGTATTTTGGTTTCTTGTAATGGCACGCACCTATCGTCAATTTAATAACAACCAGCCAGAGGCAAATCATCCGCATGACATTTTTCAATCTTCGCTCACCAAACCAGTTATCAACACTTTGCTAAAGATAGTTTGCATTGGAACGTGTGCCGACAAAATAATATGCATTTTTAAGAAAATGATACACCGTGTATGTACGCATGACGTCTTCGCCGCGGCCGTAATGCAAACAAAGTCGTTCAATTTGTAATTAACTCGCAGAAGCTAAAGAACTTAATAACATAATTGTGCCGAGGGCTCGTGTTCCATCTTTGCATGTCGCCGTTGAAGATGCCGTGTGCGAGATTATGTTAAACACACGATACAAATACGCATAATTCCGCTTTTTAAATATCCTCAAAGCAAACCCGTCCTCGCATCGGGAATCTGACTTTCACAGTTACTTAAGACTTCCCGAGGCCTCCCAGATTTTTTCGACTTCACATTTTTTTGGTAAAAAATGATTTATGTGGACTCCCGCTATTCTTGTTTACGAAGTGATCGCTGAACACAAAGCGTAGAGATCCGTATCGCGACAACAAAATGCGTTCGGCATGATGCGAGAATTTTGACACCAAACACGACCGATAACATCTTAAAATATCTAATGTTTTAAACAAACTCTTTTATGTGGGCTAACTTAATTTCTAGAGAATAAAAGAGATATTTCCCGTTTCTTTGTTTGATATATTGATGCGTTTTTTATTTGATGCGGGAGCAATAAATTAATGAACGTTTATCTGACAACGGCAAAAACTTAAAAGCATTAACATCACTTAGATGGGTAGAGAACAAAAATAAAGTGAATTTAGATTGAGCATGCATATTTTGCCTATGATATAGGTGTTTTATCTGGCATGCATATGCAAATATCTGGTATAAACACTGGGCTGAGTGACCGATGGAGCTAAACAGGTGGCTGCATGCCTTAGATGGCACAGGAATGAAGATTGTAGACACTTTTGCTTCACAAAGTTGACTGGACATATTTGTAGTTATAGGCTCCAATTTTATTTACTACACCAACAACATTGTATGCGTTTCATAGAAAACGAAAGCTAATTTTAAAATTAAATTGCGATACAACGCTTATTAAAATTCCTCAGTATGAGACATGAAGTTTCACACCATGCTTCATAATTACAAATAATTAGAGAAGCATTAATTGCTTTTTGATATTAAATCTTACTTCTCGTGAATATCAAAAAGTAGTATTTAACACATTTTATTACATGTAGCTTGTACTAAATTCTTTAATTACATTAACGGTGTCTAATTTTATACGCACTCAGCGGGTCCCTACAATGATTTTGAATAAAAATTCTAATAAGTTTTTTCCTCGGAATTACTTGCGTATAATGGTTTTTATTGCCGCCAAGGCATTTGAAATGACATTAAAAATGCGGGTTTCTTGAAGCAAGCTAACAATATAATATATAGACAGTGCTGCAGTTTCCATAAATGACTTAAATAATATTGTTATGTTTAATCCCAAGCCTTTTCTGTCGAAGAGCCGTAGTACCTATAGTTTGGTTTGTAAAAGTACATAATTATATTGATTCTAAGAAACTATAACATCAGAACTAATTGACAGTACACGATAAAAGTTTCAGAATTATATTCCGACCGTTTAACTTTGTCCTCGCCTGTTCTGTACAGGGGGCGAGGGTAGACGATAAAGAGGGACACATGAAACTCCGAAACTACGAAATCCTGAAGAAGAAATACCCAATAAGATAAATCGACATAGTTAACAAAAATATGAAAAAATAATTAAGTAAATTCCTTTCCTTTTCGTCCTCATTTAGCACATTTAAAATATTTGATTAGAAAAATTTAATAGGCACATATCACGTATTTTTTGTCATTTAACTGCCTCGGTGGCTCAGTGGTTAGTGACCCTAACTTTTGGATCAAAGAGGCGTGGGTTCGATCCCCACCCAGGGGAAATATTTATGCGATGAACATAAGTGCTTGCTCTGAGTCTGGGTGTTATTTAGTTACTATTGTAACAGTCTCTAGCAGCCATATCACTGGCTGTGTGTAAGATATCCCAAACACATTTTATTTTTTATTTTTCTTTCGTCAATCAAACAATAAATGACATAGATAAACCTTATCAAAGTTCGGGAGTGGGGGCTCGTAACGTCACTTCTCCGTCGAAAGTCTACTTTTGTAGTCTACTCGTGACGTTACGCAGAAAAAGTACGTACTAATATTTTTTGATAGTTTATTTGACGGACTAATATGTGTATAATTATTTAGCCTATTCTAACATGGACAAAGCTTGGTAGCTGCATTCTACAATAAAGGGGCCAGTCCGGTCTGAGAGACGAGGGCCTACCTGCATGTATTAGGATTCCGCAAGCCACTTATATCGCTCACCTACAGACCCGTTGCCCGTATTCCATTTGACGTAAAAAATAGAAGCATTAATGTTAGGATCTAGTCCTGAGACAGATCAGGGAGAGATGTGGAGTTGACTGTTTTCAGCATTTCAATAAATTGAGTTTTATTTATATATGACTGTTTTCAGCATTTCAATAAATTGAGTTTTATTTATTTATATATATATATTTACAGTATAATATGCCGTGGTGGTCTAGAGGTAGTGACACCCGCCTAACAATCTTGAAGTCGTGTGTCAAGCCGTTTCCGTACCAGTGAGGTCTTGGAAAGGACATGTCCACAAAATGTATGGAGGCTGGTATAATAATAATCAAAAATTCTAACCACAACACTCGTTACATTTCGAGAAAGTTCATATTTTTCTGAGTCTATTACATCAGTTAAAACCAAAAAAGAGCCCTCCGTTTTTTTTTTAATTAATTTTGAATCTATTAGGATAAATAAACATATTTGGCTCAATAGGTAGTTTATTTCTAGGAACCCTGATTAAGTAACCTCCATTACTGTTGAATGGAAACATTATTACCAATTAGACACAGTTTTAAGTGTTTTTTGTCACATTGTACCTAATGTACTAACTGGTCACACTGGTAGGTTATAATTTTTAATTTTAGCAAATTAAGAGATGAATGTGGAAGAATCAGCTACGAATGCAAGTAAAATAATGATAGAAGCACTTTATTATTGCTAAACTAGAAAAAATACAAAGCTGTATTATTATTTTTCATACAATTTATTTATCACATTAAAAAGAAATGGAGGGATAAAAAAAAACAAAATTAAATGTTTTCGAGAAGCTCATATATCAAGCTTTAAAATGATGCATATATCATCTTGGTTCGATTTTTCTCTGAATAATATACCACTTGTGGACGTCACCTTTATGTACAAATTTTCACACCACTGGCTTTTCGGTGAAGGAAAACATTGTAGGGAAACCTGCATTATGTCCGTAGAAGAAATTCAATGGGGTGGACTATAAAAAAGACTGGTACAGTTACAGGGTGTATTATACAAGCAAACAAATTGTGTGGTGTTCAAACACTGCACTGTAATGATGAAGTTATTTAAAAATTGCACTGAAACTTTACATATCATATTTATGTGAAATTGAGCTCATTTTTGACCGACCGGAAGAGGTAAACAATTCGATGCGTTTATATTTTTTTTTTTGTAAAACCACTCATAACTTTTTTCGCAGTAGTCCGATTTCAATAATACATATTTTTTTCATTGGAAAGAGTATTATTGTTAAATTAATGTCTGGTCGTCAAAAAATATATTGCGATACAACGCTTGTGGACACAAACTACATCAATGTGTGTTTTCTTTTGTACCTATCTCTCTCCATCCTAAAGTTGCCTGGTAGAAATCACTTTTAATGATAAGGCCGCCGGTTGTTTCACATTTTTTAGCATCTATTTTCCTCTTTTTTCTGTTTTATGTGTGTGTGAATGTGAGTCATTAAAGATTTTATCTATCTATCAATGTGGAATATTTTCTCTCTTTCGAGTCTTTCTTATTTCTTGAACGTTTGGAAGAATATCAGCAAATACGACCTAAACCTTTGGATCTGTTTAACGGTTCAAGAGACTATTTGTGGGAAATTGTAAAAAAGCAGTTTTAAAAAACACTAATTGTCAAACATACGAGAAAACTTGATAGGTAGATAAAAACCGCGTCACAGGAATTGATTCATATTTAGGTACTTATAGTTTCGATTTTGGTGTTAATTATTCTGTCGTGTAGTGTTTACCTTGGTAAAAAAACTGTGCTGTAACGAACCCGTGGTTTTTACCAAAAAAAATGTTTCAGTTTTCTCTTGCATCATAATTTTCTGAGCATCGTTGTAGACAGATTTTGGTTTAATCACAAAATAATCTAGACAACCTACTTGTTAAATTCAACATCGTCTCTACACCGTCACTTTTCTAGTCGCGGCTGAAACATAGAAATTAGTGGTTACTGTGGTCGGTCGTGTGCAAAACTGAACAAGTGAGGGCAGGTGACTTTACATTTATTAGCTAAGGCGCCATCAACATGTAAATTATTTCTCCTCCTACGCAGTTTATTAAGGCGTTAGGATTAATGTGTCAATAAACCAGTATTTTTAGGGCTACACAGAATGCATGGATTAAACTGAAGGAAGTCAGTGTAACTATGTACCTAGCTAACTCACCATACTAATATTTACTATAGATCAAAATCTCATTTTAAACAAGTAAAATGTTTACCACGATGTGATGACTTGCGTAAGATAAAAAAAAATAAAAACTACTTAAACTAAGCATACGTCATCTCAGTTCATCAATAAATAAATTAATACTGTCAGAAATATTTTGTTGCTCTATTAAATGGAAATTATTGTAAAAAGTCATCATTGTGTTTTAGTAGCGACTTCTTCCTCCTAAGGAAAAACCTTAATTAAATCACCTATTATGCACCCATTAGTGCGCTTCTTTGAGTAGTGAATAGTTAAACAAACTTTTGTCTTCTTCTGTCTTTGATAGTTTTAATTCAATTATAATAAAAAGACAGAAAATTGAATAATTACACTTAAGTCACATTGAGTTGTTATTAAGGCGATGCGCGGTGAGAGCAACTTAGAGCTTTATTAAGGTTCTTCAAAGTTGATCATTTTTAAGGTTCCGTACCCAAAAATGAAAAACGGGACCCTATTATTAAGACTCCGCTATCCGTTTCTCCGTCTGTCTGTCTGATACAGACTAAAAACAGAAAAAAATTAATATTTAAGAGGGGCTCCCATAGAGTACGGAACCCTTTGTGCAGGAGTCCTACTCGTACTTGGCCGATTATTACTACACATTCGTTCATCACATTATACTCATTCTGTATAACCCAGATTACTATGTCAATTATTTGTAATTAAAATCGAAGTCGTTACAGTTCCATGTCAATCTCGAATATCTTCTTGTCTATTTGTTTTATGTTCTTGTCAACAAGATAAAAAGCGATCCAATATGTTATGAGTTTGACAGGTAACATAGGCTGATTAACTTGTTAAATTCAATTAGTTTTCAGTCTCTGTGTTACATATTTCATAAGTCCTAGTCAAACATGATTATTGGTCCTAGAATAAAATGATGCAACTACTGTAGAGTGTTTATTGTTAACAGTTATTAATACAAGAGTGTACATTATCATTATTTTAATATAATTAGTCGTGCGACGCCCGTTACTGGATAAAGGCCTCTCCTATGGATCTCTAATAAGTCTGGTTGGGAGCGACTTTAAAGAGTACATAAAAATACTTAATTGCTAAAGATTAGTATATCATTTGGAAGATTATTTAATTTACATAGTGCAACAACTTTATAAGGTATATGTACCTACTCAACATTATAAAGAACTTTTACAATAATACCACATCCAAAAACGCGAAATTGTCGTAGTTTACAGTTTCATTTTACTCCACAAATATTTGACTACCTACATATCGTCCATTTGCGAAGACAGTGTGACATCTCGAAATATACGATTTTTCATTTTACTGATATTCTTGATGATTCTTATAAAATCTTATAAATATCATCATGAACATAATAAAAAAAATCTTATATGTCACATTATTGAAGATTCTGCATAAATTTGCTATTTAATTACGCTTTTACCAATTTAGTTGTGTCGTAGCTAAATTCTACATGTAAAATTATTTTTCTGGGACCAACTCTTGCTATTTGCTCCTGGTGCGTGCGGTACGGTACCATTGCTTACTTACTTCTAAATAGATTGTATACCTGATCCACATCCTTCCAATAATCGCTCTCTACAATTGACACATCCTTTTGATTCCTCTAATAAACGACAATATTAATAGTCACAACAACCAGTTGCAATTATGCACGTCCGTCCGTCAGTCTTATTAAGATTAGTCTAGTTCAGCGGTTCTCAAACTTTTTTGGTGATGGAACCTTTTTGAACTTTTAGTTGAAATGGAAGTGAGCATGGATCATAGCACAGAGGACTGATGATTGATGGAGTTGAAAAGTTCTCGAGTAGAGACCACGTAATGGCAAGCGCAGCAAAGGACGTCCAGCCAAGTGGTTGGATGGTCTCATTATGACCGCAGGATCGCGCTGGATGCAAGCTGTTAAACAGTCTTATTGTAGATCTATGGGGAAGACTATGTCCTAATAACCTAATTTTTGAAATATTATTATCATATTTAATCATTTTTGATATGAATCTGAGAAAATGGCAAAACTTCTAAAAAGATTCTGCTATAATGCTAGCTATGATAGTGGAGCCCCCAGTTAGTGGGTTTTCGAAACCCTAGAGCACCGCAGGTCACATTTTGAGAATCACTGGTCTACTTAGAATAAAAACAGGTCCAAATAGAATAGACTATCATTAACTCCTTATATTGGAGAAGTTTTTGCTTGCACTTTAATATGCAAGCATTGCTGCTAGAGTTTTACACTCGCTATTGGTTGATATAAGGAGTTGCACCTGCTAAAACTTAATAATTACTCTAATTGTCTATAAACTGGTTCATAGAATGCATCTTTTTGTTATTGTACCTATAATTAAAAATCAATGAAATCAACAGGGTTCTAACTAAAAATATACGTGCATATCTCAAGTGGGTACAGGTTTAATAGAACAAAATAATATGGATGAGGAAAGCTTGTTTTGTAAGTAAGTAAATTCCTAGGCGAAGTGACGACAGGTGGAGTAAGGCTGTCACATAATGGTGACCGAGGCAAAGTAAGCGGAGCATTGGTCCGGCTGCAAGATGAGTCGACGACATAGTCGAAATCGCGGTTCGAACCTGGGCACAATTGGCACAGGACCGAGGCAGATGGCATAGGAGAGAGGCCTAGATACCCAGCATCTCCTATTGACATAAAAAGTATGGTGATGATGATGAAGTTCTTATAAACCGGATGCCTATTGCGTAGCCCTGGTGTCAGAGTTTTTAAGAGGATCGTGAATCGAGTTTTTTCGCATTTTTTGTACAACATTGAGAAAATTTTCGGTACGTTTTTGATAAAATTTACGATCCGGAGAAAACTCTTTTCACCCCTTAAATTGTAAGAAAATGTAATGATTTTAGTGTCAATCGCTTGAGTGAGAAATATTGCACGCTAGTACCTACGTGTTACTTTTTTCAGAAAAGTTTTAAAAGACTAAGTTTACTTTTCAGCGAACATTTTGCTTATAAATAACTTGGCTGAAAAGTACTGGTACATACATAAACTAAAAACGCAAAAATACTAGATGATTCAGAATACTCTTAGAGCGGTTTCGCACTACGTCCGATCCGAATCTAATCCAAACCCGTAAATAAAATTATTTACTTCTTCTGCGTCTTCATTTGAAAAATAGTATTGCCAGAAGTTGACGTCGATTGAAAGGACTCATGATCAACGATGTGAACACTCTAGTGCGAAACCGTCGGTCCGAGTTTTCTAGATCCATATTTTCACGGGTTCGGATCGGACGTAGTGCAAAACCGCTCTTACGCCACCGTTTAACAGTGTTGTAGGGTAATGCTAGTTCTGATACTTAGGTAATTTCAGTTGATCGTTTTAAAAATTCTTATTAGTTTTGTACAACAACTCACAAGGTATTTTCTTACTAGTTTACCTTCTCATAAGGCATTTTTCACTACTTACACTATTCACTTTTAGGTTTCATTACGCTTAAACTACTAAGATTAGTTAGGTTCATACAGGCTAGTCCTGGACCTAGAAATCTTTTGCCGCCCGAAGGCCTCTGACATAGCTTAAAGGTAAAAACACCTGAGATCCATAATTTAACGTGTTATCCAAGCCACGGCAGTGCTCAGTTGTAAATGCCACCCCCGGTCACTCATGCGAAGAGTGATCGTGCTAAACGTTGTTTAGCTTCAGTGATCGCTAAGAAACATCCAGTCAAACTACTATGAGTAGTTTGCTGTACTCTAAGCTAAGTTGAGCTACGTAAACCATGTAAGAATACCTACTCTCCACATTAGTGGAGAGTAGGTATTCTTACATGGTATCTATGATAGTGTATTTATAGTCAAATTAGTCAGAAACAAAGTAAACTACACATCCTTAACGGGAATAGGTCGACTTACCATGTAACCCTGTATTTGTAATGATATAATTTAAAGGTAGTTTTATTAATTTTTTAACTAGATAATTTTCAGCAGAAAGAGCAGAATAGATCATATTAATGATCTATTCTGCTCTGTCTTTATTCCCAATTATCCAAAAGAGGATGGAAAATTATTTTTCTTCGAGAGTTCTTTGAGTCAGAAAATTATCTAGTTAAAAAATTAATAAAACTACCTTTAAATTATATCATTACATATACAGGGTTACATGGTAAGTCGACCTATTCCCGTTAAGGATGTGTAGTTTACTTTGTTTCTGACTAATTTGACTATGAAATACACTATCATAGATTAAAACAAAAAACGGATATTTGAAATTGGTATTTATAAAATTTCCAATTTTTTACCTGTAAAATAATGTTTTATGACCTCACTACCCAAAATGGTCTGTAAAATTAACGTTTTATAAAAAGTATTTGAAGTCAAATAAAATATTTGAATTGAAATACCTATCTCTAAAACTGTGAGTTTTAGGATATAGTGTTTCATAGTCAAATCAGTCAGAAAAGTAGCAAACTACACACGATTAACGGGAATAGGTCGACTTGGCCTGTAACCCTGTATATTATTATAATTTTGTAGTTCATAACTACGAGTAGTCGTTGCTACTCAAAAATAACTTATGAACGTCTACTAAATACTTACTCAAAGCATAAAAATGCAGTATAAATATGTGTTATTCATTACACTGTGTTTATATTTATATGACAAATGGCATAGTAAGGCTCAATGGATGTCCTTGGTAGGTCGCGTGGCGAAGTGAACGACCTGCGCGCGCGCACGCCTTGTTAATTACATCCAATAAGAACGATTATTTACATTTAGGGCTGGTGCAGGGTATTTTTAATTAAACATTTTTAATATCAGTCTTAATTTAAAATGAAAGTGAAGTCTTGTAATTAAACGTTGTGTATTTACAATTAAACTAATTAAGTTTCATCAGCTATCAAACTCGTAAGATCATAGTTTTACATCATTCGCAATTTTTGTCTAAAAATTTTTACTTTATAAAGTTGTAAGACTATGAGAAAGATAAATTACAGACGTATTAAAATTACTAGATTTTTCGATATAGCTAGATTATTCCACACAACTATGTATATTGTATTAGGTTCTGACCGCGTGGTAGTTCAATTATTGTGTTATCCTTTGGGGACATTTTATTTTTCTAGGAAAGTAGCTTATGTCACTTTCCGTCTTTCAAAATATGTCCATCCCATAATTATTTTTTGCAAAAATAGCATGACCGACTTCACCCGTGTACAGAGTACAGAATCATCATTACATAGTATAAAACAAAGTCGCTGTCCGCTGTCTGTCCCCATGTCTGCTTATATCTTTAAAACGACGCAATGGATTTTGATGCAGTTTGTTTTAATAGATAGAGTAATTCAAGAGAATTTTTTATATGTATAATACATTTGTACGAAGCCGGGGCGCATTGCTAGAACGCAAATATTATGCACGGATTGATGTAGCATTTTTCACATTATTGTTGATATATCAAAAATGGCTTAGCCGATTTCAATAAAATTTATATGGGACCAATTTTGGAGTATATTCTTTCCAATAAAAAGAGAATAATTGAAATCGGACTACTATGAAAAAAGTTATGCGTGGTTATACATAAAAAAAAATACGCGTCGAATTGTATACTTCCTCCGGAGGTTCGTCGGTCAAAAAATCAAGTCAATTCATTGTTCAGTTGCTGCATGAAAGAGGAACAAACCAAAAAACCATCAAACATATTTTCGGATTTATAACATTATTAAGAAATCGAGTCATTTCTTATTTTTCTTTAATATATAAAGAAGGTGATTGATATTTTTTACATTATAATAATTTAGTATTTTTTACGATAATTTAATTCCTAATCTATTAGCAAATGACCAATAATTAAAAAGAAATGTAAGAAATGAATAGAAATAAAATATTTTCCCTAGCTCCTCTCTATTTGTAACTAAAAATTTGCTACGGCAATATACCAAGCAAAACTCTTTCTCTCACTCTTGCCTTTTAAAGCCTTAGAACCTTACTTTAATAGATTCAAGTGAGAAAAACACAACGCGAAACTAAAACTTGTCGAATTCCAGCTCAGTCCATAGCTTCTATGTTTTTTCAGAATCTAGACGTGCGTTGACCTGGTTCAACATGCCATTCAGTTCTGACAAGCTATTTTATAACACAAAAGTGGCAAGTTCTCGCTGCCACATCCTTTTTCGGTATGATCCTGCATGCTGCTTGAAAGGTATCGCAAAAATAAAAACAGCAAAAATCCTAGGGTGGCCGAATACCACCGCCTTATATTGCAGAGTCAACATTTAATACCGGGACAAAAAATATCGAGGAGCTGGAAACTAGTCTACGTGCAATGTTTATGACTGCATTTTTTGGCTTGACTTTGTTTATATCGCTTTGTATTTGAGTCGCTTTTGGATAAACAATCAGCGGAAAAGTTATAGTTCTTTTAAAATTGGTCGTATGTCCTACATGTTTCGCAAACAATAAAACTTTCTGTATAAATTGTAAAGTGTCCACTTCTCGTCAACTTTTTTGTGTTTCTATCTGAATAAAATTTTCTGTATTTTTTAACTAGTTTTTCGATGTGACAAAAAGTAACAGTCTCTAAAGGTATAATTTAAATTTGTATAGGTGGTGCGACTTGAGATCTAAAGTGTTGTTTAATCCTCGATTTTAACAATTTGAAATGTGGACTAAGAAAAATGTTCAAAATTCCTTGGACAAGTTTTCAAATGCTAAAGAACACGAAATGAAAATAAAATGAAAAGAAATATCTTTATTCGACACATGCATAACACGTACAAAAAAACTAATGAAAAAACAAAAGTGTCGGAAGGGACTCACTTCAGCTATAAAATGTTGAGTGCTGGAAGGACCCAAAACTCAACGCTGGTATTCTGATGAGCCCCTTATTGAAGGGTAGTTGTAACTATAAAACATAGAAATACTAAACAGACAAAAATAACTAACCCGTGACAAAGCGCTTAGATATCAAAAAACTGGACAAGTGCGAGTCAGGCTCGCACATCAAGGGTTCCGTACAAACACATTGTTAAAATAATTAAAACCTGTTTTAGCATGTGCTAATGAAGTTCTTTTATATGATACCTTAAGTGATACGATTTACTCACTTTGAATTTTAAACCCATATTTTGTGAATTTTGATGCCTTATTTTGTTGTGATTGAAATAAAAATGTACAGTTTTCAGATTTATTCCTATATGTGTACTCTGAGACAATGCTTCTCGCCAAATTTCACAGTTCTATGTCAACGGGAAGTACCCTGTAGGTTTTGATTTTTGAGAGTGTCAAAACATGCGGTTTTTTACGACATAAACGGCTCTAACTTTTTAAAACGATAACTGAGAAGTTTTTCTTATACACAACTGCAAGGATTCATCAATATACGTATACAGTTCAAATTTCGACTCGATATCTTTACGCTATTCTGAGATAAAGAGTCTTGACATACACACAGACGGACAGACGGACAGACGGACAACAAAGTGATCCTATAAGGGTTCCACTTTTTCCTTTTGAGGTACGGAACCCTAAAAACATCAAAAGAAAATTTATAAAAGCAATAACAAATAGATCTACAATCAATCAATAATATGTAAAATTATTATAAATAAACTACACATATTTTACGAAAAGGCTAATTGCAAACGTAATATCTACAGCCATATTCTTTAAAGTAGCTCTCTATTTATTGCATGGTCCTCTAAATACGCCTCTTTAGAACGTCACTTAAAAATTGAAGCATGATTTATATTCCCACGAATATTTTGATTGGTCGTCGAACTCGTCAACGCGGAGATCAAAGCTGCCGGCTTGCGGCGCTCGCCTATCGTCAGGATCTATGTCATTCGCACGATGCGACGAGAAGCGACACCGCGGTCACAAGCACCGCCACTGCTTGCAATTAATGCAACCAAAGATCATCAATAAACAACTTTATCACTTCATCGCCACTGACAACGCGCGGGCTTAAACAACTAGGGTCCTGCATATTATAAGTCCTGAATATTCAGTCACGCACATCTCAACACGCTCGCCGATCTTTTTGTTATTTTTCAATCCAACACGACATATTTATAAATAAAGTCGTATGTTATATCAGAAAAAGTGACAGCTTACGCGACGATACAATTAGTGCCATTTCAAGGAAGAGCACAAGATGTCGGCTGTGTTTAAGCCTGGAAGATATTTTCTAATGACCGATTGCTCGGTTTTAAAGCTGGCTTAACCAATTATGACCATTTAAACGGATGGCTGGTGCATATGACGGTCTGCCCGGGGTAGCCGTCATGCCTTGTACGGCAATCCAATGTACGATCAAAGTGACTCTCTGATATTGTTTTTCTTGGTAGCTGCTATTTGATATTACCTAGATAGCTTGAGCCAGTCTTGTTTAGTAAATCCTGTTTATTTTCATACAATTTTGTCACTAAAGAAAGTCTGGTAAGTTGGCTATACATACTTTTAGCTACAATCTACGTACATATCTAGCTAGTGTACCAACAACGAGTTAAAATGCTTCAATTAAATTATAGCATACCTATGTACTAGTTATTACTATATAAACTCAACAATTTGGTACTTATTTGTTATCAATATCAAATTAATCTCTGTCTCATTGTTGTTTATTTATGTCGCTCATTTGAATCAAAACGCTTTTTGACCGATTTCAAAAAAGGAGTCGTTACCCGTGGCCCCGGTGTGTCGACCCAAAGAGGAGGTTCTCACTACGACAATATGTTTTTTTGTATGTACTCGTATGTTACGTGATTCCTTCTCCAATTATTTATCAATCAATGGGAAATGGAAATGATGATTCTTTTTTTGTTTGTCTGTTTTATGAAATCGGCTAAGCCTTTTTTGAAACATCTTCAGTAATGTATAAATTAGTGCTGCAATGTTGGTACAACTGTATCAGCCTTTTAATAGTCTACTGCAGGACGTAGGCTTACGCACGAAGGGTGATTGGGGCATATCCACCACGCTGGCCCAGTGCGGGTTGGTGGATTCACATACGCCATTGAAATTCTTTTCCGGCAGGTTGCCTCACGATGTTTTCCTTCACCGAGAAGCCAGTGGTGTGAAATTCCGTACATAAATTCCGAAGAAATCATTGGTATGGGCACGGGATTTGAACCCACGACCTCACGATTTTAAGCCTCTACTTACCTCTAGACCACCACGGCTTTTTATGTTGGTACAACGATTTGTGTGAATTATTTGAATTTTGTAAATATTCGGTAAATTATTATTTACGTCACCGTTATTATTTCAGATGTTAGAGTCACCTCTGAATTATTTTTATTCGTCTTATAACTTTCAAAAATACATTGACTAGAATACAAGCTTATGATTAACAATACCCATTAAAATGCGATCGATCTTGTGGCGAAATCGAATAATATTCGTGAGAGACTGGCGCAGATACAAAGAGATACGCTATGGAGATCTTGTGCGTACAGCAAGATACGTGGCCAAGATCATGTGCACACAAAGAGATACGCAGAGATCATGCGCATTTGATAATGTGATCACTTGGGTATCCGTTACTGGCACGCAAGGGAAGAAAACTGCTTTAACAGATACCGAGATAATTATTACTAAGATTGTTATTTAGAGTCTGAGTATTTACCGGTGTTTACACTCAGCCTCTGATAATGCCGCTGCCGGATATAATTTGCTCAAATAATTTTGCAACGATGATGGTATGAGTAAGTTATTACACCCTATAGCGTAGAATTGACGTGATCAATCACGGTACAAATGACCTAATTAAATGCTCGCGATGTCTAAGTACTTTTTTGACAGGCAGAGATGAATATACATACGATTTGCTGCCTCAGTGGCTCAACAGTTAGTGACCCTGACTTTTGAATCAAAGAGAGAGATCGAACTCCACCCAGAGCAAGCATTTGTGTGATGAACATAGCTGTTTGCTCTGTGTTGAATGTTATTTAGGTACTATCTATATAAGTATCATGTATGTATTTAAAATAATTATATGTAGTAGGTAGGTATATCAGTTTCAGTCTTTAGGCAGCCATTTCACAAGCTGTGCTTAGTTTAGGGTCAGAGACCGTTTGCCCTGATGCCGGAGCACTAGAATACGGCATCGGTATCCCCTGCCTGTAGTAAGAGCCTACTAAAAGGGGACCCCTGGGCTCGTGGGTGGTCAGAGTTGGGGCTCTGGCCATCCACTCAAGTGGGCCCGAGAAGGATGGCAGCGTGTGTGGCAACGCTGTCGTTTGGGACAGTACAAGCCTGGTCTACTACCAGGCGAGTAGACACACGAAGTGCCGGGAGCACCGGTGCGTTCCTTTTGGAGATCCCGCATCTCCCAAGAAGGCACATAGGCTAGCCACCGAAGGGGTTTTAGTGAGTACAATCCCACATAACCCGACTGCACCCCAAAGCGGTCGGGCATCTTTGGAAGATTTCCCCCTCGTAAATAAAAAAGAGTCAGAGACCGTGTGTTAAATGTCCCCTAATGTATATTTATTTATTATGCTATATGCGCAACATTTACATTTTAGAACCCTTTCAAATCTTTATCTTCCATCTTTTGGCTTGATAATCACGATTATAACGCTAAATGTTTGTAATAATAGTATATAGTCTGTTTCCTTAGCGCTGAGAACCTTCGACAGTATTAAATTAGCACTCGTCTTGGCGAAATGAAAACAAAAGTATCGTTTTCTATTCAATATGTATCGCTTTTGTGTCGATAACGCAGTTGCCACGTTTCTTGGTAGAGGATCAGGGGTTGCGAACATATTTTGACCAGAGTTGTCCCGCATGGGCCTTATTCCGTCTCGAAGTACTCTAGCGTGTGCGTTCTCAGAGCTAATGGAACAGACTATAGTAGTTATAACGTGCAATTTAGATTTTATTTTTTTGTTTAATGACAAGAATCAAAGTGTAGCCGAGTCAAATTTTCTGAATAAAGTATAAGTGATTATTCAGAAAATCAGTAATTAGAAAATAAGTTTTATAGCGCTTTTTATAAATCTAGACTAAATAGTTATTTCACAGGTAAGCTTTTTATATCCTCAGAGCAAATAAAAAAATCAAGATAGAATGTTGTGAACAAACAAGTGAAGCCAGCCAAAACTACGCTTCGCCGTGTACAGACAATTACACACAGATCCACGTACAACGTAACTACGCCTTGGCTTGACAGTCGAACTATGGCGGCGCAACACCGACGCACTCACACATGTATAAAAAACCGGCATCACTTGACTGTTCAACGACGTTCCCTCTTGATTTTTTTATTTGCTCTGAGGTTATATCTTAGACTACACATCTGCGTGAGGTCAGAAAAAGTATACTAGAAATTATCAAATTTCAACTGTTACAGTGTGAATAAGCAACAAATTAAGTGTGTCGAATGTCAAAACATCCATCTGCTCAGATTTCAAGGACATCTTTCAATTTCCAAAAATTGCACGCATGTCAACTGAATACGTAACTTTACGGCGTTTGAGCCATGAGGAAGCCTCGAGCGGGACCCTCCTCCCATTGTCTTGGACAATGCGTTGTAACTCCTTACTAACAAGACCTAAGTAGGCTTACGTTTTAAGTTATGAGCGGAAGCTTTGTACTAAGTTTAAATCAATGTAAAACTTTCGCTGTAAGGCAGGCCTCCAGAGGGCTGGACTCACAATTAAACTTTAAATATGAGTTTTCCTAGAATATCTTAAAATTTTAGTCGGTTGATCTTGTTGGTTCTACGCTGACCAAACATCATGAAGTTCTCTACTGCCCTATTAATTCGCGGCCCTATAGGTGTGGTTGAGGCTAATATAATAAATATCACTATCATTTCTCTTTATTATAAATTTAATTTAATACTAAAGTTGTTATTTGCTTACATAATTTATAAGAAACTAGTTTTAGCCACGGCTTTTCACAAGATCCTTATTTTTACCCGGATAAAAATAAGTCTATGAAACTATTCGACTTTTGAACTATATTAATGCCAAAAATCAAGTCGAATCTTTCATCGCTCTGTCACTGGGTAAAAGAGTAACAAACAAAACAATAACCAAACAAACACGTCTTCAATATTTTGTCAATTTTGAACTTTCGCAATTTAAGCACATTATCCTTTTAAAACATCGGTAAAATGAGGTAGTTAGTTAAATATATCATGTTATATAGCGCGATAAGTTTCATAGTATAAGAATAACGCTTTCAAATTTATAATTTTAGTAAAAATGAATCACCAGAGTGAATTTCTGAAACAAAAAGCAATGTTGAAAAAATTTTATTTCGCAAGCACATACGAGTAGAAAAGAATTCAACGCGCGGGATACCGCGCGGTGATTTGTATGGGTAACTAAAGCCGCACGATTTTGGCCAAGTCGACCAACATTATGTGTGTAAAATTGCCGTTTTGACGGTCGATTTTTGGTCGTCCTTAGTCACCCGTGTAAATCCCCCTTTAGTCGCGAAATCTTACAACTCGTTCCCTTACATTGCCTGTAGCAGATTTACATTTGTAAAATCCGTAATAAGCATGCGCTTTTGGCATATTGTATTGACACACGATAAATATTTGCGAGATTGCCTGTGTATAGATTGCGCCCGTGATTTCTGACTCCAGGGGCTAGTGTGTATATTACGGTAGGTAGTTTCCTGTGTAGCTTATAAGTTAAGGTTTATTAAGGTATCTTTAGAGATAGTGAGTAGGTATAGGCAAATGTGAACTATCATGTCCTTTTATTTATTGTTCATGAGCACCTAAAGTAGATAGATATACAGGGTTATTTCTAATCAATTAGCATCCTTCTAGGGGCTTATTCTGTACATAAAAACTAACAACTTTTGTTACACCATTTTCGTTAAAACTCAAAAAAAAAATCAGCCGTTCCATACATTTTGTCGCGTAGTGTAGTGTAGTGAACTAATTTTTTCTATGGAACAACAATTTTTTTTTAGTTTTAACGAAAGTCGTAGAACAAAAGTTGTTAGTTTTGATGTACAGAATAAGTCCCTAGAAGGATGCTAATTGATTAGAAATAACCTCGTATTGCTGGCATTACTAACGACGATACTAAGATTTTATTAGATTTTTTAACAACGTACATAAATAGTCTCCCAAAATGTTCAGTGAATAAAAACTTTGTAAATAACATCATTGTTGTAAACAACATATTGTTCAAATCTAAAGACTTCGGTAATAGTCATCATCATCATATCAGCCATAGGACGTCCACTGCTGGACATAGGCCTCCCCTAATGATTTCCAATAAGACCGGTTGATAGCGGTTTGCATCCAGCATCGGTAATAGTAATATGTGGTTATTTTTAACATTAGAAATACATCAGTAAACGTATTTATTATTGTTGTCTGAAATTTAATAGCAAGTAGTATTTTATTATTTAACTGAATGAAAAAGTAACGCTGAATTTTATTTTTGAATATCCTATAACTCAAACTATATCAAAGCATAATTATACCTGTATCAGCCTTTTTTAACAGTCCACTGCAGGACGTAGGCCTACTCACGAAGGGTGATTAGGCCATATCCACCACGCTGGCCCAGTGCGGGTTGGTGGATTCACATACGCCATCGAATTTCTTCTACTGGCGTATGCAGGTTGCCTCACGATGTTTTCCGTCACCGAAAAGCCAGTGGTGTGAAATTCCGTACATAAATTCCAAAGAACTCATTGGTACGGGACCGGGGATTTGAACCCACGACCTCACGATTGTAAGGCGGGTGTCACTACCTCTAGATCACCACGGCTTCACTATACCAATATACATAATAATACCATTTCCAGTTAATTAGTTCATTATTATTATTCATTTTTCAGGTCTTGTGGATGATCCTATAGCTCTAGGTATATGCAGTATTAGCAATTTTAATACATCAGCTGCTGTAGTTAATTAAGCTTGATGCATGTACCCACTTAATTACTTGATAACAAAACCTTATTTAAATACAAGTTTTGCTTTTGTTTGCATTCTCATTTTTGCAGAAACCGAAAGTGCTTTGACAAAAAGCCTCCTAATTCTGAACATCGAGTTATTTAAAAAGCCCCCACTGGTGTATAATTCTACGTTAATTATTGGCCTGATAACAAATATCTACAAAGTCTTAATGCAATCAAAGGCTCTCCGCCTTTGCATTAAAAATAAAATAATCAGAAAAAACCATTAACACGCGGGTGCCTCAATAATCGATGAGTTCGTATATTAATACTTTCCTTCTTTTTTAACCTTATATTTTTTTAATCAATGTAATAGCTTCGCGGAATGCGCCAGCGCCACCCTTAAAAAGCCTAATTTAATTTAACAGGTAGGCAGAGCTTTAATCATAGGTTTACTTTTAAATTATATGGTAGTATAATGGCTGCCGAGCAATCAGCAATTCTTCATTTTTGCTACTGTTTTTTGTGGGTACTAGTAAAAAACGTTACCTCGGAATGCTAACTTCCGATATTCCAAACGTACCGTTAGTTTTTGTTTTTTGACTCGTATTTTTAAAACTAAAAATAAAAACACATAGCCTTGAAAAAAAAAAAAATTGTACGACTATAATTATTTTTTTATAGTTAGTTTTACAACTAACAGTTTACATTCACGAAATTTTGGTCCTTAAATGCAGTCTAAGCTAATTTGACAACAACATACAACCAGAATTTGAAATTTCGTGTATTTTTTTGTATACAAAATATTTGTGATATTTTTACTCTAGTTATTTTGTAACAAAAATAATCAAACCAACATGATCATTGATCGTTATGAGGATTCAAAATTATGTGATGGAATGGAGCAATTTAAATTTCGAAAAGGTGACGTCCACAAGTGGTATATTATTCAGAGAAAAATCGAACCAAGATGATTTTTACATAATTTGAAAGCCTTATTCATTTCTTTTTTTCTCAAAAATATTTAATTTAGATTTTTTTATCCCTCCATTTTTTTTAAATGTGAAAAACAAATTGTATGAAAAACAATAATACAGCTATGTAATTTTTGTAGTTTAGCAATAACAAAGTGCTTCTATCGTTATTTTACTTGCATTCGTAGCTGATTCTTTCACATTCATCTCCTAATTTGCTAAAATTAAAAATTATAACCTACCAGTGTGATCAGTTAGTAGGTACAATGTGACTTAAAGAAGTTACTTAAAAACTGTATCTAATTGGTAAAAATGCTTCTATTTAACAATTTGGAGGTGACTTAATCAGGGTTGCTAGATATAAACTACCTATTTAGCCAAATATATTTATTTATCCTAATAGATTAAAAATTAATTTTAAAAAAATCGGAGGGCTCGTTTTTGGTTTTAACTGATGTAATAGACTCAGAAAAATATGAACTTTCTCGAAATGTAACAAGTGTTGTGGTTAGAATTTTTGATTATTATTATACCAGCCTCCATACATTTTGTGGCCATGTCTTTTATAGCCATCTCTCATATAAAATATATCCAGTAGTTCGAAACAGCTTTCTCTAGAGTTAATTCAGATTGCCTATCACGAAAATAATCAGCACCTTTTTACAAAAATTACAGAGCGCTAGGTCGAGAGAAACTCCGATAAGATTGGATGCATCATTAAAATCGGATGACTATGCAGAATGCCGGTATTATTATAAAACATGAGACTTGGATAGCCAAGCATAATACAATATGGGAGCAGTATCGATGAGCACGTACTTCGGTTGCCTTTACTCGATTTACCCCCTTACCTTGGCAGCACACGTTTGTCAAATTACAGGGTAGATGAGAAGACTTAGCACTTGTTAGGTGTTAAAATTGCCATAATTTCGGAAGGCAAAGTGCCCCGCCTTTTGTTGAAGAAAGCCGACTTTTTGCCCAAACCGAAAATTTCAAACTCAATATTTTTTTTAATGATTTGTGGCCGCAACCGATATTTCGAAATTGGATCGGATACAAAATCGCCAGCAATCGTGTGAAATAATATTGGATTTAATCCCCGGCTTCCGCACTTGAGGAAAATTGATTTTGTTTTGATTTGGTACCTTATATAATATAAAAGTATTTGTTGTAGTATATGTAGATATATATGAGAAGACAAAAAAAAAACAATAATAAAAATATGGAAAAAAATAATCATATTGATTCGTAATAGCTGAGCTAAATGCTGAAAAAAGAAAATTACATAGTTTCAAACACCCACGGCTAAATATCATTAGCTTAATATAGTTATAACCCCATTAAGAAAACTTTCGTATTGAACTTTGTATGTAGTCAAACGCAAACCTATTTGAAAAAAAAAATAATAATAATAATACGCGACAATAAAATGCGTTGTCGAAGTTAGCGGATTTAGACATATTTGGTGACAACTTTAATGTTTTTAAGAATACTTTGAAGTCTCTGACAATCTGAATATTAATTATTTTTAATTTTAATGTTATATTTGTATGACTTCCAATTAACTTTAATTTGTTGACTGGCGCCAACTTTATTTGGACTACGCTTAAAGGATTGTTGTTGTTGTTTCTGTCTTCGAATTTTGACGGCATAGTTCTGTTTTCTTCAATATTTGATTTAAAATTTTGACTGTAATTTATTTTCTCGATTAATTAATGTAATGTAATAATTATTCTTTACAATGTTTTGCTTGATAGTAATACATGTTGTCTTCACCTATAATTATTGTGACATTTAGCTCCTATTTTTTATGTTTAATATTTTGACAATGTATTGATGTACACAATGTTGGTGAATAATAAATAAATAAATAAACCTGTAGAAGAATAACTTATTCGCTTATATCACTTTTATGAGCGTTAGCTCAAATAGGTATATCTACTTATACAAAAATCACAGAAACTTCTTTTCACTTTGCAGCGAAAATAAAATAATTAACATAATTTAAAATTGTTTTAACCGTTAAGCCACGTCAGAGACCTTCAGGCGGCCTAAAAACTGACACCAGGGTTAGCCACCCAACGAACTTATTTACTTTATAATTAAAAAAAATACAACACAAAATGAGCTCTTTCTTGATACTAAAAAAACTACGTCTTCGTCCGGAAATCAAGAGAAATCTAAGACACAAGCATCTACACTCAAAATAGCTGATCAAATATCAATAAGCGATAAAACAAGTATTAAACTTCCGCTCTTTTCACTGTTGCTTTCTTTGTTCCTGTGTCATGATCGTTTCAATTGTTATAAACGAGCCAGTTACTTTGTTACAAACAAGTTTTACTTTCAATTATGAGCCGATGACGTAGCAATCAAGATAAACTTGGTACTGTTTATCCAATAAGGGGTATCAGTACTTAATGTATTGAATTGAATAAATAAATAATCATTACCACAAAGTTCTCGAACAGCTGATCATAAATTTGAAATTCCAAGCCTATGTTTATTTAACGACTTCAATTGTCAACTACAGAGTAAGGAAATATTTTTCAGTTCAAAAAATATATCTACGTAATGTGAACATTAATACTGATTGTAAAAAAATAGAGACACAAAATGCAACTACAATAAATTTTACAATAAAACTAAGACATCTCCTAAATTAAGACATCTATATTTTCTTACTTAAATCATAAGTTACTATTACAACTACTATAAAGTTAGATATTGTTTTAGCTTTTACAGAAAAAAAAAGTTAATGAGTTCACCTAAAACGAATGCCCTTGGGACTACAAACCTACATATTATTTATTTAGGTTTCGGAGTTTTTCGCAGCTCTAACACAGGATGAGCCACTGTAAATTAAGTAATTTTGGCCTAGATTATTTCTGCAAAGACTAGGTATTAGGTTGTTAACAAGATAAAATTTGTATTATTAGATCAAATATTTAAGTTAAATAATAATATGTGCTAAATATAAAATCAAAACGCGTTCAATACATACAAACTTTCAAGTTAATACTCGTAACATTAAGTAGAAATTACAACAAAAATGTAACCATACATTTTATTCATTCTTTGTTAAACCTCATAATCGATGAAATTACGTCGTTATCGACTAAAAATAAATTCGATTGTTGAAAATCAAAGCTGTCTGTCGATTCTGGAGCGAGACTAATCGCATCACAATGGTGTTAATATCGTCATTACGTATAAATAGGCTATTTAAGGCCTATTGAACTATAAAAGTACTTTTTTATTTGTATAATTTACTTTTTACTTGTGTTACTTGTACCACGAATAGTAAACATCTTGTGGTTGTGTTTGTGAGTTAATATTAAATTTTATTTAAATACCTAAGGATTGATTTAAGACTCTTTCCATTTTTCAGAGTCTGGTTTTATGGCACAATTTCGCTACGAAGAAGATATTTTAAAATATCAACATAATCAACTAAATAATATTGCTGCAAAATGTTTACTTCTCAAGCCAATACCGGGCATCAGTTGGTTCGCAGTATACATTTAAATATTTTTTTTATTTTATTTTTTTAGTTAAGTAGGCATTTAAAGTATTTTTGATTAATTCTGTTAAGTTTTGAAAGTATAAAGCTGGAAACATATTAACGGACGCGGCTGACGGAAGCGACTGGCAGCCGCGACTTAGCAGTGTGCACGTCTTAAAACATCCGGTACGCCAGATCGCTCCCGGACGTCCGAACGCTCAAGGTCAACCCAAGATGACGTCCGCGACTGATGTCCGATAGTGTGCACCGCTCAGTGTAGATCCATTATCTAGATACCTATCAGCCGCGGCTGTCAGTCGCGTCCGATGGTATGTTTCCAGCTTTAGTTTGTTTTTTCTCTAAACCTTTGCCGACTTTTTTGCCACTTATTTTGGCTACTACTACCTATTTAACGCTAAATTTAGAAAAAGTGGTGGCATGTCATATAGTAATTCATCTACTTGATGTGTATTGATAACCAAAATTAGTTACATGTGGTTACCTATTCACAAGTCAACCAGACGTGAAATTGTTCATGTTTGATGTTCTTTGACCACCAAGTGTAGCGACAACAGCTAGAATTTTCTTTGTCCTCGATTACGGGAATTGTGCAAAAGGGTTCTACCTGCAAACGTGTACAACCTACCCAAAAATCATGACAGATATCAGTTTTTAGCGGTTCGATGTGAAGGGGAAACTTTTTCGGAGCTCTGTATGGTGTCGTCTCGCTACATTACACAATATTCACAATAGAACCCTTCGATCTACTTAAGGACCTTTGGATTTTTTTCTCGTGTTTAATTTTGGAGTCAACAAGATGGACTCGAGGGTCTCGGCAAACTGCTAAACAATTGTTGCGTCACGGTCAATAGAACACGGTGCGTTTTTGTGCATTTTTTTTTTTTTGTTTAAGCTGAACCCGTTATAGTTTAGCGGTCCTAATTTATTTGGCGCCAAAGGAGTAAAATAGATTATCTGCTTACAATAGTTACATCAGGTTTGTTAAGTAATGGAGTTAAGATGCTTAAAGTAGATTTATTTTTTGTATTATTATTTGAAATCATTACGTTGTACTAAAAAAAATGTTCAAAACCATTAGAAATTGTAATACTTGTGTTGATCTAAGCTATGGATTAAGCAAGCATTTACTAACTCTATGGAGCTATAAAATAGATCCAATAAGTAGATATGCTAAGAAACTAACATGGATTGCTATTTCGCTTATAATCCAAAGGTTTATAATTATTTATTAATGTGCTTTAGGTATGATTGATACATTTTAATTATTACTTATGCAGATCATGTAAATTCGAAGGTGTAATTATTTGCAGTAATAAATGCACACATTTATAGAATTAATAATTATTTTGTTTACTATAATACCTAGTTAATATTAATGAGGTTGTGCTTTCAATAAAAATACTTTTTTTATTATGGGATTATCACAATACTAAAACTTGAGTTCGTATGCTACTAATATTTCAATTACAATATATTTTTTTTTGTTTAAAGAACGCCGATGTGCATTCCTTAAACTATTACATTCTAGCCATTGGCTAATATAAATCTATCTTAAATTGCTAGGTAAGTATAATAACTAAGAATGTGTCCATCAAAACTTTTCTTATTATCTCTTTTAAGGCGAAGACACTTCGTTGTTTATACGCGGCACTAGCACTATAACACTATGACTACGAATTTAATTTTTACACTAACTCGAACGGTTTTGTTCGTTTAAGTCTTCTCACTGTGTCCGTTTGGTCGAGGAGCTGGATTGCCTCAACATTCACATGATGGTGAAGTCTATGGTCGTGACCTTCTGCGTCTCTTTATATAATACTTTTTAAGGATTCCACTTGAAGGTCCCGGTGGAGATCATCATTTTCAATTACAATATAACCGTGTATTTTACATTATTACCTAACACATGTAAAATGGTAGTACGAATAAATTACCTTGACTATGGAGAAAATCTAATTACAACCGAAGCACAAGGAGTAAAACAGCGTAAAATTGATGAATAGTTTTTTCCGCAAAACTTTGCAACCTATTTTAACGCCTATTGTGAGAAATTGATTTTTACAAAAGATTAAAATTGCAGACGTTAGTCTCATCAGCTTTTTGTGTCTATATTTTTTGCATCACAAAATATGGCAGCATATTTTAGGGAAGCGGATGTTAAAGCTCCCCACTGAGTTGATTCAATATTATCTATTTGAAGTGCTATCGGAAGTATTTCATAGTGGAATTGTGCCACATTCTTTGTATACAATTTGCACAACCTTTTGAAATCGTAACATGAATTATTCCGTGATGATAAAAGGACACACATTTTCGAAGTACCTAAACAAAGATGGTCAACCTCAATAAATAATCTTTGAGGCTGGTGACAGAGGGCACTTCTCGCTATAATGAAATTAGTATAAATAGCTCACGCCTCTACAAAGTCTACAACACTCGTGCCATTAGAAAGATTTATATCGTAACACAATAAGAATCGTAAATTCGCATCCGACTTTACAATTTCAAGCACAATACTTGGAGAAGGAAATAAATGGCGTACCAATTATTCAGGGAGCAGCCAACCGGAAGTTTTCGAGTTTTATCGGCTGATTTTAAACAAATATGAAACGTACAGCCATTGCCTAAGCCGCCCAGAAAAGAGGATTACACAGAAATCCTGTTTTTGTTTGTTTTCTTTGGTGTAATTCTTTTGTATCGAACGGGTCGGTTTGACGGCTTAAGTTCGAAATTTGTGGATTCTTGAACGTTTTTACAAACCTTTAGCAGGTATGCTAAATTACATTTAATCTTTACAACCTTAGTCATAAATGTTACGTGTCAAACTAACTTTGCTTCCAATCAAACTCTACGGTGTTATTAATGACTGATTGGAATGAAGAGATTAAAATCAAAATCCAAAAAATCTTCGCTGCTTGAATGTCCAAGAAATAACGGTTTTTACAACCCCTTGTTAACAGAATAAACAAGCTAATTATTTAAAAAACCGCACCTTAGAAATTAGATCAGAGATCTTATCAAAATATACGACAGGTCTAACACAACGGAGCAACTTAAAAACGAATCAAAAAAATTGTCTAAAAGTCACATCTTTTCGATTGGACATATCGACGTCTCGATTCATTTGTCAGTAACCCTCAACCTGTATAAATTAAGCTGTGAGATAGAAGCTAAAAGCATCGGCTTCTGTATCTAAGGCAGGGCGTCAGAATTATCGAAATTAATTCTATGAATGATTGCTGCTGGTGTACGGGAGAATAGATAACTGAGCTACTTACTGGCGTAAGAGCTTTCGACTTGACAAAGATTCTACGATCGGCTTATTAAAGGTAAGTATGTCTGTTGTCTGATCTTCTTCGGTCATAGCTACATAAAAAATACAATGTAATATTACTAAAAACATGCGATAAAATAATTAAATCACTAGTTAGGCGGTTAGTTATGAATGGTCTGGTTTATAAATATACTAGTTGCATGTCGCGGCTTGAAAAGATTTGTATTTATAAGTTAATAATTTAGAAAAAAAACCGGACAAGTGCGAGTCAGGCTTGCACATCGAGGTTTCCGTTCAAATCCAGAAAATTTCACAAAGTAAGTTGTTAAAATCTCTATACTATAACCATCGACAAAAAAGTTTTTTTCTTATTCTCTTTTCTTGGCATACATCGAAAATTACACATTGTTAAAATAATTAAAAACCTGTTTTAGCATGTGCTAATGAAGTTCTTTTATATGATACCTTACATGATACGATTTACTCACTTTGAATTTTGAACCCATATTTTGTGAATTTTGAGGCCCTATTTTTTTGTGATTTACTCGTAAATAATAATGTACAGTTTTCAGATTTATTCCTATATGTGTACTCTGTTGCAATGCTTCTCGCCAAATTTCATAGTTTTCTATCAACGGGAAGTATCCTGTAGGTTTTGATTTTTGTGAGTGTCAAAATATGCGGTTTTTTACGACATAAACGGCTCTAACTTTTTTAAACGATAACTGAGAAGTTTTTCTTTTACACAACAGCAAGAAATTATACATATACGTTTACAGTTTAAATTTCAACTTGACATCTTTACGCGTTTCTGAGATAAAGAGTCTTGACATACACACAGACGGAGAGACGGACAACAAAGTGATCCTATAAGGGTTCCGTTTTTTCCTATTGAGGTACGGAACCCTAAAAACGGGATAAAACGTAATCCCAGCGTTTATCAATATTTTCTAGGCCCCTGAGTCAAATTTTTTATTGCAACTAAAGTGAAAACACGTTTATTTGCACACACCATTTTATGAACTTTTATGATTTTTACTAACAGTGCTGTGACAATACAGTGGTCTTGTCTGCATATATAAATTAAAAAAAGCTATGTTTCTATACTCTATGTATACTACTTTACTTATTGCATCACTAATTATGGTTTTTTTCAAATCTCAAAGTCTGATATTAGTTTTATGGCTATATTTATTAGTTTTAATTCTGATAAGTGAGTATCGAAGCGGTTTCAGTTTTTAATAAAGCGACTATCTTCCACATTTATTTAACGAACCGAGTAACTTTCCGTATCGAAACATTTTAAGTGACATTCTGCTGTGTGATCAAAAAGTTCCATTTAATTGGTTTGTCCTTCGGAAATCTCATATTCAATTAATAAGGTCTGTGGTAATTGGATCACGTCGGTAGGCTCTTTGCCGGTTCATTTCTGATAGATCACATCAATTCCCAGTCGAAACCCGACTCAGTTTCTGTAGTTATCTTACTCATAATATTTATTTTATTTCACACTATTCGAATTGATTACATTACAAATGTGTGTGACGCAATTCAAACTTAAAATGAAGCTAATTGTATAAGTACAGTGTTTTTTTCCCACATAAGATAAGTAGTTAGAATATTATTAGGTTTCCTTTCCTTTTGCTTAAGTTGTTGTACGATTTTTTTTACGACAGCTTGAACTTGGACTTACCTCATTTTGTATTGTTTAGCTTTGTGTAAAGTTGTGTTTTTTGAGGTATCATCATCATGCCAGCCGCAGACTCTCACTTTTAAGACATAAAGCTTCCTAAGTTTTTTGAGTGCTATACGTAATTATTTAAGTAATTTTTTTTTTCGGATTTATATTATTTATGGCGAACAAGTCCGCGCTTGACCAGTAACTCGCTTGACGGTAAGCGGTGATACATATTCACTCCTATTCCTACTGTTTTATCAAACTTTAAGCAATACGCAAAGAGCAAATTTTGGATCGATATTCTACTAACCTACAGTTTTTTTCCTAAAAATCTACGGTCATTTCAAGTGGCCGGATTTACACCTGAGCGTTTCCTCGCCAAATTATCCCTAAACTATTGTCCGCGTCTTTTGCAGCCACATCAAACCCACCGACATCGGACGGATCTCTCCTTCAAAGACGCGTGCCTCTAATCTCCATTGATATAACGGAACAAACGCTGTATGAACAGTACGAACACCTTACCAACCCCACAGACATCTTTATAAAACGATACACCGCTACTTCCATTATTTGATATTAGAGAACGGTTTTACACTACACCGTTAAGATTAACGTAAAAAATGTTACAGTTTTAGAGGTAACTGTATCGCATCCCTTTATTTGACTTGAGAGACTGAACAAGGTGGAAGGAAGCAATATTTTTCCTCACTGATCGACATTATGTTATTGAATTACTTATTTTTAAAATTGATTTGGAGGTGCGCTGTTTGTAAATCGCATCTGCTGATCCCAGCGCGTTTTTTGTGCCTTAGAGGACTGTCTCGATGTGGGCATAATTATGGAGCACGTATAAAGATAATTGTAATATAATCCTATTGCAAACAATTGTGAATGAGCAAGGTGGTGGCATCGTGAACTGAAATGCGTAACGCGATCAGTTCAAAGCAAAGGTGTCCAAATTTGGCACGTTCTTCGTTAGGGACTCTTATCTATCAGATTGCACCTTGGCCTAGTTAAATAATACTATTCTTATTACTTTCTGTACAAATGGGGGCAACTATATGGTAGCAGATGTAAGGGTTGTATTAATATTTTTGTTATGATTTGAATAGAAATGGCAAGGTGTGCTTTGGCTTTTTTTTGGCATGTGCCGCTGAACGATTTATCTTGAATCGTCTTGTTAATATTTTCACGACATTTAATAGAAAACTAACAATCCTATCCTAATATTAGTAAATATTATAAACGCGAAAGTTTGTGAGGATGGATGTTCGTTACTCTTTCACGCAAAAACTACAAAACGGATTGAAATGAAACTTTGCAATAATATAGCTTACATATCAGAATAACACATAGGCTATAAATTATAATGATGTTGCGTCAAAAATCAAAATATCATGCGAGCGAAGCCGCGGGTAAAAACTAGTAAAAAATAAAAAGGTAAAATAGCAATTTTTAAAAAATGTTTTGTTGTTTACTGCGGTATACTTAAATATGATCAGTAAATATTAAAGCGTGTTAAAGATACGTTCATTTAGGCCTGTTGCACACTGTCGGCAAATTCTCAAAGGGTTATTATCGACAGATGACATATCGATTGCACAATGCGACAGAATGAAAGGGTGGAGTGCATTGCAATGCAATTCATAGGGGCACTTTACGGTCAGGACGTGTAATGGGATACTTTGCAAAAACCCCTTTCAGCACGTGTGTAGTGTGTGCTCGACTTTATTTTTGTTCGATGATTGATTTGACGATTGAAAGAGTTTGATTAATTACTTTGAAAATGATGTATGTACATTTTTGAGCGTTTCATAATCGAAACATTTTTTTTGCTATTCTAGTTTTGACTTATTTCGATAAAGCCGAAGGTTTATCTACACTATAAGTAAAGAGAAAAGCTAATTTAGACTTATAGCTAGGTACGTTATTTAATAACCAAAAATTGTTAAAAAAAAAGAAACAGATAAAGTAATCACTTAATTTATACAATAAATAGAGTTTTATATTTAGGATAACAATGCAAATAAGCACAATCACATAAATTTAGAGATACATAAAAAAATTACTTGTACCATTACCTAAATGAAATAATGTATCAAAAATAAGGTACCTAACGTAAGTAACTAGCTAGTTTTCAGCTTAAATTTTGTCAAAAGTTGCGTGGTTCTCTAACTAAATAATCATTGTATGGTCAAAACATTGCTGCCCAGTGTGAGTAAAGCACACATTGCAAAAAGCTGCTGGCCTAAACAAATACTGCAGTTTGCCCACTGGCGCCTGTAACTCGATATCTATTTTAATAACTGGGCTTTTTGGGAAACATTCAAGCACATTTTTCATATTTGTAGAAGCTAAAAATAGCCATAGGCTTTAATACGAGGGTCAAACTGAAAGTTCTTAGAAAATCAAAAACTGATTACATTAGCCAGTTATTAGTTTTATTATATCTTTTCAAAATATTGTCCATTCACGTCAATACACCGCTGCATGCGATGGAACCACTGGGAAAAGCACTTTGCCCACTCGTCCTTAGGGGTCTCTTCAATGGCATCGCGATACGCAGCCACCGCTTCTTCAGCATTCATAAACCGCTTTCCTTTAAGTTTTTCTTTAATTTTTGAAAATAAATAAAAATCACAAGGCGCGAGGTCGGGGCTATACGGCGGGTGACCCAGTAATTCAACGTTTGATGTCGCCAAATAGTCGATCGTTCGCTTGGCGGTGTGCGATGAGGCGTTGTCGTGGTGAAGGAGGATCCTACTGCGAGGTCGTTTCTCTCGAACTTTTTCCAAGACAAGTGGCAAACAATTGGTAGTGTACCATTCTGCAGAAACTGTTTTTTGATCCTCTAACACAATTGTCGCGAAATGACCTATCCTTCCAAAGAACGAGGCCACCATTTTTTTCCCCGCACTTCGATCTCTCTTCACTTTAGTTGGCAACTCCTCGAAAGGAAACACCCACTGAGCAGATTGTCTTTTGGTTTCAGGATCATAACAGTAAATCCAGCTTTCGTCACCTGTTAGTATGTCGAACACAGCATTTGAGTCACCTCCGTTAAATCTTTCAATCATTTTACGGCACCAATCCACACGATGGAGTTTTTGAGCCTCAGTCAAATTATGAGGTATCCACCGGGCGCAAAGCTTCCTGACCGCTAAATGTTCGTGTAGGATTTTGTGCACTTGACTCATACCGATGCCTAAGCTTGTCCGAATCTGCTGATAGGTCACTCTTTTGTCAGTCTCTATCATACGCCGCACAACACAGATGTTATCTTCAGTCGTCGCCGTAGAAGGCCGTCCCTCACGTAAATCATCAGTGAGATTAGTGCGACCACGTTTAAACTCATTAAACCAGTTGTAAACAGTCGCACGAGATGGGGCTTCATCGTGAAAGGCCAATCGTAGTCTATCATAACTTTCTTGTTGACTTAAATGACATCGAAAGTCATAAAAAATCATTGCACGAAAATTTTCTCGTGTTAAATTCATGTTGACGTGACACAGACAATTTTCAATTTGCCGCCAAATCGTAAAACAAATGACAAATGAATGAAGTATATACTCAGTAATATTGGCAAAGAGTTCTATTTTCAAATTATAGAATTATTTTTTTATTATATTGTTTATAAGTGGCCAGTTCTAAGAACTTTCAGTTTGACCCTTATAGTTGCCTTAAAATAAATTAGAATATTTGTAGAGTATTTTCGTGAATAGCACTATAAATAATTTTAGATGATCACCGAATTTAAGCATCATTCTGCACGGTCAGTATTTGGATGGGTGACCGCGGGTGGCATTTTACAACTGAGTGTTACCGTTGCTTGGATGACACTGCAAATTGTAGACCTCGGTTGCTTTCACCGTTTAGCCATGTGAGAAGCCTTCAGGCGGCCTAAAAACTCTGAAACCAGGGCTTGCTACTCGGTTTGTACGAACTTACCTACTTACTATCATTTTAAACACCCTAAAATGTAGCAGATGTAGAAGTTTATGTTAATCAAGTTAATAAATTTCTTAAGTTTGTTAGAAAACAATGGTCCCTGTTTCTCACAACCACGATAGTAAAGACCACAAAGTCCCGATCAAATCGAGGGCATCTACAAATTACTGACGTCGCAACTCGATCACCCAAGATGGTGGGCAGAGATAACACTCCGTCACTATAAAGACATAATTTAGTCAGTAGGAGACAGCAACTCAGAAAGACAGCCAAGTTCACAACCAGGGTTGCTAGACGTCGAAACTTATCGTGTGACATGAAATGTGAGCATCAAAATAATTCATGGTAGATTTAAAATACGATGACGATGAAATTTCATTAGTTGAAAGGACGCACTATTTTGAACAAAAGCGGTAAATTTTTTTTGATTTGCTTTTATTGTGCCAGAATTGACAAGTTTTCATATTTCACAAGGCTATGAAATTCCAAAACTATTTCGAGATATCGGGATGCTGATCATTATGTTTATTTTTCCAAAATTTTTAGTGCAGTAACTGCTAAGATATTAGATAAAAACTCTCACCCAAGCCGTTTCGGGATTTATACTAAAAGTGCAGTTGCCAATGATAAAAAAAATACTAGCAATATAAAATGACAGTTAACACTGACAGTGTTGACACATAAGATGTAATTTAAAAATAAAATGTCAGTGTCATTTTCAAATTACTTATTTTGCTTTAGCCCGAGAGGTAAACGCAAAAAATGCAAATACTTTCCAAAAGCTGAATTATTGGTACATAGTTATCAAAATGATGTACATCAATACCCTGGAGTCAGTCAGCTGGGTTCCCTAGCATTTAGTGGAAGAATCCGTTTGAATTTTAAAAGTATCTT
The DNA here is from genome assembly GCA_949316475.1 of Hypomecis punctinalis. Lineage (NCBI taxonomy): Eukaryota > Metazoa > Arthropoda > Insecta > Lepidoptera > Geometridae > Hypomecis > Hypomecis punctinalis. Next base: position 17,872,570 of record OX438804.1, on the reverse strand, counting down.
GGAACTAGTACTACTTATTCTTCTTCTTTTAAGTGGTGCTAATTTAAAGCCTATATGGCAGACCTTGTTACATATTTCAGGTGATTGGCAGTTGTTAAACATTTTTTATATTTTTCTTCCCATGGTATACCGCGGTACATAGTGGACTTTTTGCGCTGACCTCCTGGCCTATTTGTTGTGAATTGTGACGGATTGATTGGCATTGACAGTGACAGCAACGCTAGCACCTATTTTTTTCTAATGTGGCTTCAGTAAAATTGTTTATGAGTCCTAAATTTTGCAGTTACGTCCTTTTAGAATAAGCAGTTATTTTCAAAACTTAATTTTACAGAAAATATAAGTCAAATCGGAAAAATAAAAAATACGTATATGTTATTTTGCAATATTCTTTCAGATAATAAATAAATATAACTATGTTGAAAATTTGAAATGTTGTCAATTGAGGTTACTAGTAGTACTTACTAGTCGATGAAAATTATAGTGTGACATACTCCGTGAACAGTAAATTAATTCTTGATAGGACATTTTTTATAAGTTTCAAAGACGCGCTTTACTAAACAAGCGGTACACACAACACTTGAAAAACCAGTAGGTACTTTAGTTATTAATAAATATTTGAGGAAACGTCTCTAAAATTACGTAAGGTCAGAAAGACACTAATGATAGCGGTTTGATTGTTCATACACGCATTCTCGATCATCACGCATGCTGGGCATAAACCCGAGATAATAGTAAAATATTTGTAGAAATTAAATGATTCGTAACTGTAAAATTATAATTTTATTTAAAAAGTCAACACCGAAATTAGAAAAATGTCAGCTTTGCATAAGTACATTTTGCCGAGGACCAATACAAGCCACATTTGTTCATTTAAATGACTTTTTGCTTGTACTTTAACATTCGTTTTAGATTTCAGGGTCGGTTTCACAGTAAAAAAATGAATGGTGATAAATTGGGTATCTAGAGTGTGTAAGTACAGCCAGTTACCTTGCAAATACTTAGTTGGACAGTGCTGACTGACAACCCTATTCAATGCAGTCAGAACTAGATGAACGATGTTCTTTCGTTCTTTAATTAATGATGGAACTTGCGATTGAAATGTCCTACGGAAGATGTGATAAGTCTTATTGCTCGACTGTCGGTAAGATGTTTACGTTGGAAAGATTGCAAAGCCATGCTGATCTTTAAATTTCGATTGATTGATGATAACCCTATCAAAAAATTGCCTACTGAATCTGAAAACGTAAGATACATTTTCAGTTGTAGAAAAAAATATCAAGTCTTCATTGCCTTCGACGCCTGAAAGTTGCATTTCAAAGAGCTCTCATTCATCAAAGTTAGTCTATTAAAATTTTTCTGCGTAAGGAAATTCACAGTGTTCTAAAAAGCTTCATTTGTTGTACTGACATCGTACAATAATTGTACAGTACGTACAGTAAATTGTGATATAATAACATATAATGTCTGTAAGTATAATTAACTTTATTTTAGTCAAACACCCGCTGAAAGGCTTTATAACTCACAGAAATAATTTTAAAATACTGTAAAAGTTTGGTTAGGTTGCAAATTTATAGCATTTATTTTCTACAAAACGATATACCAAAAATATACCTCTGATCAAAAGAGCAGCGCTGTCGGCATCAGAAAAGGCTATCGTAATGCAAAATTTGGTTCATAATACGTACTTTTAATAAATCTAATGAAGCATGCCAACTTCCTGTGCCATTGAGTGGTATTCCTATTTGCAACCCGGAAACGTCTTTATACGAGTCGATACGCAGCGAAAGGGTGATACGGAGATCCACATTTTACGCTTGTATGAGCATTTTTATGAAACCTTTCTATCATTGTACTTTCCTTTTGTAAGTAGCGTTAACAGTGAAATTGATTCGTAATTTTATGGATTTTATGGATGTTTGAATTATTTGAATTGTGCTTGGTCGGGTACAATCATGCTCTATGTGTATAGTAGAGGTGTAGTAAACTTATAAAAACTACATCTTATTCTATCTGTGCAACCTTCCTTCAGGAAGCAACGAGGGTTCTAAGTAATTTTGAGGAATTTCAGGTCCCAATTCTGTGATTGATTTCCATCTAACTCGACGTTTTATTGAAGTAATAAAAGTATAAGTTGGATTCAAAATTGAGTAAAAATAAGGTGCTCATTTACACTATTAATTACAATACTATTTTATAAGTGCGTATAATTAACTGGTTGGTACTATGTACTATAACTAATAAATCTATTTATACACTTTTTTATTCCGTATAGGTTTTGCGTTTGACATAGGTACTGCTTGATGTCAAGCAGAAATGTGATTTAGCTTATACTTTACTCCTTAGACCTTCTAAGTAGTAGCAAGCTTACCTAGAAGATACCTATTTACTAAGGATTTGAAGAAATCCACGTTGCACTTTTCGTGGGAAGACAGACCCAGGCAAAGCGTTCCACATTCTGGCTCGTATGAGGAATAATGATTCGAATCTACGTCCTACAATAAAAGTGTACATAAAAGAAACAATTATCTCTATTTGTCATTTTAATAAATTCAAAAAATGTATTAGGATTCTGTTGATTTATAAAACCATAAAAAAAATAGAGTGTAGTGAAAATAATTGATGTTTATTATTATTTTATCTATATTATTTTGTAAAAAAATTAGTTTTTTAAATGTATAATTATTGTAATATTAATATTAGTGTTTTATAAATACCCTTAAACTTATTTGCGGAAATGCACTAAATATTTGTTCAAAACAAAGATTTCAACCATAACATGTCGCTAACTTTTAAAGAATGTTTTCAATTTTATGTTTTGCTGCAGGTAACTCTGAACTTCAACCTGCTGATGTCTTCAAGAACAAAAAAAGAGTTGAAATTAACACACCGATCACCAAATCGAACATTCGAATAAATATATTCGAATCAGTCGGAAACAGGGCTCCCACAGACGGCACTTGTAAATCTCGATAGCCATCTTGACGTGCGGACGGATGCAAACGGGATAGCATGGGACTCTTGATTTAAGAAAATCGAGTCTATCGTATGAATCGAATATCGAAGTTTGCTTTGCGATTGCGATCGCGATTGTTTAGTACAATCGGTGGTTTGATATGTAAATGGATTACATCGATTTTGGAATTGATTTTAATATGGATGAAGTTGTAATTTTGGACGATTCAAAAGCACAATACATTGTTTGGATATGAGATTTTGGCAAAAACATTTAAGTCTTAACATAAAAGTTAAAATTGTTTGATACATTTTTATGTAGGTTCATGAGTCACTGTTAATAGTGATAACATAATTAAATAAAAAAAAGATACTGCAGCCCACATCAGTTGCAGTGGCCCCCATAAACACCCCACCTACCGGCCGACTTCTACACGGGCTTGACGGCAAAACCTGGCCTCTTAGCTTCGTCCTAGTCGCTTCTAGGGTTAGGGCCCCCCTCGCCACGACAAAACGGGAAGTCTCGGGGGGTGGCGTCCCGTTCCAGCCCTACACTTGACAGGCTCCAAAAGAGATACTTTTGAGAACTGGTACTCAAAATCGACAAAATTAGAAAATATCGGGGCAGGCCCAGCAGTGCAGTGGGACCTTTCAGGCTGACAAAAACAATATACTATGATGTGATTTGAGTAACTATATCATCACTGTCACAATAGTTTCCTAGCCGATTATAAAGCTCATACCCCTGCATTTATCCATAACCTATACATATTTTATGCCGAAAATATAACTAGCGCGGCATATCACAAATTAAACAGATATATAAAAAGAGGAAGGAAATGAAAAACAAACACATTATTTATTGTCTCCAAAGGCCGTTGAATTACAAATCGATTAATCTAATTAAAGTCGGTCTAGCACCCGTGGAGCGTATTTATCGTAAATTTATGGTTTAAATGGTCAACAAACAAACCAAGTTTATTCAAAATACACATATTTTGGTCAGTAAGTTATTTGACTAAGATTTTGCGGTCAGGAAAAAATGACAATTGGTCATCTAGGTTACATAATTCCATTTTACACTAAAAATACTTATAACTAAGGGATCACTAAGATTTAACGTAATGTTATTAACCAAATTTAAGGTAAACTGTCTAGAAAATTGTGTTTGAATTGTCACAGAATGACATTCTGAGAGTCAAATGATTCATAATGAGAGTCTTTGAATATTATTCCTACTGTTATTGATTCCATCCCTAGAAAAATATTAGGAACTAGTTTTCGAATTCCCAAAAAAAATAGACTTGTGTTGTTTTGTTTGTACCATAAAAGTTATCATAACATTACCTAAAGTTTTAGAAGTCATATCGACCTTAAAATTACATTGCGAACCATTGGCTGCTGACCAGAAATAATGTACAGGGAGAAATTAAAACAGTCCCTTTTATCATAATAGGAGGGATAATTCTCGGCTAATAAATATCCTCAGTCGTAGTTTAGGAATGTGTCAGACGGATTTATAGAGGTACAATGCAAACAAGAGCGCTCGCTCACTGGGACATCATGCAAATTAACTTTTGTCTAGTAGTATTTTTTCTTTTGGGCTTTTTGAGTAGGTGTAGAGTTATAAAAAGTCAACCATAGGAAAGAGAAAAGGGAAAAATGTTTTGGAGAGCCGATAGTATTATTTCTACGGCGAATAAATGGGAACAAAAAGGCACTAAAATAAGTTGTGTCTTATATTATGCTTATTCTATGTCTTTTCGTTTTAAACACTAAACAGCTCATGAACGTCTGAGACATTTCGTGACTAACAGAGACAAAGAGTGAAATTTAATTACTATAGATTGTCACTAAAATAGGTACGTAAGTTAAAAAACGTCTCTTTATGAAGGTATATTTTAAATAATGCCTAATATTCAACATGTTTAGAGCTATTTCTCATACTCAAGCTATCGTATCTTGTCGCGCAATCCTACTCTTAATTTGAATGGTTGTGTACACTGTGTTTATTTTCTATATTTTTAGGTAATAAAATAATCTAACTTTCGATGTAAGTATGTTTTAGAGGCACCGATTTATAGAGGTACAATGGAAATAAGAGCGCCGACTCACTGGGACTTGCATGCAAATTAACTTTTGTGTACGAGTAGGTGGGGAGTTATAGGAATTCGATGATATTATTTCTAAGGTGGGTTGATGGTAACAAAATAGGTTACGATGCCATATGAAAGTTTTATTGTTATGTCATAAACATGACTGCTTTTCAACACGTACTATGTCAAGACTAAAAAGGATAAGGAGAATTGTTTTTGCTACATATTAGTTAGCCGATGGTATTTATGTCCACCTACGAGTACGTAGGTCATGGAAGCTCCCTAATGTATTAATACTGTTGAAATCTGTTTCAGTTTTCATAGTCATCTAAACCTCAATATCAAACCATCAAATATTATGAATTATGAATTAGTTTAGTAGTATGGCTTTTAGCTACATTTAAATAACATTTACTTTTGATAAATAAATGACTGAGTATTTTCATGTAGAGACTAGACTAATAGAGAACATATTTAAAGCTTCACACAGTAGCTTTTGAGTCATTGTTCAACCACTAAGTATGTTAAATTTAATATCCATTTAAATTTTGAAACAATACCACTGACGCCGACAGCTGTGTACAGAAGTTAACATACCAAACTCAAAATTCCCTATTATTTATAACTATTTTTTACCCGCGACTTAGCCCGCATACGCAAAATATCATTATAATTTATAGCCTATGCGTTATTCTGATATATAAGCTATATGATTGCAGAGTTTTATCTCAATCAGTTCAGTGGTTTTTGCGTAAAAGAGTAACAAACATCCATCCATCCATCCATTCATCCATCTATCCATCCATCCATCCTCACAAACTTTCGCGTTTATAACATTAGTAGGATTATGCGTTTGAAAAAAAATAATGAAAAAAAAATTACCCGTAAAAACAGGAAAATAAGGATGACAACAATGTCAATAAGTTTTCGTTGAGAAAAACCATATCCGCCATTTTCGTGCCTAATCTACAAAATAAAGTACGAATGACGATTTACATTATTTATTTTATTTATACAAGCGCGTGTCCACTATACTAATTTGTTCTCAAAATAAAAACAAAATCAACTTTTGGCACGTACGTTAACGACCAGTCAATTTTGGCAGATGGTATTTTTAGTCATTAGACGGAAAAAACAATTAATATTCCCAGTTTGTGTACAAAATTGATTACCCAGAGGCTTCTGAAGCTCACCGTCGAGACTCCGTGTGAACTCTGAAAAATCGTAATTGAATACCGTCTAATCAAGGTTTTTATATCCCTGTCTAACCTATAGACGATTATTTCAATATGAAAGAGATGGTTGTTAAGAATAAATGTAGCTTCAATTCTTCGTGACCATATTTGATTGATGAACAGAGAAAACGCCTCGAGTGAGTTAATCACTCCTAAATTTAATTTAGAAGGCATATGAAAACAGGCTTTTTGTTTTATTTCCTTAATGTTTGTTTTGGGAATTGATTTTTTTTTCTTACAGCCAGCACCTCATTTGTGCGAAGAGTGGTGAAAAATAGCAACATTAGCATTAGCAGTTTAGATTCTGGGTATTTTATCAGGTCCTAAATTTCATTCCTATAATAGAAACGTTTACTGATTTTTAACTTTTTATGTTTTAATAGTATGAACCACAAAGTTCTGCAAACTTAATAGCCTATCATAGACCCATAAAGGCACAATTTAAATTACTTTAATATCACTTCCTACGAGGAACTTTTTGTCAAACCTTCATGGTAAAGAGTCATAGCGCTATTAAGGTTGCGTCAAACGTTTGAAGGAGACTAGAATTAAGATAAACGTTTCCTATTAGACCCATTTAATGCTGGAGCAATTCGGGACTATAAACATAATGTTCTTAATCATAGATAGTGGATAGGCACCGATAATTTCTTTAGTAGAACAAAAAATACATTGATCATTGTAGAGCATAAAAATGATAATAGCATCACATAAAGGCGCATGTTAAACGTTCTATTTCAGTTAATCTTTCCCACTAGAAAAGGGTACACGATAAGTGTTTTTAATTCTAGAGTAAATAGGTATCTAATAAATAACACGCTACATAGTAAACTAGATATCTGCTTATAAAGATTGTGGTCATACAAATGTTAACAGAAAACCATGTTAAATTTTCTTCGTCATAATTAATACCGCGTTACCACAAAACATTTAAACACGCTTTAAACACCGTTTAAAGCGTGCGTAAAACTTTTATGGTAATACGGATAGTATTTAAAATTTTGTGGTAAGATCTGATAACTACGCTTAGCTTCCTGAAAACAAAACCTTTGCAAAAACAAATATGATAAATGCAAAAGATGGATAGAAAAGGGATAATGGGGTATTTTTTTTTTGTTTTTTTTTTATTAATGACAATACTACACTACTACTACATAGAAAGCAATTGGATCATCCACAGACCCTTGAAGGTTTTAAGATAATCCAAGTGCTCAAGCCCACTGCCAGTTGGCAGCGTGCCCAGCATGCTGGCAGCATTGCCACGCTGAATGGCAATGCTTATACGTATTTGTATGTCTCATATTTTCAGAACACAATTAGTTCCATAAATTATGAAAATAATGCAAATGGCTTGTTCGTTTAAGTATTTGTTAGCTACAACAAAACAGTGGTTTTTATTTATGGGTAAAGTTTAAATTAAGCACTCAGAATGAAATATTCTAATATTTTTTAATTATTTTGAAATGAACAGGGGCCTCTGAAATAACTATTATGTAATTTTAATGATGCAATCCAAAAATAGCAAAATGCAGGTAGTTAAGAAGTAATATTTTTGGATTTAAAATGCTACATGGATCCACCAGTGGATTTAAGAGGACATAAAGGTATCCGGGGATCCACAAGTGGAGCCGAGCTGTGGATTCAAGTGGGGGAGCCCTAATAAATCTAAATATATTAATAGCAAGAAGTCTCTACGATTCTATATTCCGTAATGCTCTCAGCCATCGGTCATAATCCCATGATAACGCATATATAAATAAATAATAAAGTAAATTGAAATCCCAAGTAATTGCGTGTGGTTAGCGAGACCAACATCGTAAATGACACCGGGACCCTTTGAAATAGTTCCCTCGATCTCTATTTAGAGGAATTCCTTGAGCAAACAAATTAGAGCTTTATTTTTATGGATGAGAAGCATTATTGCTTAGGGACTCATATCAATTTGAACATACTCGTAGCTAACGATCTAAAAAAAATTGAAATGGCCAAGGTTCAAAGAATTTCATGCCAGTTGTTTTAACTAATGAAAGGATAGCTATACTCTATAAAATTTAAATTGATTTCTGCGACAGCTGTCAGAAAAATCACGCCTATGAAGTCCTGAATTTCTTAATAGTACAGACAGTACCTGGCAATGTCATAATTTATGAGCATGCCGATTAGTGATGGGCGACGAATGATCGTGACCACAGAGTTTTAGGTTGAGTTTTATTTTAGTAAAATATCGATAGTTTATACTAACGATATTTAAATAAAACTAATTTATCATTAATTTTATTGTTTATTTTAATATCATAACATTTTTTACATGTGTAATTGAATTAAACCCAATTATATGTTACATTAGCATCGATAATAGTGAAAAACGTCGATAAATACTATCGTTACATTATTATAAGTATGTATTTAATTAATATCATAACATTATTTACATCTGTATATACTTGATCTTAAATAATAGTAAGTAAATGAAAACCAATTTCTCACCTACAACTACTCATTCGATTTCATTACAACATTGTTTGATAATCGATTTTTTCCACCACTATCTCAACTCTAAAAATGTCAATCTTCTATGTCAATGTCACTGTCGCAGAGATCAAGTTAAATTTTATAGAGTATAGTAATTTAACTTTAAGTACTAGACGTACATATTATAATTATGATCTCTACTAATCACCATTTTAACTTACTAATCCTTTAAGTTGTAACTATAAATCTTCGACTTAACTAAGACAGATTCAAAATCTACAATGATTATCGCAAAATGACGATATTTTTGACTAAGTACAAAAAAACACCCCAAAGACGAAGCTTGCATTAAAAAAAATATAAGTTCAAATATGCGATCTCTACAGAACTTGCCGATCACACGCGTGCCCAGTGTTGCCATCTGGGTAAAGTGTATTTGTACAAAAAGCCCACACGAAATCTATTTTATAATTTTAAGCATAGATCTGTACGAAGTTAGTTTAAGTTGTCTGGCCAAATCGCATTCCTCTGGCCCTGTTGCCAGGTTTATAGAATACTGCATTGGTACTCCCTGTCTACTAAACAATGTTGTTACTAAAAGGAGGCCTCTGGGCTTGCACCATTTGGTGGATGGTTAGACGAAATGGTGCTTTAGCCATCTACTGAACACGCCAAGGGAAAACGATAGCGATAGTTGTATATTGCTGTGCGGCAAACGTAGGAAGTCAATAGAAAAGATCTGGGAGCTCCGGTGCGTTTCCCTAGAGATCCTGGAGTTCCCAAGAAAGCCCAAAGGCAGGCCACCAAGGGGATTTTAGTTGGTGTAATCTCACACTATCCAGCTGTACCCCAAAGCATCTTGCATAAATTTCCCTCTCGAAAAATATAGAGAGATTTCCCATAAATTGACTGCGTCTGGGCCGTAGCATGAACTATATGATGTATTATACTTTCCACGGAAAAATCCGTACATATAGCAACACTGCGCGTGCCACCGCTCAACCCGCTATCGCTTATTTACCAACCAACATCAAACGGGGGCAGCCAAGACCAAGGAAACACTGCAGGTTCCCTATCAAACGAAGTCAAATAGGCAGATGTGTTCACTTGTTATCTGACTTGCGTGGGTGGACAGAGTTGCCAATGAACTGATCTCAATGCGCCCATTGTTATTCACCCCTGAATATGGCACGCGCCAAACCACTTCCTTATTTACTGACTTATGCATATACTCTAGCACCATGTCGTTGTGAATTGCAACTGTGAATAGTACTCTACATTTTCAGAGCGTGCGTTAGTTTTAAAATGACAAGGTACTAAAGAGTCTGTAATGTGATGGTTGTTATAACTTACTGTAATTTTGCAGGTAAACATGTAAATCGGGGTTATGTAAGTGGCTATGTAACTATTTTAATCTGCGTCATAGAACCCAAATTAATCAGTTATTTCAATTAAAACGTGTTTTTTTTAAATACTGCCAATCATATTCATTATTTCAGCCGTATGACGTCTATTACTAGGTATATAATGAAATGAAAAAAAGATCACAACATAAATAAATGATTAAAAAGCAAATTCAATATCATAGTAATTCAATAAAATAAAATAAAAAAATACTAAAAACTATGTTTCTAAACCAATTTCCAGTCTCAATCAGAAAGCGACAATACTCTGAAATGTAGGTATGTAAGATATTATGATCTACCCACAAGTATTCTGCCGCACATAGAATCGTCGATATTGTGATTTGTTGTGGGGTCATACCTAAGCAATAATGTTAATTTTAAAGCTATGACTAAAGTTAAAAACTATAAATCCGCTGTATAGGGGCTTCGTTAATATATAGGCAAGCCTCTGCTATAGATTTCCAACAGGGCGTCTAATAGGTGTCTTGCATCCAATACTATGCTGTGATCACTTTTTCCGCCATCTGAGCGAATTTCATGCTAACGTATGAATTCTCATTTACTCACTACATTAATTTTGTAAATTAGTGATTAAGTACATTATCATATAATACGTACCTATATTTAAACTAACAGTATAGTTATATTGCAGAGTTTAAATAATTTCTTTGTGTTTCTCATTACGATTGCAAATTTAGTGATAATATTTCAATTCCTTCCCTATATTATAAATCTTAAAAGTTTCTTGGTTTGTTCCTCTTTCACGCAGCAACAGAGCAACGGATTGACTTGATTTTTGGCATGAACATAGTTTGAAAGACGGAGAGTTATACACACATAGGCTACTTTTTATCCCCGGCAACACACTCACAATATTCCGGTCACTCCGCTCCCGCTCGCCGCGCCGTACGGACGTCTCCAGCGCTCCGCTCCTGCTGCCCGCTCCGCCCTGTGCGGGGTCTGCCTCAGTCGGCCGCCGAGTCTCCGAGTCTGTGCACCGATTGCCCGGCAGCGTGTTGTTTGAGCTAGCCTAGTGCAAGCGCAAATATTCACGTGCCGCGGTAACTCGTGAGTGCCGGACTTGCTCCGTGCTACGAGTCTTCGCAGTGCAGAGCTCGCGCCATCCAAACCGCTCTTTTCAGAGCGTTCTTAGTTTCTATAACACAACCGCTCTTTTCAGAGCGACCCATCCAGTTTCTAACTTAAAAATCCACGCTTAGTGGTCGTTCAGTGGATACGTAACCGTGCCAACGAAGCTGAGCGTACGTTGACCCGGGGCGTACGTTTTTCCCCCTTCAGGGGAACAACGAAACCCGGCTGGGTCTGGAACCACCGGCCTTGGGGACGGCCCTCGCCGACACCAGACATCTCCTTCCCACCCTACCCATCCTTTACCTATTCCTCGGGTGTGTGTTTGGCTTGGACGGCCGGCCTAAAAACCGGAGTCCCTGCCTCTCCCCTGTGGCAGCTAGGGCCGTTAGGCACACAACCGGTTGCACATTAAGATTGGCAACCGGGACACGTTAGGTCACACTTAGGTACCCACCTCTCTGCCTATACCCGGCAAAGAGACCTCACTTTTGCCCCCGCCGGGGACCTCCTCCCCCGGCGCACCTCTCTCTCTCTCTCGTGAGTCATGGCGACCCCGAAGGACTTGAACGACCTCGATGAGGCGCTCAATTTCATCCGGGCTGCCTACGTCTCCCGCGACAATGGCGCCGCCATTGCTGAGTTCCTTCGCGCCACAAAGCGCAATCTCTCAGGCCTAGAGCCTGTAGCCCCGACCGCCCCTCAGGCCCACCCCCGCCCCGCCGTCAAGGCTGCCCCTCCACCCGCGACCCGCCAAGTCTCGCCTAAGAGCAAGGCTGCGGCCGCCCGCCTAACGCCCGACTTCAGAGGGCCCGCGTCACGGGCTCAACCCCGAGTCCCGACCGCGGTCGGAGCTCTGTCACTGACCGCTCCCACCGCGGGCGGTCTCGGTCCACCGCTCCAGCTAGGGCTAAGCCCTACGACAGGAGCCGCTCCCCCCGCCCACGATACCGTGAGCTGACTCCCTCGCCCCTCATTGTGGGCCAACATCTGGTCCCGGCGGTTGCCGATTTCCCAGAGTCCCCCGATCCTCAAATGGAAGAGGACGAAGCCCGCGACACCGACTTCACCGTAGTGGAGCGGAAGAAGAAGAAGCGGCCCGCCGCTTCCTCCTCTCCCCCGCCCCCGTCCAAGGTCCCATGCCCCGCGGCCTCCACCGCCACCCCGTCTCAGCCCGGTCCCTCCAAGAGCCAGAAAGCTCCCAGAGCTTTCACGCTCGTCGAGAAGGACAAATGGCTCTATGTGTCCCGTCGCCTGACCGAACTAGAAATACCCTTCAAGGGTAAGCCAGTTCGCGAAGGCATCGAAATCTTCGTCCCGACGCCCGATCACTACAGGGCGGCCACCCGCTTCCTTCGCGAGGAACACCTGCATTTCCACATGCAGGCCCTCGAGGAGGAAAAGGTGTACCGCGCGGTGATTCGCGGTATCCCAAAAGAAATACCCACCGAGGATATCTTATCGGATCTCCTCGCCCAGGGACTCCCCGCCCGACAAGTCCACCGCATGACCAGCGGTAGGACCAAGAAGCAGCTAGACATGGTGCTAGCTGTTCTTGATAACAGCCCGGAGGGCAAAAAGATCGAGCTCATTCGCTCGGTCTGCAAGCTCACCGGCTTCAAGATCGAGGCCCCTCACAAACGGGGCGTCCCGGGGCAGTGCCACCGCTGCCAGCGGTATGGCCACGCAGCGCGATTATGCCACGCAGAATACCGCTGCGTGAAATGCGCAGGTGCGCACAGCACGTCAGAGTGCTCGCGCACCAAACAGGACCCCACTCCGCCTAGCTGCGTCCTTTGCGGGACCCAGGGGCACACCGCGAATTACCGCGGCTGCCCCATGGCCCCAAAGGCCGTAAAAGGCCAAAACAAGCCAAAGCCCAAGGGCAGACGCCCGACTCGGCCCAATCCTCCCACACAGTCCAAGCTCCAGCTTGCGACTCCCCCTCCCACTTTCGTGGATGCCCCTACCCCGGTAGACAACGCTTGGCAGCGTACAAAGCCCCAACGGGGACCCGCGCCCAAGCCTGAGCTACCGCGCCCACAGACCCAAAACCGCGCCCCGGCGCCTCCCGCCCCCAAAGCCGCCACTAAGGCCGCTAAGCCCGCCCCGTCAGGTGCCGTCGCGAATAGCTCCTCCATGAAGGACTATATCGTCGACTTGGAATTCGCTAACGAATTCCTAACGCACCTCTCCATCGTGGATCCCGCCGAACTCGCCGTATTCACGGCTAAGGTCCGCGCCAACCCCTTCAACACCACCCAAATCATGGCCGAACACCGCACACTCCTCGACCATCTCAAGGTCCACGGAGCCGCTATGGTTAATCTTCTTAAGACGTACTATGGATAGTACACCCTTGAGAGAAAAGCCTCACTCCCTATCCTTGGCATGGTTCAATGCCAACGGCCTCTTCAGTGACCACAAGGACCAACGCGCCTTGATTCACCAATTTGTCTCCACCCATCAGGTGGACATAATGCTAGTGAGCGAGACCTTTCTAAAGCCCAGTAGGAGGGATCCCAAGATCGCCAACTACTCGCTGGTTCGTAGTGACAGGACCACCGCTCCGAAGGGCGGTACCCTGATCTACTACAGAAGGTCTCTCCACTGCATCCCAATAGATACCCCACCCCTCATAAGCCTGGAAGCTTCCTGTTGCCGTATCTCGATGACCGGTCATCAACCTATCACCCTTGTTTCTTGTTATCTCTCTGGTAACAAATCATTCGAAAGAAGCGACTTTGAGTCGCTTCTGTCCCTCAGTAGCGCCGTCATTCTGGCAGGCGACTTCAACAGCAAGCACATGATCTGGGGCTGCAATGCGACCAACCCGAAGGGCAACCATCTCTTCTCCCTCTCCGATGAGCTCAATTTTGACATCATCGCACCCAGCACCCCGACATACTTCTCCTATGACGTTGACCGCAGACCCGACATACTGGACTTGGCGCTTCTAAGGAACGTAACTCTCCAGTTGCGCTCATTAGAAGTGATCCATGAACTCGACTCGGACCACAGACCTGTCTTGATGAGACTAGGCCCTGACCCGACTGACATACCCACCCGAACCAAGACCGTGGTGAGCTGGGAGCGTCTAGGCTCAGCCCTGGAAGCCATCAGCTCACCCGACCTTGATAGGATCCCTGACAATATAGTCACCCCCGACGACGTTACCCTCTCGGTAGACGCCCTCACTAGCCACCTCCGCACCACTATTCGTGAGTGTTCCAGGCAGATCCCAGTCGAGACCATGGATCGACGCTGGGCCCTGCCGGAGGATGCGAGGGACCTACTGAAGGCCAAACACGCCGCCACTAGGGCATACGACTTTCGTCCCTCCGAAGAGAACAGAGCCACTTTGCGGTATTACGAGCGTGCCGTAAAAAACCGCATAAGTGAACTCCGTAATCAGAGGTGGGAGAGCCTGCTTTCGGAGATCCAGCCAACCCACCAGGCATACTGGCGGCTGGCTCGAACTCTGAAATCTGACGTAGTGACAAACATGCCACCCCTCACCCGTCCCAATCTACCTCCTGCTTTCGAGGATGCGGACAAGGCCGAGTGCCTGGCCGACAGCCTCGAAGCGCAGTGCAGCCCCAGCTTAGACTTGGTCGACCCTGCTCACCTCGATACGGTGAACAGAGAAGTCGAAGAAAGATCCTCCGTCCCCCCCACTGATACCCTTGAGCCTGTCACGGCCTCCGAGGTCGAGTCGATCATCAAGGGCCTCCACGCCAGGAAAGCCCCCGGTGCCGACGGCATCAGTAACAAAGTGCTCAAGCACTTCTCCGTCTCACTTGTATGTCTTCTAGTCAGCATCTTCAATGCGGCTATGAACAACTGCATGTTCCCCGAAACATGGAAGTCCGCCGACGTCATCGGCATCCATAAGCCCGGCAAGAAGGCTTCCGAGCCCTCTAGCTACCGTCCCATCAGTCTCCTCAGTACCCTGGGGAAGATCTACGAGCGCATCCTTCTGAAGCGCATCTGGTCCCACATAAAGGACAACAATCTCCTTCCCAACGAGCAGTTTGGCTTTAGGGCCAAACACTCTTGTGTTCAACAAGTACACCGCATCACGGAGTACATTCTCGAAGGCTTCAATAAGAAACCCAGTCACGGTTATCTTGTCAAGCCCAAGCCTCAGGGGACCGTAGCGGTCTTCCTGGACGTAGCGAAAGCTTTCGACAAAGTCTGGCACAACGGCTTGGTCTACAAGCTGTTCGCCAAGAAATTCCCCGACCGACTTGTATTTATAATACAAAACTTTCTCTCTTGTCGAAAGTTCTCCTACAAAGTCGAGGGAGCTCGCTCGGCCCCCCGCCCGATCTCTGCTGGAGTCCCTCAAGGCTCAGCAATGGCCCCCGTTCTCTACTCGCTCTATACGAGCGACATTCCTCGTTCTCCCAACGTTGAGCTTGCGCTCTTCGCGGATGACACCGCCCTCTATTCTAGAGGCTGGAAAAGGAACGTTCAGATGCTCGATATCCAAAGAGCTCTCTCTAAGCTCGGTGACTGGTTCAAGAACTGGGCCATCACTGTCAATCCCGACAAAAGTGCAGCCATGTACTTTCATCCCGAAAAGCTCAGGAGCAATCCGCGTAAGCAACTCACGCTTAACGGAAAGCCTATCCCTTGGGCCCCTACGGCCAAATACCTTGGCATGACCCTTGATCGACAACTCAACTTCTCCAAGCACATTCAGATTGTCCGCAACCGTGCGGCCTTCTTCCTAGGACGACTCAGTCCTCTCCTCAATGCGCGCAGTAAAATGTCCCTTAGAAATAAGGTGACAATTTACAAAACGTGCATTCGCCCCGTTATGACCTACGCTTCCGTGGCCTTCGGTCACGCTTCCTCCATCAACCTGAACAAGCTTCAGGTCATCCAGAATAGGTTCATTCGCAAAGCAGTCGGAGCTAGCTGGTTTATGCGAAACTCTGACCTGCATTGCGACCTCGAACTCCCCTCCATTACCCAGTACATCAAGTACACTTCTCGCCGCTACTTTGATAGGGCTCCTCATCACCCCAACCCACTCGTAGTCCAAGCTTCGGACTACACGCCAGACACTACACACCCACCTCCTCTCCGTCGCCGCCCCAAACACCTCCTGGGCGACCCGGATGACCCCATCGCCGTAGTCACCTCTGCGGCGCTGGGGTCACCCGATCCGACAGCTCCCTGCAACAGGAAGTATTCCGTATTTGGTATAGGCGCCGGTTACCAAAGGCACACAGTCAGACACCGACCCCGCCGGCGAGGTCGAGGACCCTCAGGATCTGTTAGAAGATCTGTTAGATTCTCTCCAAATAGTCAATCAGCTCAACCTATTAGGGCCACAGGGCACACCCCTTCTGGGGTGCTCGGGCAAGTCTGATCTCCCCCGCCGGGTGACGGCCCAAGCCGAGGTCCGTACCTTCTCAGGTGCCCTTGCGCTAGTCACCCTATAACCTAATCTTAGGGCTCAGCCGCCTTCTGCGCTCGCCCATGCCCGGTAAGCTGTAGAGGCCTCAGAGGCCAACAGCTCTTAGTCATTCAAAAAAAAAAAAAAAAAAAAATTATCCCCGAAATAGGTTCCCTTAGTATAGCACAAAAATCAGAATATTACGCAGGCGGAGCTGTGATCAAAAGCTAGTAATATGATGAATTAAAACACAATTTTTGTAAGTACATCTCTATGAATAAGTGGAACAAAATCATACCTTATCGTTTCCAATAATTGGTCGTGTAATATTTAAATACTACAATTTATGCGCTAAATAAAGTAAATAAACATTTCTATGAGTTGTTGCTTTTAAAAGACACGTTAATAATTGGTGAACTTATATCATACTAGTATGTAAATAAACATGGCGTGTCACGTAATAATTTAAACATCGTTAAGCAATTATTCTAATGTGCAGGTATGGTAAGTAAGTAGTTATCGTCATAATTATATGCAACTACTTCGTTAATACTTCAACTGTTTAAAAAGATTTACAAAAGTACGCAATTGATTTATTTTCAGACGTCCTACGCTGCGCTACCACGCTACCACGTACCGGCAGGTGGTCTCAACTCGAGAACTTCGGTACACCATCGGTCATCAGTCATCCGTGTCACTGCCATTTCTACTTGCGAATCCGCCAGGTTATGTCGGTAGCTTTGGTTCTTCTACGGATCTCCTCATTCCTGATTCGATCTCGTAGACTCCGAGGATAACCCTCGCCATAACGAACTAATGAGAAATATTATAGTTTCATGAGATTAGAAATTGCATTTAGGATATTATAGGCTTGATATAAGTACGATAAGTGAAGTACGTGGAATTAAACCCAATATTGTAGAGTCACGACCCTCGCTGAAGTTTAAAGCACCAGAAACGATTCAGAACAATAATACTAATGAACTTTCTACCTTTAGGGTTATTTATTGACTATTGAGGGTGAGTTTGATGAATCACAACCACATGTTTTCTCCCCCTTGATGTTACAAAGTTGAAAGTAAATTCTTCGTAAATTTAGTAAGCTAACGTTGGGGATGGTCATCAAAAAGCAGTGTATTCAGTAAATCTATTTTTTTACAATATACATATAACAATAAAAAATACTATTCACAAACTTATTATTAATAATTAGACTTGATTTTTGTGTTATTATTGACAGTAATATTTATTTGTTATACAAAAGTGCAAACTTGATTTTTAACTGCGTGCTCAATTTTGATGACCCATCAAGCGAAGGATTTTAAAATTCAATCACGAGCGCAGCGAGTAATTCAACAATTAGAATCCTGAGTGTTAGCGAGTGAATCAAAAGAGCACAAGGTAAAAAATCTTTGCACTCGAGTGCAACACGTAACTTTTCATCCCACCTCAGCGAGGAAATGACTAAAGTCAACTACATACTGCACTGTTTCTCGCGCGATTGTTAAAGGGAGAAAGCTCATTTGCGCACGATTAACAGTTTCAGTCAATTATGTTGACATCAAATAAACTTCCTCATCGATAGTTTCTTATTATTAAAACTTTTAACAATACGACATACATGATAAGATAATGGCGCGCGCTTAGCTAATTAAAAAAAAATATAGCAAAATGGTTCCGTGTTTGAGTTTTGAATAAATTAAAAAAGGTTGTATGATAAATATGGCACCATGGAGGTAGATGTAAATAGGTTTTGTATTCATAAACTTAGTTCACACGATGTTCTAAATTCAATTTTACTTTACCCTCTGGCGGATAAAAACGGCTTTTGCACTCAGATTTCGAAGAGCAAAAATACTCTTTCTGAGATGGGAGGATGAAAATATTTTGTCATCCCACATTCTATTTCACAGAGCAAACCAAAGTTTTGGCAATCTCATATGTAAGTAAAGAAAGAGCACAATGTTTTAATTTTGTTTCACCTTCATCATCATTATTAGCTGTAAGGGGCTTACTGCTGGACATATACTTTTGTTTATATTACCTAATTAATATAAAAAAAAAAACTTTTATAATATGTTTTATTTTTTATTATCATACCTTCCATTAGGTAAACGTATATATTAATAAACCTGACCATTTTAAATTAATAATTAGAATCCTTTATTTATTTTAGGCCAAACGTCATATCAAGCACGTCTCCCGTGCTAGATATGACGTTTGTAAAAACAAATTGACAAATGTAAAAAAAATACGCCGTAAAAACAATTTACGTAAAAGTAAGGCCCTAATCAAATAAAAAAACTCAAAATTAAGAACGCATTAATCTACATACAAAACGTAACAGAAGCAATTTTACTCAACCATACAGCGATCTACTCAACGACCACCATTTTGAAATTCATTTTACTTATTCTCTACTAATCCACCCATCTATTAAAAGCCAAGGACAAATAGCGTTAGCTCGCGGGTAATTGCATGCTCCTGCGCAGCTCAAACCAGCTTTTTAATGACCAAGGCTTGATTAATTCAGTGTCCTCGTTCTAATGATGGATGCACCCTCAGGTAAGGGTTGGACCACAGATCTCGGGAGATAAGTAAGTTCGTATATCAAACCGGATCAAACTTTTTGGTAGCTGTGATTTTACAAGCTGCGCAAATCCCAATCAGGACAAAAACTGCGCTCGGATTGAGTTTTGCGCAGGTTTTAGCTGACATCACGTGCGGAAAAAACTTTGATTCAGCCCATACTTATAGAGAGGATCCAGAGGTATTAGGCACCTGAATGCCAGTGACATGGCTAAACGGTGAAGCCAACCACCATGCCCCACATTTATAGCTCTGCTGTCAGCTCTCAGTTGAAAATTCTACCCTCGATCACCCATCCGAAGACAGATCGTGCTGCACGTTGCTTAACTACTATAATCTCTGAGAAACAACATATGTGTGTGAATGTAAATCAATAAAGAGTATTTCTCTATCTATCTAACACCTAGCTAAACAACGCTATGGGCGCTATCAGAGACGAGACATGTTTCAATCTATAAAGTAAGTTTAACACTTTTGGTACCTAAGTCTGTCTTTGCACTAAGATAAGTACAATGTAGGTGTCTTAGTCTCCAGTAAATAGGTATATTGATATTCTAAGTATGCCACACCTTAGATCGTATACCCATCTGCTTAATATCAGGCAGGATGTGGTTTTTTGGCAACATATCTAACCGCGAGTCTCTACTTAATATAACAATTAGGTACGCGTAACGCCAATCCATAATTACACAAAGATTACTCAAAAAACAAACAAAAAAAAAACCGGACAAGTGCGAGTCAGGCTCGCACTTGTCCGGTACAACGGGAAGTACCCTGTAGGTTTTGATTTTTGTGAGCGTTGAAATATGCGTTTTTTTACGACATAAACGGCTCTAACTTTTTTATACTATAACTAAGAAGTTTTTCTTTAACACAACTGCAAGATACCATAAATATACGTATACAGTTTAAATTTCAACTCGATATCTTTACGCGTTCCCGAGATAAAGAGTCTTGACATACACACAGACGGACAACAAAGTGATCCTATAAGAGTCCGTTTCTTCCTTTTGAGATACGGAACCCTAAAAACAAACAAAAAACACTATGTATAGGTGTTCTCATAATTCTGGAATGTAAAAATGTATTTTGCGGTACATGATTGTTGGCTTCATATAAATATCTCCCACGCCGGTTAAAGAGAATACTTCTTTCTAGATCTCTATGGGTTTGGACCGCCGGCAGAGAACCACCCTCCGAGTCTAATATAATTACACACTCATTAAGGGACGGCCTAGTTTTATTTGGTTTTTGTGCGATGACCTTTAGTTTAACCACGTTGAAGCAAAAAGGGCGGTCAACAAAATTAGATGTAATTTTGATACCTAATTCATACTTGAACTTCAGCTCAAGTGCATAAAAAATCGTCCGTTGATAATTATAAACTTACTTTTGTAAAGAGATTTGGGATTATACTATACGCTGACCGATTTGCTCATTGATAGAATTACAGTTTCGTTTTAGTGATATAGGTACGCTATCGAATTTCTTCTCCAGACGTATGATTATTGTAAGCTTATAATAGTAGGTATGTTACTTTACTGAATATCCAGTAGAATGAAACCCATACAATAATACATTTAACTCTGCTTTACAATTAAGGAAAACTTCGTGAGGCAAGTTGCGTACGCGTCGATAAAATAAATTAGGTGGTGTTATGAATCCAATAATGTACACGACGGGCAATTGGAGCAGCGTAGTTGATATGGATGGTCCTTGGAATGCCTTTCGTGGGTGTGCCTATGTTCAGTAGTGAACAATTAAAAGGCCAGAATAGTGTATTTAAAAACAGTTTTTCCTTGAATTAATTGTTATTTTTGGTTTGTGTGAAGCCGATGCATCAATTTTTATTAATGCGTTGCTCGAACTTCCAAAGTGTTTCAATATTGATCACTTATCTGGTTGCACAATGTTTAAGTCAGAAATCGTTTTGCAGCAGATTTATTGCTCGAAGCCTTGAGCGAGTGTGTCCAGTATTTAATTTTGGCGGCCTATCCACTCTTATCCGGGACCTTTTGCCCTGTGCGTGTGAGGTTGCCTTATTCATAGTACGTGCAAAATGAACTTGTAATATATTTTTTATTCCATAATTTCAATAAATTGTTGCTAAAACTACCTACACTACTACTACATAGAAAGCAATAAAGTAGTATGGTATCATATTGTAGTTAAAAAAGGCACCATAAATTGTTTCAAATAATAATAGTTTGTTTTAAATAGTTTTACGTAAAAATAAAATGTAAAATGGTACATATGATGATAATATATCATTATGATTTATGGATTAAATACTCTTACGGTGAGTTGATTATTCTATGTATAGGTACATATAGTGGGTTCTGTATTAGCAAAATAAGATAATAGCAGAAATCCCGAAATGAACCGAAAACTAGGGTGCTACAACATTCTATCCCACGGTGACGCGTGTTCTAGCTTCGTAGCTCTTACAGTGTTTTTTTGGCGATTTCATCCTGAATCCCATTTTAAACGTGGTTTGTTGGAAAATAAATGCATATTTCTCTATAAATTCGGCAAGAATAAAAAACAATCTAAGTTTGTAACTTTTTAAAGCAAAACAACATTTTCTATGTGATACGTTTGTTCTTGTTATTACGTATTGTTTTGATAGTCCCCCTGAAGATGAAGTAGTAAATGTCGTGATCACGGCGGTTTTAAACATAACAAAGTCCGGCCAACATTGGACAGCAAAAGTCGTTCTCAGTACATCTGCCTCTGTAAAGTTGGCAAAAACGAAGATCACTTTGTAAGTCAAAAAACTTACATATTGCGTATTGTTTCGATTCCCCTATAAATAGAGCTGTTGGCATTATCCAGGAAAGTCATACGTTCGTTAACAATTTTGCAAAAAATAAAATCCACTACTTTGTGTGTCATACATGTTATTGCGTATTGTTTCGATACCTCCTATAGATAGAGCCACTCGCATCCTCCACGCAGGAAAGTCGTACGTCCGTTAACAATTAATTCGCCGTCGTGACCACCGAGGGGTGTCGTGATCGCGGCGGCGCTGGCCTCAGATTGAGATATCAAAATCCGCGATTCGATCCCACGGTGATGTGTGTTTGTTTTGTAGCTCTGTATTTAACGCTTAGCTGCCTGAGGCTGCCGTCGGCTTACTCTGTTCTTTGTTGTTCAAAGTGACCATCTAATGGGCTTATACTTTATAGTTAGTAAAGACAGTTCTTCTTTTGAACCTACGGTCAAACCGAGCGCAAAATAAATAGATATAAATAGATAAATAAAATAAAAAAAATCTTTATTTCAGGCATTACAATGACCCATAAGCTGATTTAAATATGACAAAACATCAAAAAATTGTATTATTACCAAAAGTGATATGAAGCCGTGGTAGTCTAGAGGTAATGACACCCGCCTTACAATCGTGAGTTCGTGGGTTCAAATCCCGGTCCCGTACCAATGAGTTCTTTGGGATTTATGTACGGAATTTCACACCACTGGCTTTTCAGTGAAGGAAAACATCGTGAGGCAACCTGCATATGTCCGGAGAAGAACTTCAATGGCGTATGTGAATCCATCAACCCGCACTGGGCCAGCGTGGTGGATATAGACAATCACCCTTCGCGGATAGGCCTACGTCCTGCAGTGGATTATTATAAGGCTGATACAGTACAGTATACAGTAAAAGTGATAAATAAAACATCACAGTAATTTTCAGTTCGCACTCTGGTGCAGCGTTATCCACGATTTAAAAATCAGGCTTCCTAGATCTTCTCCCAAATTATGCAGTATCTCTTATTCGAATATACAGCTGTCAATGTATTGAAGTGCATCAACCCAAAAATTAAAGCAAATTTCAGTCACCATGATGCATTTAATGCTTCTTCTTCTTCGTATGTAGACTGACGACTATTTTAATTTTGTGATGTGTGTATCTACTTCTTTAACTTTAACTATTGACGATGGCGAAATTAAGTTTCCGTAAACTCATGATAAACTGCTTAGCTATAAATGGCAGAAAAATTATCAAAAAAAATCACGCGCTGATCTAAACGTTGGACCATAAAAACCCCTCACATATTCAAAGATACAATGTTGCGGATTCAGTAGTCCGTTAACAACGTTAACATAGTACATGCAACCGGCTATAAATGTCAGAACTCTACAAATACCATTCTAAATTTTACTAGTAACGTATAATTTTAAGCATTTTCCCTTTCGGTTCAAAAACCTAAGTCATAAAATGTTGAATTTGAAGCATGTTGAATCCTAAAATGTTGAATTAGCAGAAAGTTGAATTTTTAAAACGTTAAGTTCGCAATAAGTTTAATTTGCAGTCTTTGTACAAATCTAGAAATTATGTAGGTACTCTGTAAGGCGCCATAGTATCAGCGTAATTTTTCATATGAGCATGTGAAGACCAATACGCCCCCGGTTTCGCCCGATTTTGGCATTCAAAAATCAATATAAAATTGATTTTACCAGTTTTTCCTAAATTTTATTAATGAAAGCTATAGTTTAACTCATGTGCATGAATAACAAATTCAAAAAAAATTGTAAACGAGTAGGAAAGTGCCCAAAAATGCAAAAAACTTTGTTAGAAATCATGTTTTTTTTTTCTATAAAGCGTTATCTTCGCATCTAAAATATCTAGCGAAATTTTTTAAATTGTGTTTCGAGTTATTGATTCCCCTACCGTATAGTTTTGAGAATATTGTGTATTTAATTTTTATTCGACAACTTCAAGGTTTGATGGAGAAAAGTCAGTTTAACTAGGGATCTATACAGGTATTTTGAGATTAGATGGCGGCTTAATTACAAATTGTGACCTACAGCATACAAAGTTGTACAATTCCCAATGTTCATTTAACAATTAACATACACATAAAACAGAATCGCTTCTCGAATTGGCGCCTCTCCGTAGTTACCAACGTTATCACAAGCGTTATCTTACTTTAACTGCATTCAGCACCTCTCGATTTATTTTACAGTTGCCAGATGATATTTACACTTGGCTCAGTTACGGGTTATCTCCAATCTACGTAATGGTAAGTGCACCCATATGGGAATGCTTCAATGAGAGCCTTGTTTCTCTATTTGTAAGGAAAATTAATGATTGGTTTTTTTTTTTTTTTTTTTTTTTATTAATAATTCAATTTTTCCCCTGACGTGATCAGGGAGCTGATTTACATTCCACATATCCGAAAAACTGTGAAGTTATGATTTAGCCTTACATTACATTACATTGTAATTACTACTAATTATCTTTTATAACTAGATTTATCTTTTTATTGATATAAATATATCCTATGATATAGATATTCAATATTCCTTATTTATCTATTTGTTTCTCTTTATCACTTTGTGTGTTAAGTTTTTGCTATACTCAATAAATCGATCTCTTATTTTGTCGTCTACCATAATTTCATCAAACTTAACTCTGTCAAGTGTGCAGCCCGTTTCTAATTCAAAGTCGAGTCGTTCGGGTCCGAATACCGGGCAATCAGCTAAAATATGTGACACAGTCTCGTCCTTATCTGGTTCACATATACACGATTAATGATTGGTTAGGAGTGTATGGCTGAAGTTGTGTCGACATGAAAATGTATTGTGATGGTGATAATGAGTAACTGCTGGGTAAAAACCAATAGCTCAACTATTCCAGATGTGGAAGTATAATGTTTTTGTGCCTTAGTAGGTATATCATTTTTTTAACCAACTTCCAAAAAAGAGGAGGTTCTATGTTCGTCTGTGTGTATTTTTATGTTCATCGATATTTTCGCCAATTGTGAACCGAATTAAAAAAATATTTTCATAAAGGTATACTCTTGAGGCCTCGAGGTAGTCGTAGTAAATTTTATCAAAAACAGCTGAGCCATTTTTGAAAAATCATTAATAATGTAGAAATTGTATACATCAATTATTCGAGCGAACTATTCGAATTTTGTATACGATGAAAGTCGGTTTTCCATTTTTCAGAAAAATAATTATTGTCGAAATTAAAATAAGTTCGTCGCTCATATCTTTCGAGAAATGTGTAGAAAAAGTAAAATTGACTGAGATAAACTTAATTTTTCCTATTCGTCATCTCTGAGTTCGAAATGGTGAAAAAAACTTGTAGTGTCAAGTTTCAGTTCAGTATTTAATTGTCAGGGAAAGATTGGAAGGCTTCCTAACTTCAGTTACATAAAATTTTCTAAAAAGTTTACTTACTCGACTTCACCGAATAATCGTTGATATATTCGTATGAACTTTTATAATTTGCAATTCTAAAAGACGGTGACTGTTCTTCAGCTGCGATTTTCCCTATAGTGCAATAACAAACCTTTTAACTATAGATAGTTTCAAAAACGTAATTTACGTTCACCAACTCTTTTGACTAAAATTGAAATCGATAAGGGTTTCCTTTTTTATCCCGAAAAATATATGAAGTTCCTATGTCTCGAGTGTGATATTTTTCTTTGCAATGTAAAATTCATTTATTTACCTACATTTTTGACCGACGAACCACCGGAGGTGGTACACAATTCGACGCATATTTTTTTTTTTATGTATAACCACGTATAACTTTTTTCGTAGTAGTCCGATTTCACTTATTCTTTTTTATTGGTTCCATAAAATCTTCGAAATTGGTTTCATTTAAAATTGATTGAAATCGGCTGAGCCATTTCTGATAAATCAACAATAATGTGAAAAATGCTACATCGATCCGTGCGAAATATTCGCGAATTCTGTACACTGGTAAAGTCGGTCATGCTATTTTTTGCAAAAAATAATCTTGTGTCATAATAATATCTACATTATATTAGTTCAATTGGTGATTACTTGGTTTAAAGATCAAAATCAAGAAACACAAGCTCGCTTTATCTGTGATAAGTTATTGTTTTTGGTCGTGTATTAATTTTTAATTACTATATCCGTTGTGAAGCGCAGGCGCAGACGTCGATACCGTCTGCTCTGATTTATTCTGCCCGGAGATTCATCAGGACCTGAAGGGGTTAGTTTCAAACCCTAGAAAAATGAAAGATAGTAGAAGTGCTATATGGTTAAACATTTTATGGTATGATCTCAGCAAGATGACGAAAACGCATACAAACTGCTATAAAGCAACGTTTATTGCCAACGACAGAATTTAACACCTAAAAATGCCAAGTCGATATTTAAACATAAGTGACACTTAAACTACTCATTAAATGCCACAGTGACGTCTCAGCAAGATACGGCGGAAAACCCTTAGAAAAATTACAAGTAATAGAAGTATTACTAAATTTTACTCAAATAAAAACTACGTTACAGCTGTTTAATTCATATCTGGTTATACAGCATACGCGAGAGTGAATGGAACCAAAAAAAAACGCAATGTCTGTTGCATACGTCAAAATCCACCAGTTGGAATGTCAAAATGGTTAAACTTTGGTCAGATTAGGTCATTTTGTCTTTTTCGGAAATTTGAACCCTCTAGTTCCAGTAAGAAGGTTCAAATCTCTGATTATTTATTTTCACCTTCCTACTTTTTACCTTTTTGGATTTGGACACCCGAGATAGCTCAATGCTAGTTTGTGAATTACGTAATTTCGGGTGTATGTGCATCTTTATCTAACACCTTTTAAATTTCATATTTAAAATGAGACAAGGTGATGTATTCTCTTGCTATTTTAGTGTTTCTATTACTTGTATTTTTCTAAGGGAAAACCTCCTAATCCAATCCAGGCCGGGTTTACTTTTGTGTCACGAATTACTTCACATCGTATCTACTTTCTGTTTGAAATCTATGTTCGAACCCAACGAGTGAGAATACTAGTTGGCTGCCTGAGAAATCAATTACTCAGAAATACCATCTAGTGTTGCCATCTTAGTTCGCTTTTGGTCTGGTTTTCAACCGACTTTCCAGTGGGGATGGTTATTCACCGTGTATTTATGTTTGTTTAGCAATAATATTAAATTATACATGACAGTAAAATGTTTTTATTATCATGTATTTGGTACTTGGTGAGCGGGCGTTTTCCACGAGATGGACCTTTTCGAATCCTTAATTGTGTCGAAATATCTAAATATTAAATATAAAAAATAAATTAAAAAAATAATAACATTTTACAGAATTATAGCTATCACACAATAAACACCATGTATTTTTTTCTGGCTTCTTACATAGTAAGGATGATAATGCTAGCACATAATTAATTTTTAATTTAAATGAGATTATTAATTTAAAAGAGTTATAACGATGTGTGTTTTATCATTGAAACTATTTTTAAATGTCACTATTGACATAAAAATATTTTTGACCGACGAACCACCGGAGGAAGTATACAATTCGCGGCGTATTTATATTTTTTTATGTATAACCACGCATAACTTTTTTCGTAGTGGTCCAATTTCAATAGCTCTTTTTTTATTAAAAAGAGTATACTTCAAAATTGGTTTAAATTTTATTGAAATCGGCTGAGCCATTTTTGATAAATCGATAATAATGTGAAAAATGCTACACCGATCCGTGCGAAATATTCGCGAATTCTGTACACGGGTGAAGTCGGTCATGCTAATTTTTGCAAAAAACATTCTTGTTGTAATATAATTCTGACATTTTATTAATTATTTTTAAGACAATGCCGCGCTTTTGAATAAAAAAATGTTTCTGTCTCGATTTAGTCACTCTAAAACAAGAAATATTACCCAAATCAAAATCGGTTCATCCGTTGTTAAATTCACAAGACTACAGGCCGATGTTATAAAGCACTATTTTTTGAGTTTAAGTCAAAAATAATTATAACTCTACCATACTGAAATAAAATACTTTCAGGTGTCTCTTTCTGTAATATAATGTTATATTCTATATATTTATATGTGACAAAAAGCATAAACACGTCAACATCTAAACATTTGATAATTCGTTGACGCTATTGTAATCTGAACCAATATACTTTAAAAAAATTAAATAACCTGGGAACTTTATCATAAAAACCCGCTTGTCACTTACCGTACATCGTTTTCTGTTACAACATTCAAAAATTTGATAACCAAAATCGTTATTTTTGGTGTGTTATGATAAACTTTTATTGTTACGTTGGAAGCAGATACTCTATGAACATCGATACAAGTTTGGATTAAAAAATTAAGATTGAGCAGATAGTGGTATCGATTCAAAAATCTGATAAACAGAACCTTGGATGATCCAGCTGCAATTTAATATAATCGTTACATTTGTTGAGTACTAATAAAAATTTAAGATTCAAGAGTAAAACGCTGTCTGGTGCCTACAGTTCACGGGATTTACTTAAAAATGTCTTCATTGAAAACAAAGTTGGTCAGAAAAATCTGAATGTTGAAGTAAAGAAATAAAATAAAAGACTCAATCGCGACATGACTTGAATACCTCAATTAACTTACACGATTATAACCTTCGCTTTGAAGTTGACTCAAATATAACGTTTTTGTTCAACTTTGGTCTATATTAATCGCAAAACTATATGAAATACCTAAAATCTGTAGAATAACCTTATTTTAAACACAATAACCACATTTCCCATTTTCGCCAAAAGCTCAACTGGTTACCTATCCGACTTCGCCGTAATTCTCACATCTTATCTTTCCTTTATAAAATTCTGTTCTTTCCTTCCACTACTTTGTATCTCAAAGAACGCTTCGAATTTATTCAATGTCATTCTGGTACTTTGAGACCTTCCCGTGCCTTGAAACTCAAAATCCACTCCTCTTCCCATACCAATCTTTCCTATATGAAATCTTTCTCAGTACAATCTGTCCTGCTTTGGAATAAGCTGCCTGTAGCTATCAGGCAGGCTAAGTCTCTCCATATATTCAATAACCTAGTTTTCAAACACTTTCTTTCATTATGTTAAATAACAACTATACATGATATTTATTGTATATAAATATGTATTGTATTTATTATATATTTATGTAATTGTTTATGTATGTATATTTATCTTATTGAAGATGTAGTATATTATTATGCTTAATGTGTAATTATTGTATTTTAGTTTGTAAGTATTTTTTTTTCTTTCCACATTTAAATTTTATTATACACCACCAACCGCATATTTGTACTCTGTTTTTCTGTCCATCCAAAGGTAGTCTGGAAGAAATCGCTTAAGGCGATAAGGCCGCCGTTGTACCACCTAATTTTAAGAAAATTTATACTTTGTTATTTAAGCTGTTTTTCTGGTGTACAATAAAGTTATATTGTATTGTATTGTAATAACGCCGGAATATTCGATTTAAAAAAATAATTGGTTGCCTGTAAAGTCGGTATACGGGCGAAAGTTTTACGTGACAACGACTTTGAGTGGTAAAATAATTTTAATGTGAATATTCATTCGTATAGTAGGAAGAAGGATGAAAATGTCTGTCTCTCTCGCTCTTAGGCGGGCTAACCATGACGCGTGCCTCTCACTCGCTCTCATTGTGAGCGCATAACGTGAGCGGAGCGTAACGCAGTTTCTTGAAGTGTCACCCGGCAAACCAATTTATAAGACGTTGTCACGTCAAAAATAATCAATACAAAATTCACAATAAATGGTCCTTAACATAATCATTATACGAAATACCAGAGCAAAAATAGTGGATAAAATTGTGCTCAACTTAGTGAGTTTTAATGTTTCTCTCGGTAATTATAAACTAAAGTTCGTCGTTGTATATTGTAACTTATTGTTACTACTGAAGTAGCAGCCTTGTTCAGATGTGTTGAGTATAACCACGCAGGTCGAGATTCGTATCAAATCTACTTCTTTAGATTCGACAACTTTTGCACTACAGGAAAATACAAACTTACAAATATATTTTGCTCCTTAGAACCTTAAAAATAGAATCCAACTTTGTTTAACAGAGAGTTCAATGCAAATGTTTGTTTAAATTTGCAGAAGCACTTGTTAAAACTTTTGTCGTACTATCGGGATTGAATCTGCCGCTAAGTTTTACGGTAATCGTAGACCTTACATATTTGTTGACTATTTATGAATGCTATTTTGCTTGATAGTTTAACTGTTAAAAGAAGTGGTGTCTATTAAAGCTAGCAGCGGACTCTTTTTCGTTGAAATATATATGTTTTAGTTTCTCGCATACATAAATATAAACAATGGAAAAGTTAATTCTCGTAGTCTCTCTTCGTAGTCGACGAACCAAATCTATCAAGATAGTCCAGCGGATTAGCAATTTAAAATGGCAGGGGCCAGGGTACGTACTTTGTAGTCGTTTTGGAGTGGTGACTACTTTAAAGAAAAACTTAGATAAGTTTGACAAATTAACGAGCAAACGGCACAAAGATAGACTGCGTGAACCGTACGGTAGGACAGCCCTTTATTATAACAGTACGTTCATGATGCGATTGACTATTTACAATAAATTGCCGAAAATTGTAAAAGACACAAATAAAATTGACATTTTTAAATTACGACTTAAGAAATTATTAATAGACAAGACATATTATTCCATAGATGAGTTTTTGAATGACAAATCTTTGTGCAAACATAGTATTAGTATATGAAATAATCTCACAATATTTAATGTATAATTATGTTAATATTATTCGTTTACCTGTAACATTAAGAATGATAATTTTGCATGCCCTGATGCTAGAGCATGGTGCACATAACAATGTATCTTATTTAACACCTACATATTACCCATGTCTAAATATTTTGACTTTGACTTTTGACTTTGGGAAGCGTAGCATATTATCACGTTCACCGTTAAGTTGGACTGTTTCGCGTTGGATGAATCCAGCCAT
The DNA here is from genome assembly GCA_949316475.1 of Hypomecis punctinalis. Lineage (NCBI taxonomy): Eukaryota > Metazoa > Arthropoda > Insecta > Lepidoptera > Geometridae > Hypomecis > Hypomecis punctinalis. The sequence continues at coordinate 17,841,599 of OX438804.1, read as the reverse complement.
ATAACCGGTGCCTACTATTTAAAATCCAAGCATCGTTCCGCACGGCCAGTATTTGGATGGGTGACCGCGGGTAGCATTTCCAAATGAGCGCTACCCTGGCTCGTATGACACGTTAAATTGTAGGTCCTGGATTTTTTAACCGATTAGCCATGTCAGAGGCTTTCAGGCGTCCTAAAAATTCTGACACCTGGGCTAGTCACCCGGCCTACTTACAAGCAAACTTACTTAATGGAAATCTACCATGTTTGCCTATATTCAGGGTCAGTAGACATTTACGGATAACAACGCTCAGCATCATTGTCATTATATCAGGCGTAAAACGTCCACCATCGCTGAATGGTAATGATGATGGTACAAAAATAAACAGCCGTCACGAATTTTGGGCGTTTGAAATTCAAACTGTTTTAAAACGTTTGTACATCGTCCCAGTTAATTGGCACTCAAGAATTCTGTCCAAGTTTGCTTCTTGCATTAAGATATAGCTTCCATCGACAAAATAACATGCACGTATCAAAACACCCAGTCTTATTTGAAACTTGTCCTGTTGGTTTAAGTGCACGGGGCAGGTTAATTTTAAGAATAAATTGACGCTGGTTGCAATCATCTAAATGCGCAGCGATGGCATGAATGAATTAGTTTTTGATAGCACGATTTTAGTTTTTTAAAAACACATACATATCTATATTATTATTTTACTACAAACATATTTATGTACGTCATGTAATTAATCATTTGAACGACAGGCAAAATATTTCAGTATAAATGTTTAGGAAAGTAACAATATTGGTGCAATCTAATGTATCAGTCTAAAAGCTTTCTGATACTCGTATATCATACATAACTCTTTTTTTTGTGTTAGTAATATATAATAGTAGTTTATAAAAGTCAAAGATATTCACTCAGATATTTTGTTCTTAATTGCATCTATTACCGACTACTTATGATGAGACAGAGTCACAGAGCCATTTTTTTTGCTTGTGCAAGACCTGAACAATTTTTTTAAGAATCTCTCCCATGGTCTGCTTCATCTCCAAAACTTACAAAAAAAATTCTTAGCAAGTCACTTATAAAATATTGTGAATAGAACTTATTTGAAGTAATTGACAAAAGCAATAATAAAAAATAACATAATAATAATAATAAACAACAATCCCTAAGTGAAATTGCTTGGCTTTTCAACTTTGATGATTAGTGATATTATTTGTTTTATCGAAAATCATCTTCTGTAAAACCAATTCCTCGGTCACTGGTACGGACTTTCATAATAGAGGCTTAGCAAGTCAAGACGAAGATACAGCCAGGGAATAAATAACCGAAAATAAATAAGAATTACAAGAGTATGACGTCTTCACAATTTGATTCGATATCCATAAATAAAGGTACCGAAAAATAACTCTTCCAATATATTTGATATATCTTAACCTCTATCAAAAGGGTTTTCTTAACATATTGAGTCTACGTGAAAAAAAAAATATTTAATCCTTGATCGATTTTCCCTCTATCTTCACTCAACATACGCCCGTACTGTGCTGCTAACATTTTTCGGTACCAACTTTGATGCTAAAAATGTAAGCAGCACAGTTTTGGTTATTCAACAGTTAGTTGCGATACTGTGGTAGCGTAACCGTAACCCTTAACTAATAGGTATCTCTCTACTGATAAAAGAAAACTCTACCGTTATTTTAAAAGGGTCTTATAATTTTATACCATAACCGTATTCAATCCTTGGTCAATCAAAAACACAGCTGCTTACAAGGCGTGTGCAACGGTCCAGAACGAGGCGACGAGAATTTTGACGGCATATTTATCAGTAAATAAAGAAATTTAATAAGACCTAACCTGATCATGGAACGAGTGGGTCTTTTCCACATATTTTATACTTTTGGAGGATCCACAAAATTACGCGACGAGAAAAAAAATATTATCTTGAGATTTTATGCAAAGCTGGAGTCATTAACGAAGGGTTTAATTGGTTTTAGGTGTACTTATTGCAAATCAAGCCATTGATTTCGTGCATTCATTATTGAGAACACGAACGAAATGGAAAACAGTGGATATTTTTATCGATGATTATAAAATGTGAAACGAACCAATTCGGTTATGTTTTTGGCAAAGTTTTGTTTATTATCTAAAAGGGAATAACGATCTAATCTTATTAAATCCTACACAAAACTGCAATCGAATTATCTGAAAATTTAGAGAGTTAAATGCTCAGACGATCATACGAATAATATAATGTATATTGGTTAAAAAATTGCCAGCAATTTGGTTACAGGCCGTCCTTAGCAATATTTTCTTAGATGTTCATTGTTAATACCAACATCATACTCATATTTATATTATATTATTATTTATATTTATCCTACTAATATTATAAACGCGAAAGTTTGTGAGGATGGATGGATGGATGTTTGTTACTCTTTCACGCAAAAACTGCTGAACGGATTAAGAAGAAACTTTGCAATAATAATGCTTATACATCAGAATAACACATAGGCTATAATTTATAAAGATGCGTGAAACGAAGTTCGCTGGGTCAGCTAGTGTATTTATAAAAATCACAAATTATTTTATATTTTAATTTAATTTTTATTAATTAATTTACAATAATTGTCATTTTATAGGTCTTTACATCCTTTAACTTCTTTTTAACGCAAGTTCTTACGATGGCTAATTATTTATTTTTTTTGTTCTTAATTACGAAACTAATTATAATTATCAAAAATACGATTTTCACTGTCTATTACATAGCATATATTGCGATGATAATGGAATAACACACATTAACTTTCAAATATGTTTTGTCCATCTCTTTAGCATTCTTTTGAGTGCCAGACGAATACTGTACTCTAAATAGTCATATAAAATTGAGTCATGAATTCGTGACTACTTGAAATCAGACGGTTTTTTTTAATAGATATCTGTCCACTACATTTAAGATGGCGTAGTGAATACCGAAAACAAAAGATGTAAGAAAATCACAGCCATTTTACTTCCTGTGCCGTTAACATCCCGTCCATATTTTGATTGATTTATGAAGTCTTGATTAAAATAATCAAGTGGTATCGCTTCTAGGAAATGTGGGGTCATTTTCTGGGCGACGCACGCGCAGATGTATTGTCGCACCTGCCCTGCACAATTTACACTACACATACCTTATTCATAATCGCCTTTATAGTGATTTGTATTCTAACTAGGAGTTTGTTTGTTAATATAACGGCTATGGCTTTTTCTTGATTATCATTTTCATTAGTCGCTATTTTCGTATCTTCTTTCTGAAGCAAAGGACTCATCATTCCAATGTTTATGTAATGATAACGTCTAATGAAATTTGCTCATTTTATATCTTGCTAGGATTCCCTAAAAGTATTTCTCTTTGTGTTCACAAAAAGCTCGATGCATGCATTACATTCCACCTACAAGATGCGCATCCAGTTCAAGTTCTTCAAGAGCCAGATTTCGTAGTACATACAATTATTTCATCTTAAGAGTGTTTACAGTGTCAGGCTCCTACAATTTTAGGATTAGTACAATGATACATTTCTGAGATCAATTTTTTGCCGAAATAGTTTATTTACCTATATCTAAGACTAACCTTTGAGTAGTCAGTTTATGCCTATATTTTCGTTTCGGCGCTCATGTGCAACAAGATTCTACCGTCCGATTTAAACCCGGAATATTCGATACATAATCCTCTTCTAGAACTAAAAATAAAGGATTTTATATACGTTTATAATAAGGAATAGCGTTCAGCTGAAAGTTAACGAAATTAAATATTTCCCGTTCTTAAAAAAATAAAGGAAACACATTCTGCCGCCTTCATTGAATATAAATTCAAAGCGTTAATATTAATTATGTGTCGTAGCAAAACGTTTCAACAGCCTGTAAATAAAATGTGATTGATAAATAGACTAAATAATTATTGTATAACTCTTTCCTGTACAAATGCCCTTTACAACTTTCCAACTTATAGACCCGTAACCGTATGTTTTAACTACGTAAAAGTAAGGCAGGTGCACCTTTAATTACTAAAGATAACTCCAAATTTTCATATTTGTTTGCGGTGAAATCAAATATATTAAATACTTTGTATGTATCGCTAAGCAGTTATTATTTTATTCATTTGGACTGAATGTTATTTAATATGAAGCGAGAATGATACATATGTCTTTAAGGTACAGCATTTTTCTCATACAGTTTTAGTTTCGAAAGACGTGGAGTAGTTAAATACTGGCAAGATTTGTTGATATTTACTGAATTATTCTTATTTGACTGCCAAAAAAACTTGTATAACGTCTTGATTTTTTTTAAGCAAAGATGTTTATTTAAACAAATGTATATTGACCATTTTTCATTTTAAGTAGATATTTTAAATCTAACTCTGAATTGATAACAAATAATTATTATAACTTAACGATTTTTATACTAATTAAGCTATTGTAATGTACACATAGGTATATTATTTTTTATTTTTTTGAAATACCTTTATTGACATAATAAATTACAATGTTTTATACAACTTAGCGTTAATTAACTAAGTTATAATATACCACAATAGTACAGTGTTTTGTAGGCTAATGTCGCCTTTTAAAACTTGTGTCTATATTATTAATATTCAGGTGTAAGTATCCTTTTTCCTGTCATGCGGATTTCCGCTTGTGTACGGATCTAATCCGCATGCGTAAAATAGCAAGCTTGTGGCTTTTTGCAGATGGCCAAATACTTCCTATCAAGTATGTATGAAATCCGCACGCGGAAGTATATCCGTAAAACAAGAAACCTACGGAAATATAAGTATATTCTAGTTTGATATTTAATTAAGTCAGCAATATGTTGTTAATTTTTTTTATATCAAAAGTTAATTAACTGTATTATTCACTAATTTTAAAATGATACCTTTCCCCACTACATACATATACACAATCCCGGCAATGGAAGGATCAAAGATGAATAAAAGTTTAAAAAATCCGGACAAGTGCGAGTCAGGCTCGCGAGGGTCCCGTACAAATCCAGAAAATTTCACTAAATTGGGAAGTATGTTGTGAAAATCTCTATACTATAATCATCGACAAAATAGTTTTTTTTTTTCACTTTTCTCGTCATACATCGAAAATTACAAATTGTTAAAATAATTAAAAACCTGTTTCAGCATGTGATAATGAAGCTCTTTTATATTATACCTTACATGATACGATTTACGCACTTTGAATTTTGAACCCATAGTTTGTGAATCTAGGCCCTATTTTTTTGTGATTTAAATAAAAATGTACAGTTTTCAGATTTATTCCTATACGTGTACTCTGAGACAATGGTTCTCGCCAAATTTTATAGTTCTATGTCAACGGAAAGTACCCTGTAGGTTTTGATTTTTGTGAGTGTCGAAATATGCGGTTTTTTACGACATAAACGGCTCTAAATTTTTATACGATAACTGAGAAGTTTTTCGTTTACACAACTGCAAGAGACCATAGATTTAAGTATATAATTTAAATTTCAACTCAATATCTTAACGCTTTTCCGAGATAAAGAGTCTTGATATACGGACAGACGGACAACAAAGTGATCCTATAAGGATTCCGTTTTTTTCCTTTTGAGGTACGGAACCCTAAAAAAATAAATACAAAACAGGAAAACAAAAAAAAAACAACAATATGGGTCGTCGTCTCCACGGCTACTCTGTGCTGCAGTTTTCAGTAAGACGATGACTTGGGCAGGTGCTGCCGTCCGGCGACCGGCGACCGGCGCGGGTGCAGCGCACACTTCTTTCATTAAAATTAATACCGATGTCGCGTGTGCACATTCTTACTCGATAACGCCTTGCCGTAATTAAGGACCTGTTTAGGCTGGATACAGATTGCGCGTTCGCAGTCCTTTGTTCATGTATCTATTGATTTTTATAATTTTATGTATATGTATGTATGTGTGCAATTTATTTCTATGTAACTGTTATTTGATTAAATCTCATATGTATGGAATTGATTTGTAGGTATTGTATTTTAGTCGGATAACAGACTAGGCATTTTGACTACGACGCTCTTCAAGATTTCAATGGATTGGTACCAGTAGCATGACATAAAATAAATTTCATGAAAATGGTGATTAATATCGTAATAGATTTTCACTGGAAAAAATGTACACTAGCTTAAAAAACTACCCTACTACCTTCTTAGTTACATCGTGAGACCCTGTATTTTTCGTAATTAATTCCGCGTTTGACAATTTGAAGCGATGTATTAATAGATGAAGTACGAAGACTTAGAAGATACATATTCATCTCTGAACCAGAAAAGCTTAAAATTATATTTTTGTTTTGTTATGTCATGAAATGAATATTCATTCCGTGTTAATATACCTACATCATATGTCACTAGGTAATTAAAATCAGATTTACATAATTATTGTATTTCAGTTCACTAAGTTCAGATACATTGTTACCCATGCTAAGATTGAAGCTGTTATGGATTAACAATAGATTCGGTTTTATTATAAAATATTTTTTTTCCTACAATATTTACAAACGAGAAGCAACAACAGTAGCGCGCTATAGAGGCCCTTATCAGAGCGCACTTGCCGCGGAGCGCGGGCGCAAGTCGCGGCGCACGCCCGCCACGCGCCGCGGCCGAAGACTTGATATCGTGTAGACATTACATCACTTTTATTTGCAAGTTTTTGTACTTACTCGTTCCGATTTAATTGCTTTTTAGGCTTGGGCTTAAACATAAAATTTTACTTTTTTGACTTCTGTTCTTAATTTGCTTCTTCTACACGTGTCGATAGTTCTAAGCTGAGCTCTATCTACAAAAGCTTTCATAAATCATTTATTTGCCATAATAATAAATATGTATAATATAATAATAATAATATTTATTTGTTTGACACACGGAGAAAAAAAAAAGTGTCGGCCTCCACTAGGTCGCTCAGTGTTCAGATTAAGTTTGCTGAATATCATTTATATTTTTGCATAAAACTAGCGTAATAGTATGTAGAGTAAGTTTATCCGGGCCACAAAATATAAATATACAAAGATATACTGTAAATATTTCCTTTCTTTTGAAATTCTTTCTGCATTGCTGACGTAACCTCAGTTAAACCGGTAGCATAGTTTAAAAGATTTAAATATTAACGACAACAGCAAATGGTTTTATTTTATACTCATGAATGGAGATTTGGCATTTACAATTTTATTTTTATAACATTTAGTTTTTATTTAGTATACAAAAAAATACTACATGTGTATTATTCAGATAGGTAATGATTGTTTTTTTTTGTAGTTTGTACTCTGTATTAAATTCACAACAGCGATATTAGTAAGAAAATGTTAAATTGTTATATATTTATAGGCACGCTTTCAGCTAACCTATTGACTGAAAAAGCTCACTGTATACCGTTGTCTACAGAAAAAAGTCGTCGATCTCAACGGTACTTGGACGTTTAACGAGAATTTCGCTTCCATCAATATTTTTGGTTTCATCAGATTAACTGCCCACTGGGGATTAAAGACTATTATCAGGACCTGGCTTTTACCGCCATTTTATTTACTCCTGTGTGCTTAACTGGCAACACAATGCGATACAATTATCCCATTAAAATGAAATGAAAGGCAAAATCATGAGAACAGTTAATTATAGTTATTTGTGATAATTGAAGTGAAAGCTTAAAGCTTAAGTAGTTTTTTGATATTTTAATTAAGAGGCAAAGAAAATTAATTGGCTTGCTTTAATTAATGTGTATTTCCATCAAGTTAAATCTTTACAAAAGAAGAAGGACAAACTCTATGGTATTTCTTTATTTTCGGTCTACATCAGCCTTTCAGTTAAGAGTCACAATATTATTCACCAAGCCAAAGTGTATCTTTCTTCAGAAAGCAAACATGCGTGTAGCGGGAAAGCATTATGAATACAATTGAATCCAAAACCAACCTTAACCCGGTGGCAGAACGCTGGAAATTATTTGTCAGGCACTGCTTTTTACACTCACCGCAACTCCTGATAATATTTCTATTAAAATCATCATAAAAATTTCACCAGCTGCCCTGTACGGTACAAAATATCAAACACGCAACGAGTTTGTTTATTGCCAATCTGTATTCGACGTTTTATTTATGTTTATCATCCTTCAACTGGTATTTCAAAGTGGAACTTGCGTCGCCACTTTTTACCTATTAATCATTTAACGTAAAGAATGGCAGTGGGCGACAAGTATTGGTAGTTACTAGGCTGTTTGCGTAATTAAAGCACTATTTATAACAATTAAAATTGTGGTAGTAGAGCGACGTAGGGTTGTGCGGATTTGAGGAATCAACTGGAAAGGAGATACTTATTTATATTTCTTTAAAACAACTTCTCTCAAAGATAAGCTCTGATGTACCGATGAAAAGGCACGATAAAATGTTCCTCCATTTTTTCGTCGGTTAAAAAGTAAAATACGTAAAAAAAAACTTTCGATATTTAAGTAATTTTGTTGAAAATGTTCCATTATGTAAATAAAGTTCTGTATATTGATAAAACAATATATTCACGGAAACCAACATCAATCAATATGCAGACCACTTAACACAGTAATTAACAAGTTTAGTGTAACAGAATAATAATAAATAAAAAATAAATGTGGTATTTGAGAAGAAAAATTAGAATTCTAAATAATAATATACCTACGACACCATTTTGTAAACATTAAGAACTACACTAAGAATTTAGTGAAACCTTAGTCTCTTACCAGCAGGGCAGAGTACCTACTTGTGGTTGTCAACTTTGATGTAGACTCACTTCTCAACCAGTCGCCATTATTCATGCAATGACGCATTTCTCTCACAACTTTTATTTGTTCACTCCGACACTAGGTCCAGCCACCCGGCCGATTCGAACTTACTTACTATTTATTTGGTTGATATAATTTAGCAGGAGATCCACTTACCATTTCTTTACGGCCTTTGTACATTCAGTGCTTGAAAATACGCGGGTTTAATCAGCTTCATTTACAATTTAACTACCACTTTGATTATAAATAGATACCATCAGCTTTTTTAAATATATCTCAAATTTGTAGCCGCTTCTCTTAACAGCATGTCTCTTTTACAACAGGCAATATGTGGTCAAATTCTAACCTATCCTATGAAGATAACATCACTCGTACATTAGGTACCTTACCATCAAAATGAATGGGATCTGCTGATCTGATGGCTGCATTACTTCAAAGTTTATTGCATTACCAAAAAAGTAAGTTCATAATATAGGCCAAAATCAGATGTCTATTACTTAAAATACTGTTTAGACATCAAGCATTAAATGAGTTCTCAATGTTTTAGTACCATCGTTCTGTGTAAACTAGATTGTTTCACTCATTCTATGGGAAACAGGTGTGAAACTTTGCACTAATTTACTACGAGTATGAGTCTTTAAGTCTCAAACTGGTCGTCTATACCGACATCCGCTGTTATAAAATTCCCTATCTATCAGACAGTTTTGCTCTAATTTTAACTTTATTGAGCACATCCTGTTGTCTATTTTTATCGGGATGATGTGCATTCTTAATCTCGAAATCATGTTTTTTGATCCTGTAAATTGGATAACTTGGGTAAAAAATTAGTACGATATAATTATACGCAAATTATTTCGTTTATTAAGTACTAGCTGTTGCCCGCGGCTTCGCCCGCGTGATGTTTTGATTTCGTAGCTACCCCATAGGAATCTTTTATTTTTAGGGATAAAAAGTATTTAGCCCAAAACTATGCCCACGCCGAAAATTAAGTCAATCCGTTGCTCCGTTGCTGAGCAAAAGAGGAACAAACCAATAAACCAACAAATTCACTTTCGAATTTTTAATATTAGTTAGGATTCTAATTCATATGGTTGATGATTTTAATTATCATCAGCTTTTCAGCCGCATGATATCCACAGCTGAGTATATTTTAAAGTTTTTCAAAATAAATCTGTTTGTATTCAGCTTCTATTCTTATTAATCGAATCATCAGACAACATTGGTGGTGGACGTAATCCGGTACGCAGACTATTCTAGAACTTTGCTATAAAGTAAGTTCGTATAGGGCGGGTGGCTAGCCCTGGTGTCAGAGTTTTTAGGCTGCCTGAAGGCCTGGCAAAACGGTTAAAACAACCAGGACATAATTTAACCTGTCATCCGAGCGCTCACAGTAGCGCTCAGTTGGCAAATCCCACCCGCGGTCACCCATCCAAATACTGACCGTGCGGAACGTTGCTTAATTTCGGTGAACCCTGACAAACACCTAGTCAAACTACGCTACAAGCACTAAAATTATGCTATTAATATATATTATCCTGATATTATGTATGTATCTTAAAATTATATTAGTAAGTAGAATAACTTATTAACTTTTTATTACAAAATGATATAGAGGTATCTCCCAAATTTAGAATCAATTTACAGTAAATGGTACTAGTTAGTAGTACAAAACGGAACTTGATTAATATATTGTAGCAACTGTAGCAGCTTGTCACGTGTGTAAAGCAGTTAATTGAGTAGAAAACAGTCTAAAAAATTTTGTAGTTATAAAATTGTATAATGTCATCAAGTTCTTAGAAAAATAAACTAACCAAAATACTATTTTGTTATTATTTTAAAGGGTTGCGTTTGAGTGCATTATTCTATAGGTAGGTAATATGATACATCAGTTTAGGCAAAACTGATAGTTTAACACGAATTTTGCCCGTAACACTCAGAAAAAAAAAAGTTACGCATTTAAAATAATAATCCATAACACATTATACATAATATTACTATGCTACAGCGATGAAAATACTACTATATCGTTATTATTTACGATTTTCTTAAATTTTTTTTCAGATAACTTTTTGGATTGAACCATAGTTTTCTAGTAAAAAATTGCCTTCAATATAGCCTTACATTGTGAACAATAGTAATGACCTATTTAAGTGCCATCTTATCAGCGTCCCTAACGAGCTGTCGTAAACCAATAAACGAATTCAACCTCGTTTGTCGGCAAATGAGCCAAGTTTCCTCAACTAGCCTTATTTATTACCTCAAGAACCCGTGAAATATAACCTACTAAACGGAACACATTCGTTACAAAGTTTGCATCGTGTCAAATCAAAACAAACATTTTTATACCATCCACTCTTAAATCAAACTGCACTTGATTCAATGCTAATGATAAATTGTTAAACGATAAACGATAAAAAACAAATGACGATGCAAACACAACTTTGAAAGAAAACAAGAAAGCTGACACTGATATGAAAGGCAAAGAGCAGTCGCGTACTCCGTTCCAACGTACTGACTATTACTCGACAGATACAAGACAGGAAGCAGATACTGTATCAAACTCACAAGCAATAAAACATATGGAGCAAAATTAAACGCACCTTTTGCATGTCATTGTACTTTTATCTTTAATTCCACTGTCAATCGGCTACAATATCCACGAAGCTCACAAGATCTTACAATGCACAATCACTGCGCCTCGTATCTTGTGCACAATCGGTGTTGCCGCGACGTCGTGCCTCACCGACAAGTCAGCGAAGTCAGTACGTCAGTGACGTCCGCACGTCACGTCACTGGCCAGCAGTCGACGTCAGCGGCCACGTCAGCGACTGTGTCAGTTGTAGGTGGCAAAGACACTCCGAACGCGATGTGTTGTCCGATAACTTTCTGCTTTACAAGCCAGCCAGACGTATTTGCATTTCGGACGTCCCAAAGACCCGACTTATCTGATCTAAAATGCAAGTGGGAGGACAAGTATATTTTACTGCATTTTATAAATACTTTTTTGCGCTGAGTAGATTTTTAGAACGAGTTTATTAATATGTAAACGCTTTCGATGACTTCGTTTCTAGGGAGCGGGAATGACGGCAGTTTTGTTGCTCTATTCGAATTCTAGCTGCACATGAATATGTAAACAAGATTACGTGAGATATTTACAGAAATATTAACATGAAACCGCGAATCATCGTGTTCATAAATAACAGCTCGTTGGTTCAGGAATGCCTTCGGCTTTCATTGTATCAGGCCGCGGTGAAATGATACATTCTCTTTATTAATTCTTAATGCGATCAGTCTCTGACGTCGCGATGAATGGGACTCACTCAACAAATCGTTAATCAAATGAGGCCTATTGGAAACGAATCAGGTAGTCCTATTGTGCTATCGATGTCGGCATGTCTATGACTATGTATGATTTATTGAGCGATGTAATTCTTAAGTGTGGGATCAATATGGACTGATAAGTGGGATCGTCAATCGGGCGAGGGCTACTACTTCGTAATACGGGTTAGCTAGTCGGAGCATGACAATCAAAATTACTACTTACTACGCGCTATCATTACTTACTATGTGTAAGTGCGATAGCCGGGATGCAACTGGAACAAGAAGTAAGTAGGTAGCATGTAAGCAAATTTAACCTCTCTATTTTTAATTGAAATGTCAAAAAATTACTATCACACCAACTTATTGGTGAGAAATTCGTACATGAAACAATAAGATTATCATTATATTTAACTTAGTAAGTTCGTATAAGCCGACTATCAGAGTAAGTAAGTAAATGATGTACTTAAGTTAAAATATTAAGTACATTATTTATGCTTTTGCATATCACTGAATTGTTCATCAAATCCAGTTGTAGTAAAATCTTATTCTGACTTATATGAAACTACTTATAAAATATATTTTAGAATCATAGTATGAACCTACCTAATGAACAGGCGATTGTCCTGAATATTTGACTTGAACATTTCTATCTATTTTATGATAACAACTAGTTGTGCGAAAGCAGTTGAACCACAAAACCTTTTCTAAACTAAGGTATGGCTCTCTAATCCTTTACAACCACTAAAAGCTAACCAGCCACTTAAATAGTCGGATTGTATAAACAAAATAATTAATTATTTTTTTTGGGACATCTTACACACGGCCTTATTATTTTGGCCTTATTGATTTGTATTTATATACTTATTTTTAAATACATACTTGTATAGATAGTAACTAAATAACACCCAGACACAAGTATGACTGCTATTTTTAATGCCCGCACTTACAATTTGTAACATAACAACTTCGTTACAACCACTGAACCGTGACATGGCAGATGACATGTTTCCCATAATCACCACATCAGAACCTGTCCACTCCCCGAGCTCCCACGTCGCTCCCATCTCTTCATTTGTTTCACCTAATTGTTTTATTTGCGAGTAATTGCTCGCCTGATGAATGTCAAACAATTTCCGGCAAAACAAACACGATCGCGTGGAAAAATAGGAGAAATTAATGTCTGTAACAGATGTTTGAGTCGCATAGGAAAATTACTATAAAAATATTTAGTTCACAAACTGGTAACCAAAAAATTATATACAAGTATCGAATAACGTTTATATTTCACTATTTTATACGATTTAGTGACAATACAAGGACACTTTATTGACACCACAAGAAATAAAACAGAAGAAGAAAAAAACCGGACAAGTGCGAGTCAGGCTCGCACATCGAGGGTTCCGTACAAATCCAGAATCCAGAAAATTGCACAAAATTGGGAAGTAAGTTGTTAAAATCTCTATACAATAACCATCGACAAAAAAGTTTTTTTTTTTCACTTTTCTCGTCATTCATCGAAAATTACACATTAATAAAATAATTAAAAACCTGTTTTAGCATGTGCTAATGAAGTTCTTTTGTATGATACCTTGCATGGTACGATTTACTCACTTTGAATTTTGAGCACGTAATTGAGAAGCTTTTATTTTACACAACTGCAAGAATTCATAGGTTTACGTATACAGTTTAAATTTCAACTCGATATCTTTACGCGTTCCCGAGATAAAGAGTCTTGACATACACACAGATGGACAGACGGACCGACGGACAGACGGACAACAAAGTGATCCCATAAGGGTTCAGTTTTTTCTTTTTGAGGTACGGAACCCTAAAAACGACAGAATAATGGTAAAAAAGGCTATCTTATCGCTAAAAACAATTTCTTCCGGACAACCTCTTCACTAGACCAAGACAACGTTATCGCTACCCAAAATCTCAAAACATAAAAGTTCATAATCCTGGAGATTTTATCTCATAAAAATTAATTATTCGTTCTTAAATTATTTGTGTTGAAATACAAAATATTACTGATACAATATAGTAAGTAAAATCTATGAATTAGTACCCAACATAATGAGATGCTAGATAGAAAAACTAACCCCCAATACATTTTCTGATAGAGCAAATTCCTATAAAAACACAAAAAGCTACTAATGCGACTGTTATTAGTGCCTAGGTAGTCTGTAAATACCTACCACTGTGGAATGCTACTTTTACACCAGTTTAAGCTATGTTTAACCGGTCTTTTCCAACATGTGACGGAAAAAGCTAAGTGTAGACTATCCGACCCTAAACTTAGGTTTCGTTAAAGAAACCGACAACATTGTTCTCCTCCAAAACACCATAATACACTTCAGGACAATTATTTTAATCGTTCAACAAGAGTGAAAACAGGGGTTAAAATTAGCGGTGACAAGGGAGCAAATTGCAGACATTTTCTAGTGACATCTTGGAGAAAATTATCTTGTTCAAAAGTAAGATAAAGTGGAAAAATATAGCGTTTGTTACTAACTTTGTAGTTAAATTACACACGCGACCGGGTTAAATATCGTACCGCTCTGACTTCTGCGATAAACTAGACTAGAATGTGCAGGGCTGCAGGTGTAAATGTTATAATTTAGAACCTGATCTGAAAAGCATAACGAGACTATTTTACAAATATCTCACGAAAACTTAAATTGAATTAAGTTCTCTCAAAATATATCGTCAATCAAATAAATTACAAAAACACAAAATTCACCTTTATTGCATTACACTTGTTTTGATTTTGATTACCTATACATATCGAATGGCAGCTCTAATGATATTTTTCATAGGCTTATTATATTTCTTATTTAGTATAATGAGTTTACCTCAATTTTAGAGTAGATTTCCGATAAAGATTGCCAATACAAACACACCAAAAGAAAAAGAAAATTTACTTACTGTGTGAGTTTTGATATAAAATATTCACGTTTGCTTGCACACTGTTAAACACGTTCAATATGTAACAATTACTTTAATGTTTGATATCACGCATTACCGACTTTCCCTCCCCTATCAAACACTACCCTAACAATACCGATTTATCGATTACGAGTAATAATCGTAACATTCATAATAATCGAATAAAAAACGGTTATTTACGGAACCCATTAGCGCCTGCCCCCAGGTCATATCCGGTATAAAATCAGGGTTCTACCCTAAGGTCCCACCCTAAAGATGACTAGTCAAAGTACTATCTTATTACTTTTCAAGTCAATATAAATCTAATAAGAGATAAGGAGATATATTTTTGCTGGATAGACGTGTTTATATATTAAACATATTTAAAAAAAAATACAAATCATTTTTTAGATAAATTCGTTTGTAATTAATTGCAAAGCAATTTAAGTATTATTACAGTGCAGAAATAAGTGCCTTGCAAAGAGTGAGGCTTATGCTCAGCAGTATGCGATTCCGGGCTAAAAATGATGACGATCATAACGATAAATATTTCAAGGCAATGAAATACCTAATACAAGTAGTAGGTATTTACCATGGTATTGGTACTTAATAAGCTACACTTCAAAAAGTAAAAATAACAACTTGCTTCCAATAGTACTTACTACAGTGCTATACAAAGTCACAGTAAATTTCAGTAAGCTATGGCATCTCATTTCCCGCATATTATCCAGCAATAAAATGGAGTAAATAACATGAAATCGACTAATGAAAACGAATACCGATCGTTTAAACACCATTTTGATTCAATTAGATCTGAACAAATAGAATTCAAGATATTCGTAACACATTTCGGTTTGAGCGGCAGCTTTGATCGAACCAAAGGATAATTGGAAAAGTGCTTCAAAAATTCATTGTGGTACCTTGTCGCTGTAAGGTAATTTAGGTGCTTTTGTCAATCAACAAGATTGTATAAAAAGGTACTTCGTTAAAGTTCTAAAATGTAATTATTATAAATATAATTATTATTGACTAAGTAGGTATATGTACTCTATTTATGTTGTAAAATTGGAGCATTTCGGAACTGCGATAAAAAAATTGTTAACAGCCACATTTTCACACATGGTTTTTCATCGATATTATTTTATTTATGTAACCTGGTACGATATACTTGCACCTATGTAAAATTATGTAATTTTTTGTTCATAGTATTTAATAGACGTACGTAAGCAGGTACTTGTGTACGTAAGTACATCTAGCATGATAGTTACTAAACATGAATGTAGGTAATAATTAAAAGTCAATAGCGGCAAAGCTCACACGATACACGCTACTGGATTCCAATAACATTTATTTTATCGAAAATATTTCAATAAATTAAACGCTTTGGAAAGTTTAAATATGTGTAATGTTGTTAAAAATTATCTGATAAATATGTGAACAATTTTAAGAAGGCGCAGTGACGGTGTCTACGACATTAGATTATTGTAACATAAATTGTATTAGATGTAAAACCTGTGAATACCTTTCATATTTTAATTTTCAAGAAGTAATTTTATTTAATCGTTTGAAATAGGATAGATGCGTAATTATGGTTTACCCAAATATGTGTAATAGGTGCTGTCTTTATATTTTTCTTTCAAAATTGAAAAGCCTCTTTTCATTTAGTACTTAGGCTTACGAGTAAAGTGCCTATACACTTTCCTGTCTTAACTCAATATTTGTTATCATTGTATAGTCCAAATCGACTTGACAATGGTAACTTAATATCATTTTGTTCGATAAACTCTACATCGAAGAGTAAATGCCTAAATTTTTACAAAAATTGATGACAATTCACGATTTTCAGTTTTTTTTTAACTAAGATAAATCCAAATCTTACTTGATTTGACTGCCTCGGTGACTCAGTGGTTGAGGACCCTAACTTCTAGATCAAAGCGGCGTAGGTTCGATCCCCAGGGCAAATATTTATGTGATGAACATAAGTGTTTGCTCTGTGTCTGGGTGTTATTTAGTTAATATCTGTATAAGTATATATTTAAAAATAAGTATATGTAGTATATCAGTCTCTGGCAGCCATATCACAAGCTTTGTTTAGTTTGGGGTCAGACGCCGTGTGTATGATATCCCAAAGTATTTATTTATTTAATCATGTCTGGATTTATTGTTGTAAAGAAGTTGAATTAATTAATTTAATAATATGAAAAAGAATATATCTGAAATAAAGTTGATTGATTGAAATATCGATACAGACCTGTTCATCATCAAAATTTACATAAAAATGAGTAAATATAGAATACACGTAAGTTAAACGTATTATCCTGTTGACCAAAGCATTTACACTGTAAACGAAATCGCGATGCACAAAGAATGCTAACGCCAGTTGCATCGAACGTATTGTAAAAATAAGCATCGCTAATTATGCAAACACGTCCTCATCGCGCAGCTCTAGGCATGCCATTAATTTCAAGTTTTATGTCGCAGCGTTCAGCCGTTCTGTGGTCAGCGGGAAAAAACAGGCACGCGTTAGCCACCCTCTCCCCCCGCGCCGCAGACCCCTAACCACGCCAGGTACGGACCCGCACGTACAAAGGGGAAGGGATGATCGAAAATAATAGGGGAAGAGAATTTTAAAATTTATATTTTTTGCAGCCGGCGCAGGTGATATAACTCGTGCGCGTGCGCCGGCGGGTCATTTGTGCGCGAAGCTCCGCCGCCCGCGCTCGCTCCGAAGCTCCCGCGAAGCCTCAGTGAGCTCCCGACCGCCGCGCACTCCGCTCGCGTGCTCCCGCGTAAACACACACGTAAAATGCTACAAGAACTACAAATCGTTCAAGGGCAGACGAACTATGTCGTCGTCGCGCCCGGCTACTCGACCAATATAGCAAAACCCACCGAGAAAAGAGGTGTCCCCATCGCTCCGGCTCCTGAAAAAAATTACGTCACGCATGATACTCCACCGAATCTTCAGTACAGGAAGAAAGTGCACTTCAGGACGAACCCTTACACGGGACCGCAGGCCGTGTCGATCGCGAGACGGAACGCTCGTGAACGGAACCGTGTGAAGCAAGTGAATGATGGATTCAATGCGCTTCGTCGTCACCTGCCGGCTTCAGTAGTCGCCGCGCTGTCAGGTGGCGCGCGCCGCGGCTCGGGCAAGAAGCTCAGTAAAGTTGACACATTGAGAATGGTCGTCGAATACATTAGATACCTACAGCAATTGTTGGATGAAAGTGACGCCGCGTTAGGAATAACACGGGATCAGGAAAATAGAGAAAATATTCCTAGTAATAGCAGCGCTCAGCCGATGACTTCCATGGATATGGATGATGGATTTTTCTACGGCAGCGGTTCCCCTTGCTCTGAGAAGCCTGACTCTCCGGCGCCCTCGGAGTGTTCATCTGGAGTATCGTCGGCGTATTCGAATGAACATCGATATGAAGTTACGACACAGCCGCACCTGGGTCCCATGGATGAAGATGAGCTTTTAGATGTCATCTCGTGGTGGCAGCAAAAATAGCAATTGTAAGTAGCTATCCCTACTCATTTAAATATTTTCTTGTTGCAACATGTTTTTATTTGATTTTATCAAAATTCGGATATTACTATCTCAATATTAAAATCTTTTACAGCGATAACTTTTGTCAATCATATTTAATGTTTTGTTGTAACTTTATTAAACTTTAAAAATTTATTTGCGTGTGCATTTTATTGCTATTTTAATCAAACGACTTTATCATATTAGATTCAGATTTACGAAATATCGTTTTTTTTCCATGGAACATTGAATGCCAAAATTGTTTCTAATGTTTTTTTTTCTTTTGTCCACAGGAAACCAGAATCAAATTGGACGAGTCCCTCCGAAAAAGTGCATTATTTTTGACCGTGCATTTATTTGTGAATAAGTACGAAAAGACTCTTGTATATCTAGTCAGAACCGTTAGTGCCTTACATTTTAGACTTAAATCGCTGAAAGACTTATCAATTGTGCATTTTAACTTTTGAGATACTAAGACTTGTAACTTGGACTTTGGTTTTTTCCAAAAAAATAATTAACGTAGTTTCGGAATGTTTCAAAATTTAGCCGCATATAATATTTGAAATCAGCAATTTTGTGACTTTTCAAATAATTATTTTGAGCTGAAAATGTTGAGTGTACCAACGACGATGAGAACTGATAATTTATTCTAACGTTCCATAATGAGTTGTGCTAATTTAAATGTAATTGATGATATAATGTTTTTAAAATTACTGAAAAGTTCCAAGTACGACTGAAAATCTGAAACTTATTCACGTGTCTAGAAAAAAAACTGTACATTGTTACCTGCTAGTAAATAAGCTTTTAAGATCGCAATTACCTTTAGGTATCGAGCCAGTCGATTTTTGTAAATAGTTTAGGTTTAAGTAGGTTAATTTTAAGAAATATAATTATTTATTGAACTGTAAACTTTGTTTTATTACCTCTGAAGTATTTAATTATTATTTTTTAGTACATTTTTTTAAATTTCATAAAACATTTCCAACAATAAACTCAAATAGTTAAATTGGACCCATTATGGTGAATCATTTTGAAAATTTTAATTTCAATTAAAATTTCTAGATTTTGTCTTTTTCCCTTGACTCAAGCAAAGAAATAAAATCAAATATATCAATTATATGCTCCTATGCTCTTCTGAGGTAGGTCAATACATTACTGCTTATTTCTATAGAATAAATGATGTTAAATTCGAAGTTGTTGTACCCTTAAACGCCATGTTTTGAGCTAGCTTCTGCAGCTGCGTTGTTATACATTTTCTATTTGACGATATTTCTAAAAACACTAACTAGATATTGAATGTTAAAAATAAATTTATTAGATCTAGATAAAAGCATCAAACAAAAGCAGTTCCATTATTTTTTTTTTTTATTACTAAATTATGAAAATAGTTTTTTATAATTATATTTTTTTCTGCTTCTGTTCATATAACGCACAATTAAATCATATTTAGGGTTATTTCTAATCAATTAGCATTCTCTTAGGAGCTTATTTTGTACATTTGTACATCAAAACTAACACCTTTTGTACTGCGACTTTTGTCAAAACTCGAAAAAAAAATTGTTGTTCAATAGAAAAATTTCGTTCACCCGTGACAAAATGTAAGGAACAACTGATTTTTTTTTTAGTTTTGACAAAAGTTGCAGAACAAAAGTTGTTAGTTTTGATGTGCAGAATAAGCCCCTTAAAGGATGCTAATTGATTAGAAATAACCCTGTATATTACAAGTATTTGCTGCTCTGTATAAAAGCTAAGTGACACTTTTTTAAAATATTTCTTGCGCGATATAATTTATAGTCTGAATTTGTTTATAAAAAACTAAATAGATACTTCTAATTTTACAAATCTATCTAGGTACAAGCGTGCCTAAAAATAATCTGACATCAGGTTTTATCAGGGTATGAATTTACGTTTTCTTATTTATCATTATTCATAAATTTTTCCAGTTTAGACAATTTTGATACATACTACTTTTTGACCCTTTCTGTCATAAATCATCTAAACCCAGATGCTCAGAATTAGCGGTGCCACGAGATGCGATGGCATCGCGACGAAATTCCCTAAAAATAATAAAAAATACCTCACACGAGCCCAATCAAACATTATTATATGACACAAGGATGAGGGCAGATTCTATTAATTTATAACCAATGTGGGTGGATATACTGGTATTAGTTTGAACTGAATTCGGTCATATAAAATCACTGTAATTTGGCGTCGTTTTATTGAGATGTTGGATGAAAAAGTCGATGTTATTGTTTTAGTAATGCACTTTTAATTTGTTCCTTAGCTGTATTGGTTTTCAGGATAATCTTGCTGATTTGTTTTATATCTTTTATTACACAATAAAAGGTTCTAAACTAACGCTATGCTCACTTAGATTATTTATTATAAGAAGTTGAAACTCTTGTAGCCTCGATTTTCAATGAATTAGATATTGTTTGCAATTACATTATTATTACATTTATTTGTACACATTATTACATTACATTTATATTTGGATATAAAATAGTTCAACCAAAATTAAATTTTATATGTGAACTATTTACCTTTGTGTTGTGTAATGTACGAGTATTACACGCAAAAATAACGTATTTTATACTAGGTTCCTTTATACTCTGCACTGTGGTACCTACCTACAACTTGTTAATTTATTTTCATAAACATCACTTTCATTGCATCAAATGACTTGAAAGCAGTAATTTATGCGTCTAAGTAAATTATGTTTGCTCCGCTGGTTAGATCGTTTAGATCTTTGACAAATTATATTTTCTTTACGTGGGAGAGCGGCCAAAACTGAATGTGTCGATAAAAAAGCTTATTGTTTTGATAAAAAATGACATGCCATACAAACATCTGATAATAAGCGTGGGCGGGGTTACAACAAAAGAGAATTTGTTAGCACCACGCTACACAATGAAGGAAGAAGTTTTGATTCGGGTGTAAAATTAAGTTCTCTATCATAGACCCCCCTTTGTTCGTCGGTTCACTTTTTCATGTCACACGTCCCAACTGTGTATTGTTGTTTGTTTTACAAATCGACACAAAATTATTGTTTTCTAATATCTTCGTTTATAACGCAGTTAACAATGCTACTGCTCTATTGTTTGCTGAAACGTTCTTTGTTACGTTTTGACTTTAATTGTAGTAATGATGCGCCTTATTTTCACAAATATTCGAACTGGTAGCCATTTTTTTTTTGTTATATCAAATAGGTTTGCGTTTGACTACACACTGCCTGATGTTAAGCAGATATGCGGTCTAGGATGTAGCACGCTTACCTAGAAGATACCTATTTACTCGAGATTTGAAGACACCTACATTGAAGATACCTACATTGTACTTTAGCGGAAAGACAGACTCAGGCAAAGCGTTCCACACTCTGGCAGTTCGTATGAGGAATGTGGACTCAAAACGCTTGGTTCTAACGCTTGGTTCTAACTCCTGGGCGCACTCACCGAAGTGTATCCGATAGTAGGCTGACAGACACGCCACCCTACGTCGATGCTCGAGACTTTGCAGCTTCGACTCAGTCAAGGTTTCGTTGCCTATCAACCTTCTGGCTCGTCTTTCAATGGACTCCAAAGCCTCCAACTGGTATTTGGCAGAGCCATCCCAAAGGTGAGAGCAGTATTCCATGCAAGACCTGACTTGCGCTTTATAAAGACTAAGTTACCCATGTTTGTTTTATATAGATAACAAGATTGTCTGTGAATATATTTTTATTGAAATAATTATGGTGGAAGGTGATGAACAAACCGTTAAAAATAGCACAAAGAAATCTAACTTAAGTAGATAAAACGATATAATCTAGCTCAAATAAAAAAAAACAGAATTACAATGTACAATAAAAAATATACCTACATACTTCCTTCGTGAAACTCACCATGTACTGACAAATAAATATCTAGAGCTGAACTTCTAAAACCAATTTTTTACAGAGTTCGCTAAAATTAAATCTACACCACTTACCACTCTAAAATTTTGATTTCTATAAATCATTAATACGTTGATATCTAGCTGACTTCCTGTGCTGACGGTTCAGTATAAAAGATACTTTTAGGGTTTTTATCTTTCTAATGATGTTTTACGATGAACCTATGCGCGTTATCTACGTTGTCGCCTACGGTAGCTAATGCTATTCGTAATACTAAACTCTAACACTTATTTGGTCTGATTTAGAGTTTATTTTGGCACCAAAAATATAGTGTCTGGAATCTTTTCGTCTATCGTTTCGCCGCCTCTCATATCTAGAAGGTAGCTTAATTAATTGACGGATTGTGGTAGCCCGTTGATAACCCTTTTTGTCGAAGTCTTTTGTCGTAGTACTTATCTTGGTAGTAAAATGAGAATAATGTTGGATTTCTTAGGCAACTTTGTTAACTTTCAACTTTTCTATATTTATTGGCGCCGCGACTGAAAATGTGTCTTCGCCTCTGATACTAAAATCCGCCGTTTCCATCATCAGTGAGTTTGTGCCAATCCTATTCTAACTAGTTAACTTTTTAAATAATTTAATTTTAGAGCCAAAACTATTAGGCGGCAAATAGCAATTTTAGCTTCAGACCAACTCAAACTCATTCGACCTACACGAACTTACCTAAATAACACACCAATATTATTACTACCTACCATGTAATATTAATGTCAAAGTTTTGTTAGAATATTTTTTTGTGCCACAAATTCTAATATCAAAATTCAAATGGCAGTTTATATATATGTAAATAACAGATTGATAATGCTGTTGTCACTTGGGGCAATTCTCAATCACAAAAATGTAGGGAAAATCTTCCAAGCTGATGTCAAATAAGTAGTGAGATTCGACATTCCTTATCTATAGGTAGAAATCCGACAACAGCCACCAAATCGAGATATTTTTCATGTCTCTTTCTAACCCGTGCAATATTAAAATAAGGCATCTCTTCAGATTTTCTCGATCGACCACATAATCCCTCTGGAAACTCTGTGCTAAAACTAAATTAATCGAAAAGAAGACCTGTATGTCTCTGGTGCAGAATAGATAAAAATATTCCTATGTATCTTAAAATCCTGCTCTCAAAATTATCACACGACAGGACCTTTACATCTGAAGAAGAACGCGTATAGCAAATTACATAGTAGTACTCGTAGTTATAGCAAACCTAAATAACGCATTGAACTAATACCCATCGGACACATTTCAGCATTTTTATAGAATTGACTGACATGAGTGAAATATCGACAATATTTAGCAAAAAACCGAGATTTATTAAAAATGAACGTGAAATACTTCTTTCAACAGCAGAAAACAGTATAGATCAAAAAACTTACATAACGATGTACTTGCTCAGTAAACTCGTCATACGCTTTACATCATCGCCTAATCTCCATCGACAGAAGCGACAATTACCTCCAAATCACCCTTAAACATCATAACAGCGCTGCTCTAAATATCCCAATTGAATATTTAGTGGGGAACAAAAGCCGGCAACACGGCTGTCCGCCGCATTACCGGCCTACCACAATAAATCGAGACCGTCGCCACGGGGCTAATTACTCTGGAATATAACTATGTAGCCTAATACCGTAGTGTGGGGGAGTTTGTCAGATTGTTTGCATGCAATATTCTAGTTTCTACAAGTCTAAGGGTCGTGGGCATGTTATGAAAGAAGTAGTCTTGAAAGACCTGTACATACACCAAGGGATGATTAACAAACTACGGTGGAAGTTTTTGCTTAGCAATATTACTCACTGGAAACAGATGAGTGACTAAGATAAGATAATTTATTTTCATAAATACCTAACCTAAAAACATCAAACAATAGAGATTCAATTTAAGTACTTATTAACTAAACGAAAAAAAATTTTTTACTATTCAGATAGGTACATAGACACGAAGTAAAAGCACTAACTGAAATTTACAAATTTACCGGAGTTGGAAGGTAGGTACTTAATAGCTATTATCATCGTCTTGTATTACTAGTGGGCCCCAAACTAGGCTAAGCCTGCGTCTTGGTGAACCAAACCGTGAGGTATCGAGTAGAATAATGAGAGAAGTAAATTTATTCACATACCTACTTATTACTTCTTGACGAGATCACAAAGTCGAGAGCTAGTTACTTCTTTTACATCTAGTTACTGGAAAATTAGATATTGATTTTATTTATTTCTTTGTGTATAGCATTTATTTAATTTTATCCCACAATTATTCACCACAATAATTATAGTTGACATTGAAGGTTTTTTTTGTCAAAAATAATTACTTAAGGTCCATCCACACGTACTAATGCGGTAGTAGCCTTCACACACACACTTCATATTCACATACACACTTCCGTGATATTCAGCGTGACATACAATAAAAATGTTTAAGAATCTATTCGTATGTACACATATCAATCTGCTTTACTTTAGCACAGGTAAAGCCACAGCCAAAAGCTAGTTCTGGCCACATAAAGCACTCGGTTGATATACTGTCTACTTAGGAGCCGTGATGTACGACCGCACACAAAGGACTGGACGCCGCTGCCTTCGGGCAAAGATACGCTACGATTATAAATAAGCATGTTTAGGATAACGATTGTCGACAAGGATTAACGCCTGTGCTTGATATGTATTCAAAACAATAGTATGATGATCATTGAAAATTGTTGGTACTTAACTTAAACTGTATACGTATATCTATAGTTTCTTGCAGTTGTGTAAAAGAAAAACTTCCCAGTTATCGTTTAAAAAAGTTAAAGCCATTTATGTCGTAAAAAACCGCATATTTCGACACTCACAAAAATCAAAACCTACAGGGTACTTCCCGTTGACATAGAGCTATGAATTTTTGCGAAAAACATTGCTCAAAGTACACATATAGGAATAAATCTGAAAACTGTACATTTTTTTAAAATCACAAAAAAGTGGGGCCTCAAAATTCACAAAATATGGGTTCAAAATTGAATGTGAGTAAATCGTATCATGTACGGTATCATATAAAAGAACTTCATTATCACATCCTAAAACAGGTTTTTAATTATTTTAACAATGTGTTTGTACGGAACCCTCGATGTGGGAGCCTGACTCGCACTTGTCCGGTTTTTTTTTCAGTACACATACTTTGCATACGGAAAGTATAATAAACAAACAATTAAACCCCTACAATGGTTTTACTCACTTTCGTACAAAAATATTGAAATAACTTCAAGAGAAAGTATACAGATAAACGGAGTAATCTATGTCACCCTACGTCTGAGTACCTACGCGGCTGCGTCGTACCTATGCCCGAGACGTTTTGGTAGGTAGTTATTGTCTGGAGTGTAGGGTGCATGCAATATAATTTTCTTTGGAATAGTTTGACAAAAAATTGATGAAAAAAAGTCGATCTTTTTATGAGCGAAATGTTCTATTAATAATATCTATTGCGCGATAAAAAATTGTGCACTGAATAAAAAGTCATGCTGTATTTGCAGACTAAGTTAAGTTCAGATTGGCCGGGAGGTGTCAGAGTTTTTAAACCGCCTAAAGGCTTCATGACTAAACGGTTAAAACAATCGAACCTAAAATTTAAGGTGTCATCCGAGCCACGGTAGTGCTCAAATGTAAGTGCCACTCGCGGTCACCCATCCGAAGACTGACCGTGCTTAAGGATGCTTAACTTCGATGGTCGCTTACGAACACTTAGTCAAACTACGCTATGAGCGCTATATCTATTTGCAGAGAAAAGCATTGTGTACTCATTTCATAGAATTTTACTATACAGGGTTATTTCAAATCAATTAGCAATATTAGCATCCTTTCAGGGGCTTATTTTGTACATCAAAACTAACAACTTTTGTTCTACGACTTTTGTCAAAACTCAAAAAAAAAATCGGCTGTTTCATACATTTTGTCGCGGGTGAACAATATTTTTCTATGGAACAACAACTTTTTTTTTGAGAATTACAAAAACTCGCTGAACAAAAGTTGTTAGTTTTTTTGTACAGAATAAGCCCCTGAAAGGATGCTATTTGATTAGAAATCCAACCCTGTATACATTGATTATTATATATGATAGCTCTAATTACGTTTGCTTTCCCCATATATTATTTGCAGAAAAAAACATTGTATGCTCATTTCATTTTATTCATTCATGTAGGATAGCTTAAATTGCATCTGACTATATCTTGCCTGATAAAACGGATATAAGCGATCTAAGATGTAGTATATTTACCTAAAAGTTACCTATTTACTCGGAACGTAAGACATTCCACATTTTGGCTATTTGTGTAAAAAATGTACACTTGTTTCTGACGCTCGACTTGAGAAATAAATGTCCACCATAAAATGATGGTGCTTTGGTCGCGACTGTCTTGACATCCGATAGAAGAAATGAGCGGCTGGGACCAAGCTGTGTAATTTTCTCACATTTTTCTGAAATTTCGTTTTCGGTTTGATTTTTTTGCAAAATTATGCGTTCGCATTCGCTCTGTTCTGTTTATCGTTGAGTTACACTAAAACATTTTAAATAACATTGTTTTAATGTAACTCGAGGAAACCGTATAGTTGTATTTCAATAAATCCTAGTACGGTCTATAAACTTATCCAAAATCTCTAATATTTCAATGATCGAAACCATCGTAACAGTAACTTCTTTCAAATAGACATCGAGTGAGATATCGAAGCAGCATTGTTCGATATACAAAGACACATCGGTGTATACAATAACGTACATGACGATGCACAAAGCGCATGATCTAGATTAAGAAAAAAATATTAACGCTTTGTGTCGCCAAAGGGTTGTCCTATTGTGCGCGGGCGCAGCAAACCGCACAAAGCGCCGCTTCCCGAAAATTTATTCCAATTCACGATTGAGATGTCCACAAAAATACTTAAGATTGAGTTGTTGGTTATAGGTACAAATATGGTAAAATAAAATTAATAATAGAAAAATACGTTTCCTATCGTACGTTAGTCATTTTACTAACTAAAATATATCAAGTAAGTAGTTTCAGTGGTCTTAAAAAAATGTTCTAAAATAAAAAGTATTTTATTTGCATATTTTAATGCGAGAAGATTGAAAAAGAAAAAACCCAGCTAGATCTATAATATTGTAAATAAATAAATAAAATAAAATTGTTTATTGGGCATAAGTTTACAATAGTCTGAATAATTGACCCAAAGGCTCCTAAACTAGTTAGAAACTGTATTTCAGGAGCCGATGGACTCTCCAATAGGTACATAATTTAAAAATTATATTCCTTTACTCTTATTTAGTACTGGGGATTTTTTGACCCAAGAAATTTTTTTATGGATACCACCAAACCTAGGGAGACCGGTGGTTATGTGGGAGTCTCCGCCGCTAGTCGATGGCATACCCACTAAAAACCTGGGGTGTTTCCGCCACTGCGCCATGTGTCGGGGCTAGGGGCACGCTTCCGCACTCTTCCGCGGCTAGTACTGGGGACCTGCCCCGGCTTCACACAGGTGTATTATACATATTAACCTTCCTCTTGGATCAAATAACGCATCATAATCCGTTGTGTAGTTTTAAGGATATAAGCATACATAGGGACAGAGAGTCAGCGGGAAGCGACTTTGTTTTATACCATGTAGTGATTTAAAGAGAACTGTT
The DNA here is from genome assembly GCA_949316475.1 of Hypomecis punctinalis. Taxonomy (NCBI): domain Eukaryota; kingdom Metazoa; phylum Arthropoda; class Insecta; order Lepidoptera; family Geometridae; genus Hypomecis; species Hypomecis punctinalis. The sequence continues at coordinate 17,813,487 of OX438804.1, read as the reverse complement.
TCACACCTTTTTCTTTAAAAAATAATTTCTGTTATTCATGAATTGTTATGTTATCTTAAATCAATTCAAGTGTTTCAATAGAGTAAGAATAGAATATCAATAGAATAGAGTTATTGTTTATAACACACTGATTTATTTAGCAACTTTATTTATTTCCCATACCAAGCCACGATACCAAATGAGGTAAAACAATGAATGCTAAAGAGACAAAATAAAATCATAAAAAGTGATCGCAGCTGTGAATTTAGCTGTTAATAGACTTAGCCCAAGGAACAATTGCAGCAAAACCGTAAAGACGACAAATTTGTAAACACCTCACAATGTAAGAAGATTTTCACACCCAACGAAAGAAAAGAAGAAAAGACACGAATACCACAACACCCACACACAAGATACCAATCTTACCACAACCAGACAAACAATTACATCAAAAAATAAAACTGTCAATGCGGTTAAAGTAATCTATATCCGAAGTAAACCACAATAGCTTCTGATAAGATCAAAATTCAGACTTGAACAGACAAATTGTTCGCATTCATCGTCCGTAAGTCTATACATTTGTTTACAAAACATGTCATTCTTGGAGATTACATTAAATAGTGCTTTCTACCATGAAATTGATTCCACCTTACCCGGAATTGCTAGATTTGGTTTGGATGATAAATGTGTCAAAAAATCATATTGACTGGGTGGTTAGCTTTGGCGTCAAACTTTCTAAACAGTTTGAAAGCTCCTGAAATGAAAATGTAAATTAATTATAGCACTGAGAAAATTTCAGGCTAGGTTTAATGTAGGTAATGCTTATACAGGATGTTAGGTATAACAGCGTTGTCCCTTTAATGGATTGTTCAGTATTATTTATAGATGCCTAAAACGATGTAAAAAATAGGGTTAACTTCCTCAATAATTATTTATTCTGGATTAATGTCCCACAAATTTTAAAACAATGGCGCGCGCAAAAACTGAAGCGCTACGTAGGTAAATAATAATTACCTACGGAGCGCTTCCATACCATGTTGGACGCGACGCACGGGTTAGGTACCATAATTTAATGCTGTATTTGGATAAAATGAATCTTAAAAAAACTAAGCAAGCTGTTATCGGAATTATACAAAAACTCTTTAATTAATTCAGAAATTGATTTAATTTTCCACAGTTTTTCTGATGACACTGTTAAGATTAACACCCTGTATTTAAATTGTTTATGGTTTTCAAATTAAAGCTTTTTGTCCTTATCGAACAGTAGTTGAAATAGTCTAGATTTTTTTTACAAGACAAACTACCTAAATTTGATACTATTATTATCATAAATGGTAAAATATTTAGCCATCTGCATTGTTTTACATTCGTAAGTTTTTCCGACCAAATTGTTTCAATCTTCCCCAAACAAAGGTCTTTTACAGCAACAGATTTCAAATCCCAATAAAAATAAAATAAACCGTTACCCAAACCAAAGTTACAAAGTAAGCGATTATGAAAACTTGATACGGCTTGAAACAAGTAACGCGTTCAATTAAAAGTAGTAGTTGATAAGGTAGCGAGCAGATGTTAAAGGATTGGAGGCAAGGTGTCCCTCAGGTGCCCACCGCCGGCACAAGCCAAGCCACAGCTTTGTCATCGGTGTACTGTCGCACACAACAATTTTACACCCACTTATAGTAGGTACTGGCTACCTAGTAGGTAAGGCTATCATTTTTAGAAATAAAAGTTTGAGCTAAAAATATCACGCTAAAAATATTGCACAACACGGACACATTAAAAAAATGAGTAATTGGTTAAATTACCAAAAAAAAATATCGAAAGAAATTAATAATAAGCAAGATGACTAAAAATGTTAGTCCGGCAAATAGAATATCAAAAAATATTAAATAGATATTCAAAACATAGCACGCTAAAATTCCGGGTAACGTCCCGATTAGTTAGACTATAGGATTAGAACTAAAATAAGTTCTAATTAATTTACCGCAGAAGTGCTGTCACAAGCCCCCACTCCCGAAATTCGACAAAGTTTATCATTGCCATTTATTATTGATTGATTGACAAAAGAAAAGAATACGTTGTTTTTTTTTTAATTAAACTAAAGGACTAAATATAATAATGCTTTTAGTCATTTATGCCTATTCCATCCTCTATTAGTTAAAAAAAAAGATTCACGGCGCCCCTCTTTATTTTTTACGGTGCACCAGAGCACCGCGACGCACACTTTGGAGATCCCTAATCTGATTCCGGATCCTGATTGGTTAAAAATACCTATAAAGTTTATACTGCTATTTTATTTTTTTCGTTGTTACTAAGTTGTGTCAAAACTAAGACTAGCACAGGATTGCAAAATGTTTTGCGAACTGACTTCCAAACTTCAATATGAAGGATAAACATACATTTGTGTACCCGACTATCCAAAGACGTCGCCGGCATAATTTTTTCGACATCCGGCCCACAAAGCGCGGAATGCGCGAAAGTAGCACGAGACAATTAAACTCATCATAAATATGATATTATTTTGATATTGGGTATTTTTTCTTTTGCAGCCAAAATTTTTAATTGGTAGTACGTTGCTGAAAAATTAATTTCGCTAAAATAACTGGAGGATTTTGATAATGTCCAGACTTTTTTATAAAATTGAATCTAAAAATATACATTTACAACAAAAATAACTATTTTTAACAAATTAGAAAAACATTATGCTGAAAAATGAACTTAAATTCAACTGAAAAATTGATGACCTACCCTACCAACCATGTTATGTACACTCGTCTAGGTTATTACGTGCTCTTTAAGCACAAGCTTCGTGGAAATTACATTATCCAAACTCCTTTCATAGATATATTCAGCAGTGCGCTATTAAATCACTGGTAGGTATATGTGATCGTGATGACATCATGTTGTTAACTTTTCAGAGGTTCAAGTGAGGTTTTCCTTCCTTCCACTCGACACCACCAAAACGACACCATCCGTGGTGTCGTATGGAATCTCTAGTCCATACGACACCACCCTAGTGATGTCCAGAAACGCGTGTTTTTGACTAACAGCTCCCAATTCATTAAAATAAATAAATAAATATCAGACAACATCACATACATTGATCCGACCCCAGTTATTATTTATCTATAGTTAAACGATAATTAATAAAACAGAGTTTATGAAATATTATTTTTTAAGATGACCATTTGAGTGACAGTTAAATATAAACATTATCAAATGACATACCTCATTAATGAAACTGCTTGAACTTAATTGGAGTTTTCATATCAACAACTTTGTATGTAGGTAACCTCACTATTAGTCGGTGGTGTCGTATGGACTAGTGATTCCATACGACACCACCGATGGTGTCGTTTTGGTGGTGTCGAGTGGAAGGAAGGGAGGTTTTCATATGAGTTCTGGATATAAGGCAATAGGAGACATAACATACCTTCAAAGCATGCGCCAAACATCTGCTGACAGCACTCTTGTCATTGCGTAATAAATCATAATAGATACGAAAGCTGCAAATCAAACCCTTCACAGTCCACGGTCAATCTATTTGTGCAAAAACTTTCTGAGTACTACCCTTTCCTTTTGTGCAAACAGAAAGTATCGAGCAGTTTGTGCAATGTGCGTAGTCGCATGCTACGCCAGGTGTACTTGCTCTACAAGTACAATAATGCAACTGTTACTAAAAAAAAAGAGTATAGTTAAGTTATCGAAAATCATTTTAAGCAATGTGTGATATTACAATCTCAGAGCAAATAAAAAAATCAAGATAGAATGTTGTGAACAAACAAGTGAAGCCAACCAAAACTACGCCTCGCCGTGTACAGACAATTACACACACATCCACGTACAAGGAAACTACGCCTTGGCTTGTCAGTCGAGCTATGACGGCGCAACACCGACGCACTCACACATGTTTTAAAAATCGGCCTACTTGACTGTTCAACGACGTTTCACTTGATTTTTTTATTTGCTCTGAGATTACAATGACTATCCTTCAAATTTTACGAATAAAAAAAACGTCATCATCATTTCTGATACAGAATGACTTTGGCTGATAATAAATCTCATTCGTCTTGATATCATGGATGAGTATGGACATCTTGCCGATTGCTTGCTGGTTTATGGTCAAGCTGGTTACTGCACTGTACTGGTACTGTATCCGCCTTTTTTTGTTTTTTAATAGTCCACCGCAGGACATAGGCCTACCCACGAAGGGCGAAGTTGGCAAGCTGGTTACAGAACCTTAAAACCTGAAGGACCCTACATGGTTTGTTATCTATTTTGCTATTAAATTACGGTTTCAGAATTGACATAATAGCTAATTAATTGAAAAATTTAGCGAAAATATTCTAATACGCAATTGGTACACCCTAGCCTTAATTACACCATGTTATTAGACGTAAAATACTAAGTTTATATATTTAAAAAAATATAATATTCCTTTCTTTTACGAGTTAAATTCCTGACTTGACACTGATACCTGGTACGAGTGTCATTTTTGATGCATCCAGTTGGAAAAATAGTAATTACTAGCCGACTCGGTGAACTTCTTTTCACGCAATATCTTGATAAATTATAACCTATGTGATATTATGATGAATAAGCATTACTATTGCAAAGTTTCATCTCAATCCGTTGATTAGTTTGTGCGTGAAAGACTAACAAACCTACGAGTACATCCATACATTCAAACTTTCGCATTTATAATATTAGTAGGATGGATTAACGCGCTCATTTATATCCATCGCATAAATCAAGTTTAGATAGCTCCAATCACTCTATAATTTATATCATTTCAGCAACCAATTTTAATTTTGTTACTATTATCAGTTATATTAGTATGGGAGCTGTTTCTGGCTCTATTCAATTCAATATCAATTAAAAAGAGTCATTAACGAAACTACGAGTAATTCTTTCATCGGCTTAGTAAAAACAAATGTTTCTCTTTGATTGATTTAAAGTTATAGTATCAAAATATTTCTCAAAAAAATATTATTTATAGCGTTTATTATAACATTCATGTACGCTATTAAGGGTCAGCTAGCACAAGGCGAAGCAACTAGATGAAGATTACTTTTTTCAAAGATTTTTATAAACTTTAACTTCAATTACAATATCTACTGCCTTACTTGCACCAACAATAAATGTTTAACCAAAATTTACATAAATAATGAAAAATATTCATAGCAATATCAATACAGGATAATATAATTTCCTAGTGGCTAGTAGGTAGTAATTAAAAATAATAGTGTTTAATTATACTAAACCCTGTAAAGATTGTTACATACATACTCGTACATCAAGAAGTGGCGCCGTTCATTGCAAAGACAAGGCTTTAAAATCGTTGGACTCCGCATTGCCTCGTGTAGTCCGTTCCATAACCGCTGAGATTGGACCAGTTAAAAATCTATTGAAAAATTAGGCACAAGTTGTAAAAATAATACATAATTATTACCTATTTTCAGCACGCATTTATTAGCTTTTAAAACTATACCACAATGTAGAGATATTTTGAAAACAACCTATTTGGTAACTATTTTCGTCAAAAATCGTCGCGACCCTATTTCTCAGCGTTGTTGGAACGGTCTTTTTTTATAGCAACGATTATGTTTTGCGGTGCTTAGCGCGCTATCACTACATAGTATATAGCAAAAACGCTATTTTTGTGTGTCTGTCTGTGTGACAGACACAAAATAGCATTAGATAAAAGCAGATACACATCTTCAAAACTAGACAACAAATTGCAATGCGGTTATCATTATCTTTTAAAATAGTTCTTTTGGAAGGTTTAACTTATACGTAATCGGGCGAAGTTAGGTGGGACAGTTAGTACAACCATCGACTAAGCATTTTTTCTTTCCTAAACAACGAATAAACGATACATTGTCAGTTATATGATGTTGCGTTACGCCGTATCGCCTCCTAGTGTGAACTGACCCTAGCCTCCAGAATTTGAATGACAATTAACCCAGTCGTAAAGTAAACAGCGGCAACTACAAAAATATATTACGTGTATAATATATTATTATATGACGCGTTTACACTGGTGTTAACGAGCCATCCTTCTATAAAAATATCGTGTTTGAACATAAATCTTGATGAGTGTAACTGGATAGAGACATCTCAATGCAAACGTATAAATATTTTGTATTAATGAAATATTATTATTACACTGTAAAATGTTTATAACCGTCGGAAAACTCTCTGGACTCCATATTATCTGTGATTTACTCTCTGGTAATATTTTTTTGTCGCCTCAATTGATTCTAAGGGATTCTCTATCTCACCTTTGGCATTTATGTCTATTTGGTTATCTTTGGCTTTATCGTTTGCGGTGGATATTTAATGAGTTTTTGATGTTGTAGTTCTAGACACATAGTTTTGTTAAGGGTATTTCTAAATATTTTAAGGATCGATCTTTTACCACTATTTTGGGGCCAAGTATATTTTGAATGTTTTTCAAATTGTATAGGTTAAATATTAAATTGGATTTATTAAATTGGACAACCGTGAAGTAATTAATACACAAGGACAATGTTATGTATAAAGCTGATCAGCAGTTTTTATAATTATATTATTGATAAAATAAACATTCCTACAAACTAATACAATGTTAAAATTTTATATGAACACCGGATACAACTCACGATTATTTGACCGGTCGAGCCGCTATGCGTCCGACCGGTTTCAGAGTAGTTAGTACTCCTTATTCATGTGCGCGGGCGTCCGTTGTCGGGGGCGCGCGTATTCCCTGAAGAAGAAGTACTAACTACTTTGAAACCGGTCGGACGCATAGCGGCTCGACCGTTCAAATAATCGTGAGTTGTATCCGGTGTTCATATAAAATTTAAATAATGAATCCTCACGCTAGTTTTAATGAACTAATACAATGTGTTTGTCTACCGATATCGGAGCCTAAAGCGGTGATATATATGGCAAATTTTGAATAACTTTTACTTTGGGTTCAACTGTAAAAACGCAAAAAAAACAGCTATTCCATACTTTTTGTCGAAAGTCTTATAAAAAATCGTTTTAACAGCAGTTTTTTTTACGTTTTTAGAGTTGGTCTTATAATAAAAGTTATTCAAAATTTGCCATAGATGTCACCGCTTAAGGCTCCGACACCAGTAGACAAACACATTGTATAATGAAATGATGATATAGACGTGGATAGAATAATGATAATGATATGTACAGAACGATGCCAAAAGATTATAATCTTTTGACATACCCAATATCTCGTAAATTACTCTTGCAATAATTTGGACGCGGCGTTATATCTTCGATGTATCGTTTTTTTTATTCATAAACTCTAATTGGCATTTAAATATAACTGTCATTCAAATTCAAGAACCTGGCTACTAGCCTATCATGAAATTTGACAAAGCAGTACTTAAATATTAAAATATGAAAACCAATATCAATGATTTAATTTAACGCTCTCAAAGTGTAAAAACTGCGATAAGGCGGTACCTATCGTCATTTGCTTAAGTGGTCGATAAGGCAGCTCGAACGAAAAGTTATTTTTTTTAATTAACACATTAAGAAGACTATATCTTAATCTGTGTGGCGCCAATTGTAAAAAGAATTCACCCCTCGATAAGAAAGTCTCCGACGACTTTATCGTGGAGCCTCATGTTGATATCCATAGAACGGAATGGGTTGTGCAAAAAATCTATCGTTTCGGTAATGAATGGTTTAGGAAGATATAATTTTCAATTTTTGGACCACCCTAAGTCTTACTAAGTTATTTGTATTTTTTGTCGCTTTTGAAAACTGTACTTACTGAAGTAAATAAATACATTATTAATATGTTAACAGTGTAGGCGATAAATCCGTACATTAATCTGCCGGACTCTACTTAAGTAGACCTTGTATTGTAAGTGTTCATTGAGTTTTATTTTATTGTTAATTCGATATTTTTCCTATTTGAATAGAGTGTATTTTTTATCATATTACAGGCATTTAAAACCAAGACATAGTATGTAAATACAGTGAGTTACTTGATACCCTACCATCTAATTGCGTGAACTAATTTTGATAATATTGTTGAAATAAAACAAAAAAACAAATCAGCCACATTTATTAGTCAATAAAAAAGTGGACATGTTTTTTTTAATTTTTTTGTATAAAGATTACACTAACTATAGATAATTGTCTCCATAGTTGGCTGGACGGTGGGGTTTTCCACTTCTAGAGACTCATCATCACAATTTATATGGTAACTGTTGTTTTTAAACTTTCGCGATTTGAACACATTATTATTATATGATAACACCCAAATAAATCGACATCTTAATTGGGGGATTACTTAAACTGTATCAACACACATTCAAATAACAAATTTAATTCATAAAAACTCCAATACGTTGTCCTTAAATCATCTTTTTTAAATCATCTATAATCTACATTTATTTTCTGTCCAAGTTAGGAACTATACGAGATTCTATCTATTAAATATATAAAATATATTAAACATTCGAAATAAGCTATCACTATCGACTGACACTTACTGCGTTTTAATACTGTCCTCAAGATAAAGTCGGTATAATTATTGCCTTGACGTGGGAAATCTCTTCGGCAGCGATCGCCATAAGGCCCGGACATAAATCATCGGTAACACGAGATTTATTGGCCTTAAACGGCTAATGATAATTATTACTGAATAATTTTTGATTTGGCACTTGTTATTTAGCATGTGCTGGGACGGTTTCATGATGTAATTATGTTGATGAAATTAATTTGGAGCTATTTATTTCGTGTTTGGAGATTTAGTGTAGTCCGCTTCAATATGATATAACAGCATTAGACAGGCAGACAGACAGACAAAACTTTATTAACAACACTACAATTAAAAAATAAACACTTTTTTTATTTTTTTTTATTTAATTGTTACACTCCACAGACTCCAGGGTATGTGCTTTTTAGGATCTACATTAAGAAAAAAAAGATTTGAACAATATTGCTTGGAAAGGCTTAACAAAAGGACCCTAAATCTAATTAAATTAAAAACAAAAAAAAATATGACTTTAAACTACGTTGATTTTACATAATATCATTTTACAAACATTTTACAAATTACTACTTATACCGCGCAGAGCCACCATCACCGCCGCGTTTCGGTCTTTAAAATATAAACACTTTAAATAAATAAACACTTTACACTTATGTGGCAAAAATATGATTACATATAAAGTGGCGGCCTTATCACCCATAGTGATTTCTTCCAGGCAACCTTGCACGGATATGAACTGACAAGAACAAGAACTAGTGTTCTTAGCATTAGTTTCAAATAAATCTTACAGACTATTAAGTATAATATTTTTTAAAGTATTTGGTTGCATTTTTAGAGCCATTTTTTTTAAATATAAATATTAGGGGACATCTTACACACGGTCTCTGACCCCAAACTAAGCAAAGCTTGTGATATGGTTGCCAGAGACTGATATACTACATATACATATTTTTAAATACATACTTATATAGATAGTAACACCAGACACCTATGTTCATCACATAAATGTTTGCCCTGCGTGGGGATCGAACCCACGCCTCCTTGATCCAGAAATCAGGGTCACTAACCACTGAGCCACCGAGGCTGTCTTGGTCATTGGTAAATCATTTCAATTCAGTATCACAATTGAGATTCAGAAACCTGTACCTATGAACAAAATTAGTTTAATGATGTTAATTTTATAATCAATATAGAGTCTTATTCAATCAAAACTATTGATTTGTATATTTTTTCCTAATTACAGCAAATACATATTTAACATTATTTATAGGAAAACAGCTGATAAAGTGTATACCTAAGTACCTACCTACGTACTTATAGATAGTATTTAATTTTCGAGTTACAAAATAGCTTGTATTTTTTTATAATTATCAGTATTTTTCATGGCATACTAAAATAATAAGAAAAAAGACCAATGTAAGAGATATTCAGGAGACAGTTAGAACTTTAAAATGGAATTGGGCGGGTCACATATGCAGGATGAATAACGACAGATGGACCAAAAAGGTCATAGAATGGGTCCTAAGAGGAGAAAAAATAAATAGAAGAAGGCCGAATAGAAGATGGGAAGACATTTTCACTCAAAGACACGGAGTTCAGTGGATGAAACTAGCCAGAGACAGGAAAATTTGGGCACAACTGGGGGAGGCCTACGCCAGAGAGGCGACAACAACAATGACAAACTAATCTTACATTGACATATCTTATAAGATATAAATAAATTGACGAGTACAAAACGTGACATGAATAATAATAATAAAATAATAATTGACGAATAACGTTTAGTAAAATTTAAATTTGAATTTTAATGTTAATTATAATGATGTAATAATAATGTAGTTGAAATAAAGGCTTTTTTACTATTACTTTTACTTTACTAAAAGAAAGGCAATAGCTAATGTTAATACTGACACACTAAGTGCAGACGTATTTTAAGCTCTCTTATTTAACTGACTAAAGATGTTTTCTTACATTTTATTGCTTTTTAACTACCTATGTAACAGACTGATTAGGGACGAGGCTTTTTAGCTACAGCCATATTTCACGCTTAGTAATATTTTTGAAATATTATAGCAATTATAGAAAGGCAAAGAGAAAAAATGGAATGAAGATGAAAATCTCGTGCCGTAGGCTACGCGGCGGAGGGCCACTGTTTCGGAACATTTAGGATTATACTAGCCAATACCGTGGCTTGTCTTACATTTAGAATACTACTACATATTTGTTATTATGAGCCTAGAAAATGATTAATTTTGTAAGAGATAACTGAAAAGGGTGCGGCTACAAATTCAAAACCTAGTTTCATAACTGCAATTGTTTATACGATAGTTATCGTACAACAATAATTTATTATTTTCCAATATTTTTTTTATGTAGAATAGGTCTACATTTGACCACCAACTCACACATGTCTTTGCTCTCATTTTAACACAATGTATGGGAAAATACATAAACTTACTAAATTCAAATTTATAGCTGTTGCATATGCGTGATGGGTAATTCTTCATACCATACGTTGATATTATCCATAGAGTCTTTTTGCTCTACATTCATAAAGAAGAATCTCTCCCATGAGCTTATTTTTTTCTCTATATCAAAACTTTGATAATAAATACCTATTAGGAGTTAGATAACTTTACTCAATACTAAATCAATAAATAACCGTGTATATAGGTATAATAACAATGAAAAAGTTTTTATTTCCAGCCGGTTTATCAGTACAAAACACTATTATCTGTCTCTATGCACGTCCAGACTGTTCACTAGTAAAATATATTATCAAATAATACCTAGATAAAATATGCTTACACCTTCTTATATTTAAGCATTTATTTAATTTTTATTACATTTATAACTAACAATCACTTCTTTCTACCATACGTTGTAGAGTGCATTTTTTGTTCTACATTCATAAAGAAGGATCCCTCCCATAAGCTGGCTTTTTCTCTAAGATCTTGTTTTGATGATTTAGTGCCGTTTAAAATCTGGTAAAGCACCGATCACCGCTTGTTAGTATTCAAGATAGATTTGCATCTAATTATGAACATTAGGATGTTTTAGAGTATCGGCAACTTTTTAAGGAATTTTAAAAATAACTTTATTGAAAAAGTACTGGTGGTAATATATAGTGTTTTGTCATTACAAACATGTGACTAGGTCATTTGTTTTAGGCTGCTTTTCAGTAGTAGAAAATTCCATTAGTTTAAATTATTTAACTAGATCTTTTAAAACTTTCAAGAGCCTGTAACAGTAACAGTAACAGTCCATGATCTAGTGGTATATTTTGTACATACTTTAGGTACATGTCTTAGTTATATAGTAAAAAATTAAAAAATCCCTTTACACTCAATTTAAAAGTCTTGCAAGTGAGTTTCGATCCAAAGGTTTAATAAGAAACAAGGTCGATTAATTTATTTATATCCTACTTATAAGAGCACTTTTGTTTGATCTACAAGATTTCATTAATTTTAAAACAGCATAAGAAATTCTCCACACACTTAGTTTTCAAGCTTTCTTTTTACCGCTAGTTTTTAGCTAAGTACTCCATAAAGGTTCTATTTACTTCGCATAAAAGATAAGAACCTGCCAATTAAGCGTCCCGACACCCATTTGGAACGGGGGTCCCACAGTTAACCCGCCACCTCCCTGCAAAGCGATAGTTGACGGGAACAATTTAAATGCCGACCAAAATAAATTTTCCGACCCCATATATATGTACCAAACAAAATATAATGTTTGCCGAAATGTATGAGTGATCATCAAGTATTATTTTACTGTAACAGTAACATTTTGGTACGTTGTCCTTTTTTAACGGCCTGGTAAATCTTCCACGCACAAAAAAACTACATTTCAGTAGGTTGTTAGCTTTTTGAATAAAAGATTAGAAAGCTTTCACTAATAGAAAACACTACATCTTCTGTAGTAGGTTAGGTTTGGTTTTATAACAGCCTAAAACGCCATTTACATATGAAAATTAGGTATTTTACGTAATACAACAGTAAAGTTTAACTTTAACGGTGTTATAACAGTTTTTTGTCATACAATGAAAATAAAAATAGGTTAAAAATAAAAATAACTCATTTAATACTTTTAGAAACACAATTTAGTGAGCCTTAATAAATCAGGCGAGTATTTAAAATTTGTTGGAAGCAAAATAAGATCATTTCTGGTAGGCGTTTAAGCACAAGCTATAGTTAACATACATTAACATGCATAAAAGCAAAAAGAGCGTACGTTTGCAAAGAGAGCGGAATGAGCGGATACAGCCAAGGTAAGAAAAGGCTCCCACGGTAAAAGTGCCGGTTAAATCACAATGGCTTTCGATATATCACTCTTCAGGGACATCAAAATTAATGATCATTATGGTATTTTTAATCACTGAAATCTAGCTTTCTATAAGTTTATATTATACTGAAACTTATTTTTTAAAAGGATTAAAATTACGTCACACTACTAAATTTAACAAGATTATTTTTTGCAAAAATTAGCATGATTGACTTCACCCGTATACAGAATTCGTGAATATTTCGCACGGATCGATGTAGCATTTTTCACATTATTGTTGATTTATCAAAAATGGCTCAGCCGATTTCGATAAAATTTAAATGGGACCAATTTCAAAGTATATTCTTTCCAATAAAATAAGAATTATTGAAATCGGACCACTATAAAAAAAGTTATGCGTGGTTATACATAAAACAATACGCATCGAATTGTATACCTCCTCGTCGGTTCGTCGGTCAAAAAAGTTCGTATAGGCCGGGAGGCTAGCCTTACTGTTAGAGTTTTTAGGCCGCCTGAAGGCCTCTGACATGGCTAAACGGTTAAAACAACCGGGACTTACAATTTACGTTTTTACCTACGTGTCATCCGAGCCAAGGTAACAGTAATGATTTCTCTTTTGATTCTATAAGACGTCCACCGCTGGTCATAAGTTGACCCTATACAGGGTTATTTCTAATCAATTAGCATCCTTTCAGGGGCTTATTCTGTGCATCAAAACGAACAACTTTTGTTCAACGACTTTTGTCAAAACTCAAAAAAAAAAAATTGTTGTTCCATAGAAAAATATAGTTCGCCCGCGGCAAAATGCTGTATGGAACAGCTGATTTTTTTTTAGTTTTGCCGGAAGTCATAGAACAAAAATTGTTAGTTATGATGTACAAAATAAGCCCCTAGAAGGATGCTAATTGATTAGAAATAACCCTGTATATTTGCAATATGACAGTTTATAAACTACCTACTTCCATCTAGTACGATCCTGTGGTCTCAATTAGGATACAACCTCTTTAAGATCACATATAGCCAGTATGTGGTTTCCATAGACAATATAATTCACGCCAATGAATAATTTTAAATTCTTTTTAAATTCTGTGTGCATTGCGAGACGGCTCCACGTGCTATAGCACTCGACTTGAGAAATATCGTCGAAAGTGATCGAAACTATAGTCGTTCTGTATAATGACTATTATTATTATTTTTACAAAAAAATAGCATGACCGACTTCACCCGTGTACAGAATTCCCGAATGTTTCGCTCGGATCGACGTAGCATTTTTCACATTATTGTTGATTTATCAAAAATGACTCAGCCGATTTCGATAAAATTATATGGGGCCAATTTCAAAGTATATTCTTTCCAATAAAAAAATAATTATTGAAATCGAACTACTACGAAAAATGTTATGCGTGGTTATACATAAAATATAAATATACTCGTATATACGCGTCGAATTGATAAGATAAGATAAGATAAGATAAGATAAGATATATTTATTGGCCTTATAACTACATATGTTACACTAGGCAAGTCAAATTTACAATTATAACACAATGCATACGATTCAATAATAATAATAAAAATTAAAACAAAACTTAATACATTAAAAATAACAATTAGGTAGATACAATTATTTAAAAATTAGCAAAATCCAAATTTGTTAAGACATTCTAGGACTTAAAAATACTAATATAACATAAGTATATGTCACGTAATTATTAACAAAATATGAGAAAGTCGAATTATATTAAAGAGATTATTGTTCTTCCTCATCATACAAGAATGAAGATTCTGTCAAATGCATATTCATAAACTCATTAATTGAGTAGAAAGGACAAGACTCGAAAAACAGTTTCAGTTTCCTCTTGAAATCATCTAAATGTAGCTTTGTCAGGGCACGGGGTAGTTTTTCAAACATAACAATTTTATTGTAAAGTCCTTGTTTTTTTACTTTCGTCAGCCGTACTTTAGGCAGGTGCCATTTATCGTTATTTCTTAAACTATAGTTGTGCTTATATTTTTCCTTTTTAGTTATTACAAGATTTCCCATTTCTTCATACATTTCAATTAAGCAGTTATAGATATACAGCGATGTATCCCTACTCCGGTGGTTCGTCGGTCAAAAAATAAATGTACGTAATATAAAACATTAAAATGTGTGAAAATCACGTTAGTTTCTATAATAGAATAATTTTCATTTGACGAAATGCTAATTGTATAAATAATTATATTTTATTGCCTTCGGTAATACCCTGAGTGGTTACATGATTATCCTTTGAAACCTCGCTGCTTGCGAAGTGCTTAAATTTAAAATTGCTTCCAAGTTAAAAATACCTCGGTTAAAGAATGAGAAATCGTACACACATTTATTACTTCTGATCAAAATCTCATTACAGAGCAAGTGTAAACAGAACCGCCATAGCGCACACCATCTGAAGCTGACAACTTGTTTTTCGCAATCGAGGTTTTTTTGGAGTTCCGTGCTCAGTTTTTGACCGACGAAACTGAGGTACTCAATTCAACGCGAATTTTTTTATGTATAAAACCACGCATCACTTTTTACACAGTAGTCCGATTTCAATAACTATTTTTTTATTGGAAAGAATATACTTTGAAATTAGTACTTTTTAAATTTTATCGAAATCAACTGAGCTGTTTTTCATAAATCAACAATAATGTGAAAAATGCTACGTCGATCCATGCTAAATATTCGTGAATTCTGTACACGGTTGAAGTTGGTCATGCCATTTTTTACGAAAAATAATTATTTGTTTAACCTACTTTAATTTTTACCGACTTCCAAAAAAAGAGGAGGTACTATGTTCGTCCGTATGTATGTTTTTTGTGTATTTTCATCGAAATTTTCGCCAATTGTTAACCGATTTAAAAAAAAACTTTTTGTGTTTGAAATAATATATTATATAATTATATACTACGGGACTAATCGCGCACTAAAATTACGAGATAAATAAAAAATACCTCATCATCCCGACGTTTCGGCCGAGTTGCATCAACCGTGGTCACGGGTAGACTGAAAAAATATATTTTGGACGTGCTCCCATTTAAATATTATTGAAATCGGCTGAGCTGTTTCTGATAAAACAACAATAATGTACATGGATGTCACATCGATGTGTGCGAAATATTCGAATTCTGTACTCGGTCGGTGGAAGTCGGTGGTGCGATTTTTGCAAAAAAACAATTATTTGCTTTTTATATCGGAGTTTGGAGATTGACACTCGGAGCAAAAATCCTTGGACGAGGTAGGTATTTACAAAATATGCTTGTGCAGAATGAATGACGCACTATAAGCGTCGCTTTGGTCGTGCTTCATAATTATCATAGTTTTGTATCATGGGATTGTGACTAATTTCTTTACATCTTGAATATTTTTTTCTACACATTATATTGACTGAATTTGAATATTTTCTATTCATTAGTTTAATGACACGAATTAGTATCGTGTTATGTGCGAAAACTGTGAAACAATGTCAAATCAGTAATCTGACTTGCACTTACTAACTATATTCTGAATTCGTTGAAGCAAAGAACAGTTATTCAATGCAACAGAACTATAGTTCTACTATTCTGACTTGCACATAGTTGATTATTTTCTCGTTCGTGTCATTTTTCTCGTTTCTCGTGAGAATAAATCTCGGGGGTTGCACTTCCTTTTTACTTCACTTTTATTACACTTACTTAAGATCTACATAAAATAATAACATTGTATCACATGAAGCAATAATATTTTAACTACTTTTAATTTAAAAACTCGAATGCTGCAGAACTCTAGTTCCACAAGCTTGATTACCTAGTCGATTATGTACTGATTTTCGTCATTTTTCTCGTTTCTCGCAAGTATAGGTATAAATCACAACACCGTTACCGCGTTACCGCGGCTGCCTGGTGCTGCATTTCCTTTTTATTTCAACTTTTTCATTTTCATTTCATTTATTCAACAAATGGGTGTCAGAGACACACTTTTGAGAAGTCAATAAAAATCTACACAATGGTAAACACTTAACAAAAAAATCAATTGCTTACATAAATAAATCATCAATTAACACTTATCCACATTAATTAATTAAATTACATTACAATTAGGTACATGCATCATACATTAAAAACAAGTAAACACAACACGGTGCCAGTAGTATGAATGACGAAAACCTACCAAATCTATCCAATTTGGTAGATTTTCGTCAGTCAGTCAGTATAAGTAGTATAAACGCAATAAAATGTCAAATTGTTAAAGTAAAAATAAAATTGTCAAAAATTGATAAAAATTGATAAATTTATTATACTTACTTAGGATCTTTGTATCTACTGTAATACAGTAGAACTCTAGTTCCACTAGCTTGACACGCACGATCACACGGTCGATTATAATATATCTTCTGATTCTCGTCATTTTTCTTTTCTCTTTTTTCGCGAGAATAAATCACGGGATTTGCACTTCTGTTTTACTTCACTTTTATTACACTTGATTTAGATAAAATAAATAATAAGATTGTATAACATAAAGCAACAATATTTGACAACTTTTGAACATCTTGAATGCTGCAGAACTTTAGTTAAACTAGCGTGATACGCACTTGGTCGATTATCTTCTGATTCTCGTCATTTTTCTCGTTTCTCGCGAGAATAAATCTCGTCGCAGTGCGTTACCGCGGCTGGCCCGGGGGCTGCACTTCCTTTTTACTTCACCTTTGTTACGCTTGCCAGGGAATTTATTTCGTATTCTCGCGTTGAGTCGCGCTTCCTGGGCGGTTCGCGGTAGCCTCTGGCTGTGGACCGGACACTTGGTCGAGCTAACAAGCCAGCAAAAGCTTGCAAAATCTTGAAAAAGAAAATAAAATATATGTATATTTTATCAAAACTTGCTTATAATATTGTATGTATATGTATTAGTATTTATAACATTTGTATGTATGTCTATTGTGTAATTCTTTTATTATTTATATTATTTTGTTTTACTTTTAATGTGTCATCTAAATTAGCATACCTCGTCGTATTTTCTTTTGTACTTATCTCTCTGCATCCTAAGGTTGCCTGGAAGAAATCACTTTCAGTGATAAGACCGCCGGTTGCTTCACATGTGTTAGCATCTATTTTTCCTCTATTTTCTGTTTTATGTGTGTCTGAATGTGAATCAATAAAGAGTTTATCTATCTATATATCTATCTATCAAACGTCGCCAGGGGAAAACGTCTCAAGTACGGAAGCTTGGAATCGGTGTATGAGTTCGTCCCGTTCGCCGTCGAGACGGCAGGCTCCTAGAGCTTGGATGCCATAAAGTTTGTGAGGGAGCTGGACGCCGCCTGAGGGACAGAGGTCGCGACCCCAGGTCGGGTAGCTTTCTCACTCAACACATCTCCTTGGCAATCCAGAGAGGCAACGCGGCGAGCTTGATGGGCACGTTTGGGAGAGGGGCCGCACTCGAAGGACTGTAGGTACTGACTTTTGTCATCTAGGCAAATTATATAAATAGTTTTACTGTGTTAATTAGTGCGTAGTTTTAAACGTGACACTTTTTATTTTAACTTATAAATTATTATCTATCTATTCATAATCTTGAAAAATATACATGTACTCGTATTTGATCGATATACGTCGGTATCAAGACTCTTGATGTCTTGGCTATTACAATATATAATACTATGCTACTTACTGATAGTAGAGTTTGTGATATCAGAGTAATAGCACTTACCCTACTACATAATTAAGTATGCGTAAGTCGTTGTGTACTAATTTAGTAAGAACTTATTCAGATGTTAAAATTTTAGCCCGGTAGTCCTGTAACCAAATTCTGAGTCGTATCACCAAAAAAATTAAATCTGTATTTACCAACAAAGTTATGTGTGCATTTTTAATATCTAGGCTAAATTTAAATGACATTAACATGGTAAAAACGCAATGAAGCGATTGCATGATTGGGTGACCTTCATTTCTTTCAGCAAAGATGGTTACGTATAAGTAGTAGTATTATTATATCTTCTTTGGTAATACTGCCAATCCGTATTTGGCTAGCGTGGTGGACTATAAGTAATATAATGTTTATTGTATTTCCACTCGCAAAAAATCCAGTGTTCAGCAGAGATAAAAAGTTCAATGATTAATCGAATATGCTTTTTAAAAAACATGATTATTTTTCATTAGAAATAGCACACGACTTCAACATTGCAATCGACGTACAAAATTGAAATAGGTGGCTCGAATCGATATATGCCATTGATAAATTATTGTTGATTTTTCAAAAATTAACAAACCGATTTTGATAAATTATATGGGATCAATACCTACTTTTTCCAATTAAAAGCATAATTCATAGAATCGGACTACTCTATAAAAAGTTATGCATGTTAATACATTAAAATAAATACGCATCGACTTGAGTACCTCGCTTGAGTACTCCGCTTTGTGCCTAAAAAATAAGAAAATGTTTTTGTTTG
Source organism: Hypomecis punctinalis (assembly GCA_949316475.1). Classification (NCBI taxonomy): domain Eukaryota; kingdom Metazoa; phylum Arthropoda; class Insecta; order Lepidoptera; family Geometridae; genus Hypomecis; species Hypomecis punctinalis. Next base: position 17,794,266 of record OX438804.1, on the reverse strand, counting down.
GGTTGTTTTTAAACATCCGCGATTTGAACACATTATAATTATATATATTATAACTAGATAAATGAATACCTCACAACTCATCAAGGTATTTATTTATCCCGTGATTTAAGATCGCGATTAATTCCCTTAGTATTCAGGGTTATTTCTAATCAATTAACATCCTTCTAGGGGCTTATTCTGTACATCAAGACTAACAATTTTTGTTTTACGACTTTCGTCAAAACTAAAAAAAAATTGTTATTCCATAGAAAAATATAGTTCACCCGCGACAAAATGTATGGAACAGCTGATTTTTTTTTTAGTTTTGACGAAAGTTGTAGAACAAAAGTTGTTAGTTTTGATGTACAGAATAAGCCCCTAGATGGATGCTAATTGATTAGAAATAACCCTGTATAATAAATTATTTTTGTTTGCTCTACATTTTATAGTAGCGTGAGTATCGCCACTGCAAGCAGCCGGGAGCATTCGTTAATCCGCGTTTTGTGGTGGATTCTCTCCTCCCTCTGTTTTTACTTTTAAAGTTATAACAATACCAAATCAGTATTTTGAAAAATATCATCTTTTGGTGTTATAACTCTCAGTTCTATGATTTATTTATTTAACACTTTATTGCATACCATTTGTACAAAAGGAGGACTTAAAGCTAAATAGCATTATCTGCCAGTCAACCTACAGGTAGAAGACATTGGGAAGTAGGCATGAATAAATAGACAAAAAGATAAATTAACTAGAATCAACACAGATCAAAACTAAAAAAAAGAATATATACTAAAATAATAATACAGTTTCAAAATAAATAAAATACATAAACTTACATAAACTATTATAATAAATAATAAGATGATAACTAGTAAAAGATAAAAATAGCTTATCCTATGTGTTTGAGATTTGTGCTCATTTAAAAATGGGTATAACTTGCGTAATTTTTCCTCTCGGGTATGTCTCACTTGTTTGTTTGCTTGTTACTATTGTCCTAAACTCATAAAGAACAATATTAGTCAACATGAAGTAAAGGAAGTCTGCTAAGAAGTCAAAATAGCAAATAAAATAAACTAAGTAGGTAAATAATAAAAATATATAAAACTGTATTAAAATATGACTAAAACAGAGTTAAAAGCTGTCACTTTACAAAAATATTGTTATGGCGGACTTTTTACTACTATATACAGGCTTCTTTCTAGTCAACTAGTATCTTATGCCAAATAAAAAAAAATAAAGTCCTTCTAGGGGCTTATTCTGTACATCAAAACTAACAACTTTTCTTCTACGACTTTCGTCAAAACTCGAAAAAAAATCAGCTGTTCCATACATTTTGTCGCGGGGAACTAAATTTTTCTATGGACATAGGCCTCCCCTAAAGATCTTCAATAAGACTGGTTCGTATCGGCTTGCATCCAGCGCGATCATGTGGTCTTATTTAGGTCATCCGTCCACCTTGTGGGTAGACGTCCTACGCTGCACTTGCCGGTACCTACGTGGTCTCCACTCGAGAATTCTTTAAAATATTACGGTGATACATATACATATTATACTTTATACATCTATGTGTATTTTTGCACGTTAAAATATTATTGTTATACATAGGTGTAGTCTGTGTATTATTTTTTATTGACTTTACTGCTTTGTTATTCAGGATAAGGGGATATCGATCGTTTTATAGCTTCGTTTATAGCTCGACGCGTCATGGAACAATTATAACAGAGTTTCAACAAGCTTGTAAATGTTTGATAACGGCAATGAAATTATTTTTATCTTGTTTTGATTTGTGATGGATGATCGATGACCTCTAAACAGAATTATGATTTGTGATTTGTTCACGATAAAAATAACTTTTTATTGAGATCTTTTACAATTTCAATAGTTATCTGCATGTAAAATAAATTGCAAAGAATGTGTAGGGGACCGTTCAAGTATTACGTAAGCAGATTTATTACAATTTATTTACCCCTCCTCCCCCCTTGTCAGCAAAAGTAGGCAAAGCTTTCACCCACCCTCCCATTCTTACGTAATCATTGGTACATCTACATATATGCATTTTGCTTTTTAATTGATTCATGAACAGTAAATAAATAACTATTGCTGACGTAATCACCATATAGACCCCCACCCTCCTTGTCATCAAAAATAATCAACGGATAGTCCCCTCTACCCCCCTATCTTGCTTAAGTAATACTTGAACGGCCCCTAGGTAGTATCTAAGCTCGAAGAATAAAGTTCCAATTCTGACCACTAACATAAACCAATTAAACTTAGATTCGAATCTATGCAAGAAAACATTGTAATATGTCTCCTGAGAAAGGTTCACGTGGAAGCGATTTGTCTTACATCGCAAGATAAGCATCGCTCTGTCAATTTTGGACCTCTAGAGTTGACCTCCTAATCTGTGGCATACGGGTAAATGCCATACAACGTCGTATATTTGTAAATTGTAGTCTTCGAGCAAATATCTACAGAGCCATAAAGTAAAAAAAATAAAAAGTAAAGTAGTAAAAAAATGTCTGAGCGCCATCATACACACCGACTTAAATTTTTCCTAATTCACAATGACCTGTTTTCTCTAATCTCGACGTTATGCCACCTACCTAATTCACAATGACCAGAGTGTCAAGTGGGAGATTTGCAAATCAAATCGAATTACTTTTACGTCGCGTTGACCGAGCGCGCCGTTCACACACGCGAGCACATTGACACACACGCTTGAATTACGACGTTGCCGCGCTCGTGTTCGATCGGTTTGGCGCTCGTTACATTACCATAAAAAATACTCACACTTAGCTATTCAGTTTTCTGTACGTGACACATGATGGCGCTGTGCCATTTCCATAGAAATCACATCAAACGTTAACGCGATCGAGCTCGAGCGAAAATCTCGCGCTTAGCCTCCTGTTTTCTCTAATCTCGACGTTGTGCCACCTAATTAGTGCTTGTAACCGAGCATTTTGGAATCGCACGACGTTGTAGTCGGCTTGCAATCATCTTACGACTAAATAGAAAGCCTGCCCACTACGTTGCTTGGGCAGGGTTTAGGCTCGGACACTTTTTTGCATGATTGTGACTCTAAAGATATCTGCTCGAAGATGACGTACTCGTAAATATATTCATGAAGACTAATCTGACTAAATTTCAATACCTTATTTGTACTATGTAGTACGTTTACACATTTATTGTTAATAATAAAACAACAGCCAAGCACCATTTTTGTTAATAAGTAAAGAATTTAATATATAATCGCACTAAAATCATAGGTATTATGAATAACAGTGGGACAAACTGACTACTCTATAATTACTTATGTAGTATTAGTAAGAAATAAATCTACTGAAAATACCTTCAATTAAGAATACACTATAAGAATAGAATAATATATTCCTGATCGAAGGAATATACACATATATACTATATACAATTATAAACTATTACTTTTGGAGTTTTGTTGGAGTTTGGAGTGTGTTTAATTTGGTTTATTTCCAGTGTTACTAGCAATCTTACTACCAGAACGATAAATGAATTACCGTTTAGTAATACCATAGATAAACGTATGGTAATACTAATACATAATCTGGTACATTGACAGTTTCAAAAAAAGAAAAACTTTTTTGAAACTCTCAATGTTCGTCGCTGGCGTCGTATAAAATAAAAAAATGCCACCAATTCCTTCACTCTGTTACGAGTACATCGCCATTAAAATTCACTGAAATTAAACTAACCATACGTTTTATAAAGTGGCCGATCATTTTATTTTGGTATCCTGTTACGAGGCCGGTGGTTAGGAGGTGGACATCGAATTTTTCTTACCAATTAAGTCGCGGAAGATTCGGGATGACACTCGATGTCCTTTGGGCACACGCAGCCGGGATTGCAAATTGGAACAGAAGTGGGATAGAGACGCAATTTTATGGAAACTAACTTGGTTATTGCACAATTTTATTACTTACTATTATTATAAATCTAAATGTGTGTTTGTTGGTTTGTTCCTCTTCCACGTAGCAAGTGACCAACGGATTGACTTGATTTTTGGCATGGATGGAGTTTGAAAGACGGTAAGTGATATAAGCTACTTTTATAGTAGAAAAATAAATGGTTCCCATGAGATAACACAACAATTTAAACATTACGCGGGCGGAGCCGCAAGCGAAACCTAGTTGAAATATGACACAGGTGTAACTACGCGTTTTTATTATACGCAATAGTAAGTTTACCATAGTTTCGACCGGATTTGGCGATATTTTTTAAAACAGAGTTCTCATTATTATAAAAAGATCGTGACACGCCGTCTTGTCTCAACAACGGGAGATAATTAGATGAAAATGTTATAGTAATTTAGGTCCAAATTTGTCATAAAATTAATTGACCTATAGTAACAAACTAAACAAAGTAACTCCAATGTATGAAATTAGTATTTCAATTTGTAGTTAATAAAATATTTGAAAGTATTTATAAGGATACTTTGTTAAAAAAATATCGATACCTTGTATGAAAAAACAAATGCTGATAAAACAGACATTGCAATAAATTAAATTTGTATCTCTCTTTTGACTTACAATTCCGACAAAATAACTTGGGCATAATACCTATAACTTGCAAAACAAAATCTTGAGTTCAAGTTATTGTAGTATTCAAACGATAAAGGAACACTTTCTTAAACTACACATAAAAAAGCTATTACGTTATCAAAGGTGATTATGATCTAATACTTTTCGTAATGAAAAGCGGCCTAATAATATAAATTGTGGAAAAAATTGTAATTCTACCCGGCTAGATACAAATTACTTTAAAAACTCACTAATCTCACTAATCTCACAATCTCGATTAGCAGTTGTAATTACTTTAGTACCCGTAGTATCTATTCATTATGAATACCAAATAATTACCTATCTGGCAATCATGAAGGCTCAGACGCATCCTGTCGGATGTCGGAGCGACACCGTTAGTCCAAGCCGGGGGTTACAAAGTAATAAGCAATAAACACACATGCGACCGCCAATATTTTGCATAATTATTGACGAAATTGTTGCACACGCGTTAATGACTCCCTTCACCACCCTAATCACCCAACATCTTCTGAAAGATACCAAACATTGAATGCGCAGAAGTGAGACTCGATCATGGCTACTCAATTTTTACACTTATTTATTCCCCTAAAAAAAAACTAGTCAAATTAAACTAAATAGTAAAACTAGGTCAAATTATGCAAAAGTCTCAATTAAATGAGTGTACTCTTCAATAGAGTTTCTATTTAGAATAGATGTAAATACGTTTTCAACACACTTGCTCATAAGGTAGCTCTAATTTCACCTGTAATCAAACTGTGACTTTTTCATTGCTATTATTCACAAGTGAGTTATAGAGTTTTATTTTATTGGTTTAGTTAGTTGCTTTTTTCAATACAAAAAAGATCATGTTCAATAGTAGGTACAAATAAATTAATGTACCTATTGCTAGGTAGTTTCATGCAACTTCGTATTTGAATAGATAATTTCAACTTGTACGTTGAAGTTTAGTGAATAAAACTTTCACTGAAATATAACTTTTGTTTTCTCTGTGATCAATAAAGAAAACTTGAAATTCCCCATTTCGTACGTGGCTAAAACGCTATTCGCGAAAAGCCAAAAAAGAAACCTCATTCTTTTAGTCTATGGCCGATTGCCATTGCGCGCGCATAGAAAAACTGATTAGTTTTTCCCGCCATTTCAAAACATTTTTCATAACTCGTTTTCATTGTTGAAACAATTTTTTTAGTACTATATTATTCACAAGTGTGTTGAAAAACGTCGTGTGCTACACGTGTGTATTGATGATTACCGTCCTTGGCTCTCTTAAGGCCCTCGACTCAATGGCGCCTCAGCGGTAATCACCAACATTACACACTTGTACCATAATGTACTATTATTCCATAAAAATTTAAAGATTAGAATTTAACTACAATAAACTGATGACAGGAATTATTATTATGTTATTGTTATTTATTGCTACGCGCAGCAGTTGGATGTTATGACCTATCACATTCTGGGCTATAAATGAATAAACACAATTGCAAAACCTTATGCTAAACAGTGCATTGGTGATGGTCATGCTAAATTTATTGAATAATATTTGTGCAAGAGCTTTTTTCAGAAAAATTGCGCTTGTCGTCGTTGAGAACACAAGCCAAATTAAAACACTAACAAAATATTACTATGAAATTAACCATTTGATTTATTTTATTACATAAGAAAGTCATAAACGCCAAAAGTAAAAGTTGAAGATTTTTCAGTGTGTTGCAAAATTACAAGACAGTTCGTGATTGATATCAATGCGTGCTGTTTTGAGCTTTCATTTTAGAAACCTTAACTTCTGCATTTTGTGTATTTTGTGACAGCACTGATTGGAGTAATTTACGATTACGGAGAAAGTTAAATGTACAAATAACCAGGAGCAGTTTAAGATGAAACGTTTTAATCCCGGAATGATATTCATTAAGTACAAAGTAGTGGGAAATGTTTAGGAAGCTGGTTTTCATTTCCTGTTTGGTGAATCCGAGCTTTTGTATTGTTGTGCGTGAGAGCTGCTACCTGGGTTTTATATTTTATAGAGGCTATGGTTCAAATGGTCAGCAATAGAACCACTACAAACAGCAAACGTATCAATTTAGCATAAAACAGCTTATAGACTAGTACCACTTTATATTTTATTTCGACTATGTTTTATCCTGGTCTAAAAATAATTTTGTTTACAAAAAACAATGATTTAGTCAACAAATTGCGGTCGGTCAGTTACATTAACACAATTTAATTTATCAGCTATAGATAAATAGCTGAAGATTTGTGCTATCACATAAAATATTTAGAAATTGATGAAAAAATTATTGAACCTTACTGACTAACTAAATTTAAGTTTTTAAATTTAAGGTTTAATAATATTTGGTTGTTTAATATATGCTTCGTTTGAATACCATAATTATGGTTTCAACTTATTATTACCATTTAACTTTAGCCTGGCCCATTCAGCTCCATCAATTATTTTTTTCATTTAAACTCGCGTGAGAATACATTATATTAAATAAATAAAACACCGGTTTTCACTCACGTATGATATACGGCCAGGCCGCTGGGAAACCCGACCGGTTTTGGAGTAAAATTAGTACTCCTTCATCAGGGAATACGCGCGCTCTCGTCGACTGAGTGTGCGCGTGCGCCAGTTGACGGGAGCGCGCGTATTCCCTGATGAAGGAGTACTAATTTTACTCCGAAACCGGTCGGGTTTCCCAGCGGCTCGGCCATATATCATACGTGAGTGAAAACCGGTGTTTTATTTATTTAATTATTTTTTTATTAACTTACTGCCCTACAGCGGAAAAAAATGCCAAGTCGATGTCTACAGCTCAAAAAGATCGGCACTAGTCAAAGTATAAAAATCAATCCTGCTGACAAAACAGAAACCTTACTTACAAATTTGCTGGCCAAAGAAAATTCCCAGCAAACTATCCACCATTCTCCGTAATATTTAATAAATCGACATCGAGTGAGATATCGGAACGGTCGGCGGATGACGTACGCACAAAGCGCACAAAAGCGCACATGATCTAGATTAGTGACGCGCATTGTGTCGCCAAAGGGTTGTATTGTGCGCACAAACCAACCGGGAACAATACTTCTCCGCAAACAACTCGATGCTCAATTCGCAAAGATTCTATGAATTTGTAAAGAAAATAAATATAACTTATGACAGCGGTGCGCGGTTTGATTTTATCGTTGTTTGTCAATTGTGAATTGAAAATATAGACGAAAGTATTAATATTGTTTCTTTTTTGTATTTTTTTTTAAGTTAATTTGGCGTTTGACCACAAACTCTCTTATTCGTAGACACTGTTGTCGTTGAGGTTGAATCTAAGAAAATTTAGCATACAAAAATCAATAAATATGCAAACACTAAGAATTAAAATATCAATTCACCTTAGACTCTTCTGTCATAAAATTAAGAAATAAAAACATCAAATGTGTAGTTTTTAATCCTATGTTAATATTTTTCGCGAAAAATCGCTACACCGACTTCCACAATGTACAGAATTAATTACAGACTCGAATGATTTCCACGAATCAATGTGACATCTATGCACATTTTTGTTTATATATCAAAAACAGTTCAGCTGTTTTCAATACAATTTTAATGAGTCCACCTCGAATTTATACTCTTTTGAAGTACAAAAGATTTTTGAAATCGGTCACATCACAATTGGCGAAAATATCGATGAACATACACAAAAAAATATATACAGACAAACATAGAAGAAGAATGGAAGGTTTAAGTAATTTACCTGGTTATTTTTTGATTATCAACTGAACTAAAGATCGCTAAAAGAATGTTACTTACCCTGCGGCGTATTGTAATTAATTTTATTTTGTTAAATGGCCAGCAATCATACTTTTAGCTAAATGAGCGCTTCGAGCTTGACAGGGGTGGGTAAAGGGTAAATACTACCCTTGGTATAAAATATTCTAATAGTTTTAAATACCCGCTTTCATTAGAGATGGACAACCTGTAATTAAACCACTGTAATCGGAAACAAAATATATTCCTTAGCTATTTCATGATTACGGCATTTTATAGATATGTATTTTTTAATTTTATCAAATCATGGTGACAATAAATGTGTAGTACATTAACTGCCACCATCATTTTACTAGCAGTAAAATTGAGTTGGAATTAAACTTCCTCTATGATATAAGGACAGTCTGTAACAGCTAGCTTTTCAACGTGTTTCTTTGCTTTTGACCAGATCACCTGTCCACCTTTACATAAATATACAGGGTTCGTACTCGTATTTTAAAATTATTAAACTCAGAACATTAAAATTCAGATTATGCATTTCAAGAGCAAAAAGGACTTATCAAAAATGCGGTAGATGCATACTAAATTCATGTAAGTTATGAGACCTTAAAAAACGAACCTGTCCTCTTATGTCCTCTAAAAGAGAAGTCAAAATATTTTATGGCTTTATATGTTAACACTTTTGTCAAAGTAGATCACCCACAGAACGAACAAAGGGCGCCGATGTGAATCTAACCTTTTATATGCCGCTAAGCTGTCCCGAATCAGGCTCATAAAATACAGATATGAACAAAGTACTAAATGCTATAAAACCTTCATGTTAAACGAGGAATTTTAGTAAAAACTTGTTTTTTAAATTTTTTGTGTGCAACCTGACCGCATCCATTGTTAATTTGTGCCTCGAAACTAAAAAATGGATGAATGGGAAACAAGCGTGTTTCTTAGGGCACCCAAAGGTTGACAAAGTTGGGAGCGATTTGTCTTATATGTTCATGATCCGATCTTACATCTGATCTGTTTTTTCAGTCGATATCTCAATTAGTTCAACGTGTTTATTTTTTCTGATTCCTGAGAATTTCGAAATAAATTTTCGTGGTAATAATGCGACAGTAAAGGCTGGAGGTTTATAGTTTTATTGCATTACGCTAGAATACAAAGCAACAAAATAACAAGGCTTCGTTCATTCAGACTGAACCCTCTTAAATCAACGCCTGTCCATTCATCACTTGGGCGACACTTCTGTACTAAACAAACACTATGAATTTACATATTGCGTACAAAGAAAAATACACCTTGCACCTGATTACTAAGATTTTGATTTGAGTATAAAGAATATGTATAATCTAAAGAAATAAACGAAGATGCAAGCATTATAGTGTATGGTATATCTAATTAGATAATATTATAATTAAATTAGAATCTCTTCTCGCCTTTGGGTGGTACAGTGTTTTCTTTTGTTATCGAAGATGTTGTTGGAATCTCTTTTGTTTTATCGTTATTGTGATACATTCATCTTCATTCGTCGTTTTGTAAAATACGACTTGCAGACAAAGAAAAAAAAGCAATAAGAAACGGGGTTATAATTATTTACAGTACTGTACTGTACCAGCCTTTTTAATAGTCCACTGCAGGACGTAGGCCTACCTACGATGGGTGACCTACTGACATGCGTTTACTTAATTATAATTATGTACTGTACTGTATCAGCCTTTTTAATAGTCCACTGCAGGACGTAGGCCTACCCACGAAGGGTGATTGGGCTATATCCACCACGCTGGCCCGGTGCGGGTTGGTGGATTCACATACGCCATCGAATTTCTTCTACGGACATATGCAGGTTGCCTCACGATGTTTTTCCTTCACTGAAAAGCCAGTGGTGTGAAATTCCGTACATAAATTCCAAAGAACTCATTGGTACGGGACCGGGATTTTAACCCACGACCTCACGATTGTAAGGCGGGTGTCACTACCTCTAAGCCACCACGGCTTTACAAAATTATGTACTCGTAGTTAATCAATCTAATAAATAATTGGAATAAAAAAAATTTGACTGATGCTTAATTTTATACCTACTTATTGGAGATAATACCAATTTTACCCACAGTTACGTTAAAACTGTAAAAATAAATATTCTTAGCAAAATAGTTATGCGAGACTTCGATAGTCTAACTTTAGTTGGAAAACATTCACGAACAACATGATGAAGTTATATTCTATAACGTCGACATCGCCTTTTGTGACCTCGCTATAAATTTGATATTATGTGACATTGTAAAAAGTCTAAAAGCACCTCAAATAAAGTAGCTTTTTTTCCTTAAATTAAATTCATTGCACTGTACGCACAAAAAAGGTAGCGGAAGAGGATGGGACCTTACCAATATTAGTTTTATAGCCAAAAAAAGACTGACACTTGAGAGGAATGAAGAGAATAATAATAGTGGGAACCCTTTGGGCCCGTGAACCCTTTCTGAAGACACCTGACGCGGAAGTTTTTCGCACACAACTTACGTGGGAACTCTAAAACGATTATAATATAAGTCATGACTGAGGTTTTGAATTTTTTGCCGAGATTTTTCCATGGTTGTGAATTAGAACACTTAACAAAAAAGGCTTTGTAAGTTTGTTTGTGACATCATGGCTTTTATTACGAATGAAATTATGTTCATGTGTTTTTATTTAGTTGTTGTACTAAAATAGTTTTGGATATAATTCAACTAAAACTGTGGTTGAAAGCATTTTTTTAATAGTTAATTATTTTTGTGTTTAATATTATGGTAAGTTAGGCTAAAGTTACACAATGATAATATCTAGTGAATTTAGATTAGCTGTAACTAAAAACCTAATTAATTACCAATATTAATCTTAACTTTAATATACTGTACTGTATCAGCCTTTTAATATTCCACTGCAGGACGTAGGCCTACCCACGAAGGGTGATATACATACTACTTTAATATACATACTTGATAAAATGTTAGTAGGATAGTAGGATTCTCTGAGACTCAGTAGATCGAGCCAAAAACTCGAGTAGAAGAAAACCTTATGAATTCCTTACTAATATTATTATGGATGCTTCTTTTTCTTAGTCGTGCTCTTCATTACTGAAGGTCGTGTCTAAATTGGAGCGTTTTGATCCCGGATCTCCCTTTGGACAATACTCTCCCACTCGGACCTGTCTGTAGCGGATCTCATGGCGTCAGGGATGGGCACGCCGATCAAAGATTTTATTTGATCAGTCCATCTTGTAGGAAATCGACCGCGTGGTCTTTTCCCTTCGAACTTTTAACTTCTTTTTCATTTATGAATGCTAAAGTGTGTTTTTTTTTATTTGTTACTTTTTCACGCAACAACATACTAACGGATAGACCTGATTTTTGACACATATATAGTTCAAAGTGACATTGTACACAATTGATTAACATACAATAAGATGTGCTCGTTTTTGGGTCAAATAGGGTTGTTTCAAAAATTTTAATGTCACATAAATTATGACAAACCTGTATCGATATTTTCGTTTGCCAATTTTGACCTGACCTTTTCGAAGCGCCAGTAATTAATTTTAACGGTAGCTTAATAACGAAATTTAATAACCAGGAGACATTTATTAATTTAATTAATTGAAATTATTATTGTTTTTTTATATTCCTGGCCTTTACCTTTAGTATATTTCTCACGCGTGTTATTAATATCCACAGGTGTAATGATTGTATTATTATCGATAGAATTAAATTTTTCTTATTATTGCACTATTATTAATCTATTTTTCATTCTCTTATTATAATAAATAATAATAATAAATATTTTGGGACATCTTACACACGGCCTCTGACCCCAAACTAAGCAAAGCTTGTGATATGGCTGCCAGAGACTGATATACTTCATATACTTATTTTTAAATACATACTTATATAGATAGTAACTAAATAACATCCAGACACAGAGCAAACACTTATGTTCATCACACAAATATTTGCCCTGGTGGGGATCTAACCCACGCCTCGTTGATCCAGAAGTTATGGTCACTCACCACTGAGCCACCGAGGCAGTCCTTATAAATTGCTTTTGATTTTTTTTTTCTAGAGCATTCATATTTTCGAAATGATCATTTACTTACACATTTTTTTTAATATGACTATATTTACAGTCTAGTCTAGCCGGATTCTAGTCCTAAAATTTAGTTTATACTGATAGTGCAATATTTTAAAGGTTATATTAACCAATTTATAGATATAATAGCTGACCTGATCTTCAGTTCACGCGATATCTTTAAAAATTATAGCCTATGTGTTATTCTGATGTATAAGCATTATTATTGCAAAGTTTTATCTTAATCCGTTCAGTAGTTTTTGCGTAAAAGAGTAACAAACATTCATACATACCTACTCACAAACTTTCGCGTTTATAATATTAGTAGGATTCTCTGAGACTCAGTAGATCGAGCCAAAAACTCGAATAAAAGAAAACCTTATGAAATCCTTGTTAATAATATTATAAATCTTAAAGTGTGCTTTTTTTTGGTTTGTTACTTTTTCACGCAACTACTTACTAACGGGTAGACCTGATTTTTGACACGGATGTAGTTCAAAGGTTAGAAAGTGACATAGTCTTACTTTTTATCACAGAAAAATGACGAGTTCTTATGGGTTGACACAAAAATCAATAAACGCAGACAAAGTCGCAGCTAAAAGCTACTCAATAATATAACTCTCCCATAATATAAGTTATTTGTTTAATATTTTGCTTAGATTTATTTAAGTGTACATGCAAAGGTGTTTTTTATCAAATGAAACAAATAAAATTGACTGGTGTCTTTAAATCTATTGAGAACCTTTAGTTTAAGTTTATCGATTACTTAAAGGTAAATGCCAACGCAGTTCTAGTTCAATACATACTGTAACTGTCTGTCACGTTCTGAATACTGCAGATAAAACCCAAAGACGAATCAACCTTTAAATTAAGCAAAAACACTCCTTATTCCTTTCAAATAAGATCTTTTCAAACAACAGCCCGCATGTACGCGCCAATGCGTAATAGATAACTGGAAGATAAAGTTATCGGTGACTTGGTACACTTGTTTCGGTACGCCAAGTGCTTTGTCTTTTTCAGATAAAAATAAACGCTTTTAAAATAGCTTTAGGTACTCTTATAACGTAAGTATTTATTTATTCTGTTACATACTATTTCTTTATTGTTTATGTTGGTTAATCATATTATTGTAAGAACACTTTATAGGGCAGGTGCCCCGATTGTGGCCATCTTAGTATCATTTGTGGTCATTTTGAATTTTAACGTTTAATCAGACAATTTAATATTCAAATAGTATTTAAAATATACACATAATTTGCGATTCACTCAAACAATATTTATGTTGTTTATAATTACCATTTATGAAATAAATACCAAAGATACCAAAATGGTTACAACCGGGTCAGTGGCCACAACCGGGGCACCTGCTATATTATAATTTAAATTATTCTAAAATTACTTTCCGGTCGTCTTTTAAACGTAGATTAACTCCTAAAAATGCATCCTAAAAGGATTTTAACAAATAACTATAATCTATTTTTTAATTTTTGAACGACAAGGAAAGGAATGACAATACTACACTACTACTATATAGAAGCAATTGGATCATCCACAGACCCTTGAAAGTCTAAAGATAATCCAAGTGCTCAAGCCCACTGCCAGTTGGCAGCGTGCCCAGCAAGCTGGCAGCATTGCCACCCTAATGGCAATGCTTATACGTTGAGCCAAATAAACACCAGCATTTTGGTCACGCGTCGCGTCCACCAGACGCTCAGAAAGACTTTTGAAAACGAGATGAGCTTCCGGCCCCTACGGACCCAAAGTCTTAACTCCAAATGGCTCAAATATGTTATTATATACCGAGGCTAGCATATTTGCGCCGCTTGTGCTGCTCAGCCGAATTGGCCGAAAAAAAAAATTATCATCTATTTGAGGCGGCAAAAGAAGAGCTTATCAGTATAACAGGTAAAATATCATTACCTAAGTTGCCTGGAAGGGATTCCTACTATCGATAAAACAGTCACTAAAAACTCTAACTATCACATATGATTTACTTTTTTTTTATATCTAAGAAGATCTGTTTAATAAAGAGTTATTTATATTTAATTTAGACTGGGTTGCATGTCTGTAAAAGCTTTTTTAGGGTTCCGTACCTCAAAAGGAAAAAACGAAACCCTTATAGGATCACTTTGTTGTCCGTCTGTGTGTATGTCAAGACTCTTTATCTCGGGAACGCGTAAAGATATCGAGTTGAAATTTAAACTGTATACGTATATCTATGATTTCTTACAGTTGTGTAAAGGAAAAACTTCTCAGTTATCATATAAAGAAGTTAGAGCCGTTTATGTCGTAAAAAACAGCATATTTCGACACTCACAAAAATCAAAACCTACAGGGTACTTCCCATTGACATAGAACTATGAAATTTGGCGAGAAGCATTGTCTCAAAGTTCACATATAGGAATAAATCTGAAAACTGTACACTTTTATTTAAATCATAAAAAATAGGGCCTCAAAATTCACAAAATATGGGTTCAAAATACAAAGTGTCATGTAAGGTATCATTTAAAAGAACTTCATTAGCACATGCTAAAACAGGTTTTTAATTATTTTAACAATATGTTTGTACGGAGCCCTCGATGTGCGAGCCTAATTCGCACTTGTCCTGTTTTTTTAATAATGTGTTCGTCCTGAACACTAATTATAACGTCGTTACTTTATTCGTTTAAGGGCTGTCACCTCTACGTAACTGCTTCTAATTTGACGGAAGCAACCCTTCCTTAATATAAGTGCTGTCAAAACAGCGGATATTCTCCACTTAAGCTTATTTCGTCTAATTGAATCCTAGAGCATTAAGCCTTCTAACCTATAATCCCTTTTATGATATTCACGCCGACATTTTAAGCATCTCACTTTTTACCATGGTTTAAATTAATTTTTTGTCACCAAAATATGGAGCAAGGTGCATTGGGTGGAGCAAAAAGTTGTGTCGATTCAAATAAGATCTTTTCAGAACAAAAGATGACATTTTAGTTAGAATTTTGTATTTTAGTACTAGTAACTTACATACTTAGTTTCAATATATTATCAACTTTGGCAAAGCAAAAATAATAAATAAAGTTTAAAAAAAATAACTAAAAAACACGCTTAGAATTCATTTTTTTTTATAAATACATTGTCTTCATTC
Organism: Hypomecis punctinalis; assembly: GCA_949316475.1. NCBI lineage: Eukaryota > Metazoa > Arthropoda > Insecta > Lepidoptera > Geometridae > Hypomecis > Hypomecis punctinalis. Next base: position 17,778,746 of record OX438804.1, on the reverse strand, counting down.
TTCGGTTTTTGATAGGTGTGCAAAGTATAAAGAAAATCTGATCGCTTAAAGTAGGTCAAAATCGAGCTCAAAGGGGTTGGTTACAAGCAAGCAAACGTGAAACTAATAAAAACGCGTTAAAAATGTAATGTAGCAATAATTCGGAGTGGCTTTTTACTTGGCGTTGCTTGTCAATTTAAATATAGTTATAGTACTTTCACATTATTATGGTTTAAAGCAGTTCTTACAAATGGCGCTTCCAACAATGTAGTAGTGGGTAAAAATGATAAACACTCAGCTAATTCGGCGCCTTCGCAGAGAGCGTTTTAGCTTAATTGGACAGAACATCTGAGCCTGAGTCCCAGAGGATGCAGGTTCAAATCCTGCGAACGCGTCAATTTTTGAAATGTTTATCACAAAAAGAAAGTTACTTTCACATACAACTATTTTCACACACTTGTCATTGTTTTAGACACTAGTCGCAGTTATGTTATTGCATTGTTTATTGTACCAATAAACAGTGTTCCAGCTAAGAACACGCCAGTTTTTCTTACCTCTACCGTGTTCTCTCACAAATAACTAACCCTCATTTCCACTTTTATTCTCTTCCAATAACATACAATCCAATAATCAATGAATATCTATAGGGAGTAACTTATTACAAAAAGGTCACTTTATATAGAAAACGCAGCGGTATTGTAAGTAAATCACTGACTTGCTACCGTCCTTCTAAACAACAACTACATCTTTTATGCTAATACACGTATTGAAAAACTATTTCGATATTATAAACTCTATGACTAAGATATTAGAGACGGAAATGTAAGAGTTTCGAGATTACAAACTAATAATTTCATGCACGCACACGCTCAAAGACATATTTACGAATACACTCGAGCATTACCATTTGTAAACGTGTTCGTTAATAAAATACAACAGATCATAAACTCACGGTGATCTAGTAATATTTATTTGAACAGTAGAACATTAAGAGAACCGATTTTCTAAATAAACTAAACTTGAGTACCATAAAACCGTAATAAACGTATGTCGGTTATTTTCAAAGACGTTTTATTGAATCGGATGGTAAAAACCACTGGATTACGTGGTTAACATTATTGAGCAATCATTTTCAAGTGGAAATTGCACAAAACACCCATATTTAGAGAAAAAGCGCGGAACAAAAACGGTGCGGTTTTTGTAAAAGTTTTGAGGATGTAGGAAAAAATGTAGCAAAGATGAGTGTTAGTTATTTGATTCATTTCGTGCGGAAATCATTCTCAAATTGCACATCTAAAGTGCGTCTTCCGATTTCGTTTGCGCCTGCATGCAGTAGCAATGTTTTTTCGACGTAAAATTTTGATGTAGGGGAACGAAAAGCAATTCGAAATTTGAAATTTGCGCAAGCGTCTGCAATAGCGATGTTTTTTACACAATAATTTTGTTCTAGGGGAACGAAGAGCAAGTTGAAAAATGAAATTTTAAAACTTTGCAGTATCATATTTCGCCATTCATATTTTTGAGTAAGATGATACCCGGAATTTGCGGTCAAGTGGTCACATTTGAATCGTGATGCTACTAATTAGAAATTTGTAATTGCTTTCTGTTGAAGCTGTTTTGTGATCGACAGATGTATGTACGGTTTTGTTTAAAAATAATAGTTGCTTTACTTCTCTATTGAGAGAAAAAAAATGGTAAATTACATGCGGAAATACGAACATAATACGTTAGACATTTGTGTCATATTCAAATGGCAATTTTTTTTAATGCGAAGTTTAATCTTTACAGTAAATTCATTAAATATTCGATGTTTTCATCGGTTATAAGATATTTTCCACGCGATGTGGTCAATATAAAAATCTGTACTGTACTGTAGCAGCCTTTTAATAGTCCACTGCAGGACGTAGGCCTACCCACGAAGGGCGATTGGGCCAAATCCACCACGCTGGCCCAGTGCGGGTTGGTGGATCTAAAAAACAATGGTATCCAACCACTTTCAGCAGTATCAATTAATCAATAAAAGCTCCGGTAATTTCACATTTTCTTTTTCTATAACTTTTTCACTAACTAGGTAAATAAGTTCTTATAGGCCGGGTGGCTGGCCCTGGTGTCAGATTTTTTAAGCCACCTGAAGGCCTTTGATATGGCTTGACAGTTATGACAACCGGGACCTACAATTCAACTTGCCATCTGAGCCACGGTAGCGCTTAGTTGGAAAATGCCACCGGCGGTCACCCATCCAAATACAGACCGTGCGGAACGTTGCTTGACCTTTTTCACTGTTTATACTCGTGTAGTAATAGACAAGAGCTAATCATCGATACTCATCATCTTAAGTCGATATCCCAAATGAATACCAGCGATTAATTTCATTAATTACATCTCAACGCATCTTTACAAATCAACCAGGATTTATCGCAAAACAATAAGAGTGAAAGTAAAAGATTAATTAAAGTATGACGGATGAATGCATCCGTTCAATAGTTAAAGAGATTTGGACAATAACAATTGCATTATACTTGTTAGAGAGGCAAGTCGAGTGAAATGGCCAGACAATGGTCCCCACAGTAGGGGAGATGGTAACTGAAACTGTGGTGATTTGTATCTTTGCAAATGACTAATCTGGTCATGCGGTAGATATTATGCTTTTGGCACATTTGAGTTTAAAATGTAAATAATTAACTCAAAATTTATAATTATTTCACACGATTCCAACTTTCATAGTTTTTATACCAGGTTACCTTTTTTTTATATTATACAGGGTTTCTAATCAATTAGCATCCTTTTAGGGGCTTATTCTGTACATCAAAACTAACAACTTTTGTTCTGGGATAAGCCCCTAAAATTATGCTAATTGATTAAAAATAACCCTGTTTATGAATAGTAAAAGTGAAATTGTAATTCCCTATTACTCTGCTTTTCATAACGTAACTTTTAGTTAATTTTTTTTACCCTTCACGCAATAACGGAAAAATAGAGTACAAAAGCCCTTTGATTTAATAGCGTGGAACCTGCGTTATATTCTGATTAAAAATTGTTTTCAAAACTATTGAGTTGTCTTGACTATGCATTATATTCTGATTAAAAATTATTTTCAAAACTACTGAGTTGTCTTGACTAGACAAAGAAGTGACGATATGCAAAAATAACGACATAGCAAAGCAGAAAAAAAAGAAATTATGCTTACACACATTCAAACTATCAACAAAAGTATTCTACTTAACTAAATAATTATTTTGCTTCTTACTACAAAATGCTAGCAAATTTATATTTCCAACACCTATTCTTATAGTTTTGCTTACGTTACGTCATCGAAAGTCGTAAACTTTTTTCTCTTATCGTACAGATTTCGCAAAAATCACGAATCGGACAAAGCTCACGTGCCCCTTAAAACGAGATTACACACACAATACACGTATCCGATTCGATTTAATAGTTCCGGAATTAAAAAAAAACATCAAAGATCGTAACTTGTAAAGATTTTGTTAGAATACGGAAGCAAAAAGGCGCAAAAATGAAAAGTAATCGTAGGTTAAAAAGATAATCTGTTAGCTTGTATAGAATAACACGCAATTCCAATCTGTTTCTTTCCCACGTTTGTGTGTGTATGTATTTTGTGTGTGTCTCAAAAATATGCATTGCAATTAGGTGGCTTTATACCTTGGTTAGGCTTAATTACATTCGTTAGTGCCTCTTTCTATCAGTGTTTTCAATAATCGTAAACTGCAATCTACTGTTATATCAGGTGGAAATAAATTTGTTTGTTCTACACACTGGTATGAAATACACAAATACGTGTACAAATATTGAAAAATCTAAGTATTTACTTTGGACATTTTTAACCAAATGTGTAGCACGACAACGTAGAGTCTTAGACGTACCTAATGTCATACATGCTGACTTGTAATCTCTATATACAGTGGTATTCATAATTATAAACGACTTTTGAGATGGAACCAGTGTTGGAAAATATCAGTTGTTTCGTACATATTATTGACAATTACATCCTAGACAGAATAATATTTAGTTTAGTAAGTAAGTTAGTTTAGGAATATTTAGTTATTTGGTACTTAAGTACAATACTTATTAGTAAGATTACCTTTCTCTTGACTTTTAACTAACTTTATGAATAAAACGATTATGATTAATACTATTGCATTTTTTTTAGAAAAATACACCCCGTAGGTAGAACTGGTAAAGTACAATCTGTAAGAAGCCTTTACATAATTAAATACCGATGCTCTTGAAATCTGTTTCAAAATTGTCTATCAATATTTGAGCACTACTGAATAAATTCTTAAAATAATTACATCAACATGTTTCTCTAAAATTACATATTTAGAAACTGGAAAATATACACGAATCAACCAAAGATCTGTATTTTTTTAAACTAACACCTAGATTTTTTTTTAAATAACCATGGTGGTCTAGTTGTAATGACACCCGCTTTACAATCGTGATGTTGCGGGATCAAATCCCGGTCCGTACCAACCTATTAATTTCTTGAAATTTATGTACGGAATTTCACACCACTAGCTTTTCGGTGAAGAAAAACATTGTGAGGCAACTTGCATACGTCCGTAGAAGAAATTCGATGTCGTATGTGAATCCTTCGAATGTGAATGAATGGCGTATCCGATCACCCTTCGTTGGCAAGCCTCCGTCCTGCAGTGGACTATTAAAAAGTCTGGTACAGGTACAGTATTATTTTAGATATTTTTATGTTACCGAGATTTTATAATTAAAAACAGAGTTAGCCTAAAACTGTGGTCTGTTAATCTTGCCTAATTATTTTTTTCTGACTAGAAATAATACCTAGTAGACTTGCTTTCCAGGCAGTGTGTCCCAAGCGTGAACGTTACAATTCTTACGGGCCACGATCTTCATTGTCGCTTTATCTGCCTTTTTGCATTCGCACATGTAAATGCATTTAGCTCCCACCTCTTATCTCGGGGAACACTATTAATCTCGTATAACAATGTACCAGCGAATAAGCTTCGATGCCTTAATCTGGCCCTGGAGGTTGCTTGGCTATCGGAGGCTTTCCTTTATTTTTGAACGACTTTCGAAATAGGAGATTGTGTTTTAAACTTTTAGGACTTTGTGTTTTATTATAGAAAGAAACAAGACGATTAAGAAGCTCAGCATCTGCGTAACAAGTCAGCGCTAAAATTTTTAATTATTTAAATAAATAAAAAATAAATTAGGGGACATTTTACACACGGCTTCTGAACCCAAACTAAGCAAAGCTTGTGATATGGCTGCCAGAGACTGATATACGTACATATACTTACTTATAAATACATACTTATATAGATAGTAACTAAATAACACCCAGACACAGAGCAAGCACTTTTATGTTTATCACCTAAATATTTGCCCTGGGTGGGGATCAAACCCACGCCTCTTTGACCCAGAAGTTAGGGTCACTAACCACTGAGCCAACTAGCCAGTCATAAATTAGATCACGGTTCTACGTGTATTGCGCTCTATCTCTGCTAATTGCATACAAATTTAGTGATTATTTTCTGTTGTTTGTTGAACACAATAAATTAAAATATTCCAACTTAACTTACTACTTAGGTACTATTGACTTCTAAACATTGTTTATCAGTAAACTAACTTTGACTGATAAATGAATAAGGTACGGGTTATCTACATTCTTATCAAAAAGAATAATTATTTATTTTTAGAAAGGATCACGTATTTTCATAGTAAAGATGCAGGATTTTTTAAAATATCATATATACCTATATACTTTTAAAAACGAATAACAGATATTAATGTAGAAAAAACTGATAATGATGGAAATTTACTGATAAATGATATAAATAAATAAATTGTACGGTTATTTACGTTCTAATAAAAAGAAGATTAACGAATTATTTTTAGGAAGAAAATTATTATTTTCATAGTTAATAGTAAATAATATGAAGGCATAGAATTTTAATTTAGTTCTAATTGAACTATCATCTATAAATACTAAAAACAAATATTAGGGTAGAAAAATAAAGCATATAACTCAGCTGTACTAATTATATATTTCAATCATATTTACACTACAATGTTTTAATAATTTACTATTTCACAGCCCCTTGATATTCACTGAAATGGTATCCTATTGAGTTAACAAAGTACAATTTTATAAATTCCTTATTTCTACCTACACTCCAGTAGAGAAACTATTTACATTATATGATACACAATAACTTTTTTTGATCTAAAAGGCGGCACACATGACTAGAAAATATTCCTAACAATTTTCAAAAGTTCACTTTTGTTGCCACCACGATATAGCGTCGAGTAAGTCGTCTTCATCCATTGGTGTCATCTGTTCCTCATGATGCTGGTAAGTGTTCACAAATACTGCAGAATGAGCTGATGACACGCCTGAAGAGCATTCGGAAGACGGCGACGGCAGCGGTGATGAGAACGGGGAACCTCCATAGATTCCTTCATCAATTTCATAAGAGGTTTCAACAGCTTGTGGCTTCGTGATTCCCAGAGCGGCATCGCTTTCTTCGATCAAGTTTTCCAAATATCTGATGTATTCCACGACCATCCGAAGAGTGTCTACTTTGCTCAGCTTTTTTCCGGAACCTCGTCGTGATCCACTGGATAGGGCAGCAATGACCGAAGCCGGCAGCCGTTTTCTGAGAGCGTTGAATCCGTCATTCACTTGCTTCACACGGTTTCTTTCCCGAGCATTTCTTCTTGCGATCGAAACAGCTTGAGCGCCGGTGCTGCCAGTGCTTTTATATGTGTACTTCTTTTCTTGCAAATCCAGGGTGAGATGTTTTCGTTCCGGAGCAGGCGCGATGGCAACTATCCGTTGAGCGCACGGGTACTCGGCAAGTTTGTGTTGAATCGCGTGCAACATCCTGATCTCGTAATGTTTTGAATTAGTAAGAGCTACGTCTTTCTCTGTGGTTGTCTAATGAATGAGCTCCGTGCTCTCCCGCGCCGCTTTTATGGGCGCACCTTGCCTAAAAAAATTTGGATAGGGACCCATCGCTCCCCCCGCTTCGCCACAAATCAATTTTTTTCGATCCTTACCTGGAATATGCTTTCAAATAGAGGTTGTGGATCGCAGACCCTTTATACACGTGCCAATGAATTTATTTCGTGTTGACCAATATTTTTGGTTTGATATATATAATCATGTTTGATCAGAAAAAAATATTATAGGTTCAGCAATATAATGCATATTTAACTTATGGTTTTAGAACCAGCTTTTATAGACTTAAATTGTAAAATCAAAATTTTTCAATCGTAAAATAAACCATTTATAATATCTTTATTTGGTTATATGGGTAAGGTACGTGTACATTTCAACACAGGAAGTGTATACTTTTGAGCGCCATATACCACCTTTATCCCGCATTGTCGCATACCTACCTATAAACTAAAGCAAGGACATCTTATTAGATTTTTCAGATATTTTCTTAAGCCGCCATCCAATCTCGAAATACCTTTATAGAGCCCTAGTTAAACTGAGTTTTCTCCATCAAACCTCAAAATTGTCGAAAATAAATAAAATACACAATATTTTTAAAACTATACGGTAGGAGAATCATCAACTCGAAACACAATTCAAAAAACTTCGGCCGATAGAAATTAAATGCGAAGATACCGCTTTTTAGAACAAATTCATGATTTCTAAGAAAGTTTATTGCATTTTTGGGCACTTTTCTACACGTTTACAATTTTTTTTGAATCTGTTATTTATTCACATGAATTTAACTGTGGCTTTTATCCATAAAATTTAAAAAAAATGTGGTAATATCAATTTTATGTTGATTTTTAAATGCAAAAATCGGGCGAAACCGGGGGCGTATAGGTCTTTACCCGCTCATATGAAAAATTACGCTGATACTAAGCCTTAAGTTATTGCTAACAAAATAAACAATACTATCGGGTAAGAGTAAGACAATACTGGCGCCAAAGGTTCTACAAAGTCTCAAATTGGACAATACAAGTTTCATTACAATCATGTTACATGGGCAAGTGCCTTCCCCACTGTTCCAAAGTGTTCGAAATTTATTACGGTCAGTAAAGTGAAAATTAAACAATAACGTTTATTTTATTTGACTCTACAACAGAGACCATGGCCAAAGAATTACCTACAACAAAATAAAATGCTGAAAAATCGTTTCAAAATAGATTTTATTTCGTTTTGGATAAGGGTTATTTTAGTATAAGCTTCAGACTTAAAAATAATTTAGCCAAATGGGAGAAAAAATTATGCGTTAAGAGTTCCGTGTACTTTTTATTCACTTTTTCACACTTTTATTTCTCTCACTTTAGCGCTTTTTTATATATTACAAAAGTATAAAGACGGTAGCGTAATTATTTTAACTCTGTCGTAGATATGTAAATAAAATAGCATTAATAAAGAAATTTTTCCTTAAATAAGATTTTTGAAATATCTACGAGTACCTAATATTCATTTTGATATTTTGAACTATAACTTGCGTAGTAACTGACACTGACTCTTTAACAAAAATAATTCAAAAACAAGATGTTAAGAATAACCTTGTATGTTATCTTTTAGTAAGTAGATACTTTTTGATTGAATCAGGCGTTACTTTGCGGAAATTCATCTTCAAATCTATGTTTTGAATAAATATTTAGTGTATTTCCGCTATCTTAAAATAAATACACTAAATATTTATTCAAAACATAGATTTGTAGATACTTTTTGTTATGGGTTAATATTTCTGGTTATTTTAAATTCTCGCAAAATAAAATTTTAATTTGACTGCCTCGGTGGCTCAGCGGTTAGTGAACCTAACTTCTGGATCATAGAGCCGTGGGTTCGATCCCCACCCAGGGCAATCATTTATGTGATGAACATAGGTTATTGCTCTGTGTCTGGGTGTTATTTAGGTATTATCTATATAAGTACGTATTTAAAATATGTATATGTAGTATATCAGTCTCTGGCAGCCATATCACAAACTTTGCTTAGTTTGGGGCCAGAATCCGTGTGTAAGATGTCCCCCAATATTTATTTATTTAATAAAATAACCTTAATTTATAGACTCGAGAGGTCGCTATTGCGCACAGTTGAACATAAAATACTACGATCTCACCAAAAGCGTTATTTTTTACATTTCTTAAGCGTAACTCTATAAACACGCAGCGGTGGTAGTGGTCAACTATGCAACCCGCGCATTGGGCGGTACAGCCTTCAGTGAATAACTGAAAAAGTTACATTAATGTAGAACGAAGAGCTCTTTTGCACGGTATTCAAAAGCTATGGCCTCGCCTTTGTCACGGGCATTGTGCTAAAAAAAAGCTATGTGGGCCACGCCATTGACTGCGACAGGAATGAATTGTTTAGATGCTTTCAATCATCCATTGAAGGCGCTAAACTTGATTTTAATAGACTCCGTGTCGCCTCCAAGAAGCAATTCATATTTAATTTTGTGCCATTCAATCTTGAGTGGTACCTGCTTTAAGATTCTTTGTTGGAGGTGAAAAAAATCCTGTGTTTATTTCACGACTTACAAAGATATTGTGAGGAAATATTGACGTGCGAGATGGAGAACATTTTTCAGTGCAATGTTTTTAACACCTAAAACTTGGTGATAACTTTTTTTTTCATTTGCGCATAACAAATATATGTCTTAGGTGTGAAATATAGCAGCTATCTCCATGTTGCGTTGCAACTCTATTTCTTAGAGGAAAAGCAAATGAGTAAGTAGATTATAACAGTGAGAGCGAGAAAATTTCTCAAAAAATGTAAGTAATATACACCCAAGTCTAACTTAGCAATGCACAGTTCTAGCTCAAATTCAATTTAATTATAAAAATTATCAATAAATTTCCATCAATCAAATCAAATCAAATTCAAAATCTAAAAGATATCGAAAAAGAAAACTGTTTCATAAAACAACTAAAAATAATCCTTATATCGAAATGCTATTACCTACACATTAGACGAATTTTTTAACGATAATCTAGAAAGCATAATAATAAATCGTTCCAATACAAATAACAAAATTGCCATACCCTTATAGGACCATATGTATCACTATACAAAACATGTTAACTAAGAACCGCATGTAAATTTCATATATTGCAATAAATGATTTGAAATTGACTTTGAAGTAGTCAACTTGGAAAACTATAAGAAAATGTACCTACATTTTAGCTGAAGGCTAATAAAGCTTTCTAAATCCAAAAACAAGATGTGTGGAGATGCGAACAATTTTTAACTACAGACCATAGAAAATTGTTACACAAATATTTCCTATGAAACAGCTAAGTACAGCATATTAATCTTACTATGCTGACTACATCCAAGAAAATATTGCTTTGAATATGATAGAAAATATTTAAAAAATTGTAGTTGGACTGCTTTGAAAGTAAAAAAAATGCATAGATTCTCAAAATTTGCAATAGCAGTTCATGTATATTCTAATGTCTCCCAAGAGTCGTATAACTTCTCACATATGAACAATAGATTCCCTAGGCGCGACATTCATCCCATCCATCATATTCTTCCTGCAAGTGAATTCGCCAGCTATAATAAAATAGTGGGAGTGATACATCCAAGAATAAAGCTTCGTTCACAATGACGCCACGGGCGTGCTCACAATACTCTCGTCAAATAACATTTAGCCAGCCCACACCTTAGAAAATCGCAAAATAGAGACATCCAACATCACAAAGCCTTATGAAGGAGCCACGGAGCCAAAACCGATAATTACAACCTTTGTCACTCGTATATTTTGCGATTTTAAAACGAAACTAACAATGAACTGAAAGGATCCCATTGTGAAAATAGGAATGGAAATACTTTTTGATTGGGCGTCGCTTGATAATCGTTCAAAAATATTTTACGGTAATCTCTTATGAAGTAGAACGAATCGTTTTTACTGATCCCATTCTGGTTCAGTATCGATATGCAACCAAAGTACAAGCAATCTCGAATTCCATGTAAGTGTAGACGTGTTCATGTAAAATGCAAAATGACTTCTATTTGTTCGCCTCGTCCAATAATTTGCATATACAAGTTAATGCATAATTGGACCAGCATTTTGTAATAAACTCATTCTGTGGATTATATATCGGCGCAATCAACTGACAGTCCCATTACGTTTTTAAGTAAAGCCTAGCTAATATTTATAAAGGCTCTTAGCAGATATGAACCTCGGTGGTCTTTCGTATTGGGATGTCTTTGATAAAGTTGTAACTTTAATTGCTAAACTGGATCGCTTTGAGAGACACCGCGCCACGCGCTTTCCAACGAACATCTTCGGTTATGTCGCGACTTTATCGAGTACAAGCTTTTTCTGGTCCGATTGCAATTTTGTTTTTGTTAGTTGGAGAACTTCAGCTATTGACTTAAATTGAACGTCTGTATAGGTTGATTTTAATGAACCTGCGCTCAATTGGATTACAATAACTATTACTTACTTTACTTGTCCATAATTTTATTCAACATTTCTTTAACAGATAAATAAATAAATAATAATAAAATAAATAAATATTTGGGGACTTCTTACACACGGCCTCTGACCCTAAAATAAGTAAAGCTTGTGATATGGCTGCCAGAGACTGATATACATATTTTTAAATACATACTTATATAGATAGTAACTAAATAATACCCAGACACAGAGCAAACACCAATGTTCATCACATAAATACTTGCCCTGGGTGCCCTGGGTGGGTGCATGGCGGGATCGAACCCATGCCTCTTTGACCAAGTAGTAAGGGTCACTAACCACTGAGCCACCGAGGCAGTCAGGCAGACAGATGATGACGATTCATGAGTCTCAATTATAGAGTTTACGATATCATATTTTGTCAAGACTCTCTGGAAACAAAACAAAGCATAATTGTTTAAAGATTTTGCAAACTTAAGCTTTTGAAAAAGATAAAGGGTCAAATTTTGGTGCGTAATGTAACAGATGCAAGTTATATTACGAAGAATTGTTTGCGCAGGGAAGTGGTACTTTGGCACAAGTCATGGCTGCCATAGCGCACCTTTCCTCCATGTGTGCAATCCTTTCGCATCTGCCCGATCTTGCACTGATTTTTATTTATGAATAATATGACGAATTATGTCTGAGCTTTTATTTGAAATAGCACCTTTCCGGATGTGCATCCACGGCGGATGTTACCCTTTCTGTGAAGTTTGTATATCGCAAATAAGGACCTGCCTTTTGTGCTTATTGATTGAGGTCAGTGCTCCTAAAATCGGAGATTTTTGTTAGACGTTTTAGTGGTTTTTCATAAAATGTTATTTATGTTGTAAATCAAAGTCGCAGTCACACTTTTCTAATTGTAAATGTCACATTTTACATTAGTTTCTTAAAATAATGATTACGCGTGCAAATTGAGAATGATCTCCCCTCAAGCTTATTATTTTACATCTTTTCAGTTTCTTTTCTCGTTTCCTTATTTGTTTTAAAACTAAGCAGTCCTTATTGGTTAAAATGCCGGCTGGTTTTTAAATCGGCCAATCAAAAACCAGAGAAATGTTAACATTAGAAAAACTAGAAAATATCATTCGACATATAATTAAAAACCAGATCAAAATTACCATAGAATATACCATCACGCTGCAGAGCAAAAGTCTCCTTTTCTACCTTACGTTGCTCCTTATGCTAGGTACATAATATCTTAGGTACATAATTATATATTGTGCTTAATTGTGCAGTTTGCTAATTTCACACCGTAATAAGAGTTAGATTTTAGAAACGCTCGCTGTAAAGATTTTTTTGCCACACTGAGAAATACAGCTTATAATGCCATCAGACCTATCAATCGTCTACGGAGGCATCTATTTAATAAAGTTACACGCATGGCAGTGCGCCAAGAAAAGGTATTGTTGTGCAACATTATGCCCCCTATTGACATATTAGCTTTTTAGTGGGCCATCCTATTGTCAACGCATGTTTATGGCAACACAAACCACACGTGGGCTTGAATAATGGTATTTACTTCAGTTTTTTTTCTGTATTAAAATGGTATTATTATATTATGGAATAGGTAGGTGCATGTAAATACGACCATTTGGAACAATGTGCTTTTCAAATACGTATTGAAATATTTTTTAAAATAGGTGTAGTGGTTAAGCTTAGTGGCCATGGTGGTCAAGAGATAGTGACACCCGCCTTACAATCGTGAGGTCGTGGGTTCAAATCCCCCCCCATACCAATGAGTTCCTTGGAATTTATATACGTAATTTCACACCACTGGCTTTTCGGTGAAGGAAAACATCGTGAGGCAACCTGCATACGTCCGTAGATGAAATTCGATGGCGTATGTGAATCCACCAACCCGCACTGGGCCAGCGTGGTGGATATGGCCCAATCACCCTTCGTGGGTAGGCCTACGTCCTGCAGTAGACGATTAAAAAGGCTGGTACAGTACAGTGGTTATGCTAATAGTAATTACAAACACTTATTATTTTTGAATTATATTTAAACTATTGTTGCATATACAAATATCTAAATAGTACCTAGTAGTAGTAGTTAATTAATTTCATTCATTTAGTATTTCGCTCCTACGTAATATTTGTACTTACTTATTTTGTGTTTTTACTTTAAATAATTATCCGGGGTGGTGGTTGCCTGGACTATCGACACGAAGAAAAAGAAGATATTTTGTCATCATCATCATCATCGTTTCAGCCATAGGACGTCCACTGCTGGACATAGGCCTCCCCTAATTAATGATTTCCAATAAGACCGGTTGATAGCGGCTTGCATCCAGCGCGATCCTGCGGTCCTAATAAGGTCATCCGTCCACTTTGTGGGTGGACGACCTACACTGCACTTGCAGGTACGCGTGCGCTTTTCGACCCCATCGGTCATCAGTTCTATGTGCCCTGTCCATTGCCACTTCAACCTGCCAATCCGCTGGGCTATGTCGGTAACCTTGGTTCTTCTACGGATCTCCTCATTCCTGATTCGATCTCGCAGAGAAACTCCGAGCATAGCCCTCTCCATGGCTCGTTGGGCTACTTGGAGCTTACTAATAAGACCCATAGTGAGAGACCACGTTTCTGTGCCATAAGTCATCACTGGCAACACATACTGGTCGAAAACTTTCGACTTGAGGCACTGATATTTTGTGATGACACAGTTTTGAGAAATTATTTGTATTTCCGGATCAATAGTCATTTTAGGATCAATAATTCCGGAAGATATAAATAAGCTATCAAAACCGACGCATTCTCAATTTCTCATCATAGCTACTACCAATATACTCGTAAATAAAACGGCACGCGCCATCACACTCCCAGCAACGCAACTTTATGATATTGTTTGGAAATTTAATTTCTTATAAAATTTAGAAAGTTTCAACGCGACGTTAATATAATTTTAAAACATTATCAATAAGCCACGATCCGCGGCGAGTCCCGCAGCGAGACGCAAATTTAAAACCAATTAAGAAACTATAAAAGATAAACTTTTCATAAATAAACCCTACAAGGCTAGCACTGGGAGGCAGATAGAAAGCCAACGGCTTAATTGTTCTTAATGAAAATAAACTGTTTAACATAACTCAGTGTTAAAGGACTGTTATTAAATACACACCAGTCATAATAAAACGGTTCGGGTCATTAGGAGAGTCATTTGACGAGATTTTCACTAAAACTCATTTCTTTATAAGCGCCACGGGCTCTCAAAAAGTTTAGTATTTTTAAACTAAGTAACAAATAATTAATTTAAAAAAAAAAACTGAAATTGAATAGATAATAGTCCTTAAGAGGATTCTGAATCAACCTGTGTTTTCGCGCTACCTGTGGATCATCTAGAAAAAATTTCGGTACATTTTTGGTACAATTTACGTTCCGGGAGAAATCTCTTTTCACCCTTTAAATTGTAACAAAATGTTATGTTTTTGGTGTCAATCGCTTGAATAAGAAATATTGCATGCTAGTACGTCTTATTTTTTTAGATAAGTTTTTAGTTTCTGTATACTTTTCAGCCAAAATTTTACGTAATAATTTGACTTTTTAGTGGCTTCATTAAAAAAACTGTAAAAACCAAGACGTATTACCCTAGATATTGAAGTGAAGATTAATACATGAATAAAAAACCGGACAAGTACGAGTGAGGCTCGCACATTGAGGGTTCCGTACAAACATATTGTTAAAATAATTAAAAACCTGTTTTAGCATGTGCTAATGAAGTTATTTTATATGATACCTTATATGATATTATTATGATTTACTCACTTTGAATTTTGAACCCATATTTTGTGAATTTTGAGGCCCTATTTTTATGTGATTTAAATAAAAATGTACAGTTTTCAGACTTATTTTTATATGTGTACTCTAAGATAATGCTTTTCGCCAAATTTTATAGTTCTATGTCAACGAGAAGTACCCTGTAGGTTTTGATTTTTGTGAGCGTTGAAATATGCGTTTTTTACGACATAAACGGCTCTAACTTTTTTATACGGTAACTGAGAAGCTTTTCTTTTACACAACTGCAAGAATTCATAGGTTTACGTACACAGTTTAAATTTCAGCTCGATATCTTTACGCGTTCCCGAGATAAAGAGTCTTGACATACACACAGACGGACAGACGGACAGACAGACAACAAAGTGATCCTATAAGGGTTCCGTTTTTTCCTTTTGAGGTACGAAACCCTAAAAATCACTCTGTTTTTTTATGGCCAAGTTGGAACTTCACAATTGCAAAGTTAGCCACGTAATCCATTCAAAACTTTATCATGCACCAATCCAATGGGAATTTACTGTTACTACTGTCTTAAAAAGTGTTAACACTCCTTATGTTGCAATAAATGATTAAATGTCGAATGACTACTTACCTTTTATTGTGATATTTTATTTGATGTTCAATTTTTAGATATAAAATATTTGATATTTTATATCTAAAAATTGAACAAATTGACCAATAATTAAGATTTAGTTGTTTTAACCGTTTAGCCATGTCAGAGGCCTTCAGGCGGCCTAAAAACTGACACCAGGGCTAGCCACCCGGCCTATACGAACTTACTTACTTAGTTTGTTTAAACGTTATATTTATACCTCAATCTGTTCATATTTACACTGCAAATATGTTCGGAATATTTTGTTGCTCTACCATTACACTATATTTTTACACCGATAAATTCCAAAGTGGAATTTGCATTCCCGCGTATCATTGATACGTCCGATAAACGTTTGAGTATAACTTTTTACGAACCTAATAAAGTTATCGCTATCGACAGCCTTTAAATATATTTTTAGATTCCAATTATACTCTACACGGTTGCATTACCGAGAATCACCTTATTTGCTAACTGAAGAGCTTATTTTTCGCAAAACGTTAAAATTGCTAGCTCGCGCCGACTCCACCCTTGCACTAAAACTTTACGATAATTGGTATAATGAGTAACTTGCGCCGCTACTGACAGCCAGCGTTTAAATCATAAGGTAATATTAGACTGGAGTCATTGACATATACTGGGTTGTAATTAAGCAAAAACTTCGGATATCTGCGTGACGTCTTTTCATCCGATATAGCTCAGTGTCTCAAGACGAGAATTTTCGAAAGATTTTGTGTTACCAGTGATGAAATAAGGAGCTGAAACGTGGTCTTTTACTGTGGGCAGTATTTTACCTTATGCATAAGCTCAAAATAGCCTAACGTGCTATGGAGCATTGGAGCATAGCCTTATGCTCGGTGTCTCTCTGCGAGATCGAATCAGAAATGAGGATATACGTAGACGAACCGATGTTACTGACATAGCCCAGCGGATTAACAAGTTAAAACAGCAGTGGGCAGGGCACATAATTCGGAGAATGGATGGCCAATGGGGCTGTAAAGTTCTCGAATGGAGACCACAAATGGTTCAGCTGTCGCAGTGTGGGACGTCCTTCAACTAGGCGGACTGGCGATATAATAAAGATCGCAGGAACGCGCTGGATGCAGGCCACTTCCAACCGGCCTTATTGGAAATCTATAGAGAAGGCTTATGTTCAACAGTGAACGTCTTAAGGCTGGTGGAAGGTTGGATAAAGTAAATACATAAATGGTCTTTGTTTTGGCTGTTTGCTTAAATTTTGAAAACAAATCCAGAAACAACTTGTTATTTTTTTTTTACTCTAGATTTTTTATCACGAGCCCCTATCTGAATTCATGCATTAAAATTTAATTTTGCTGCTATACCTACTTTGATTTGAAATGAATAAATTTAACAAGTAAAATACCACATACCTACACATCTTTCAGCCGCCATCTCTACAAGTACACCTCAATGACAAAAGTGCAAAGAAATTCGTGACCAACTCGGAAGACAAGTCATACTTTACGACATCGTTTATAAATGCATAAAAACTTTAATTTTAGGTATTAAAAATCACGAGCAATGCCTGAATTTTCAAATTTATTGAAACGGTAATTTAATTACTAGCCAACATTTTCAATTACTTTGCTAAACTGTTTTAACCGGTTACAAAAGTATTTCTACTCAGATTTCCATCATCATAATTGTCATTTTTGACCGCCATAACGGCTGAGGTAGGTACTCCATTCGATGCGTATTTTGTAACTATGTATAACTACGCTTTACTTTTTACATAGTAGTCCGATTTCAATAATTTCTCTTTTATTGAAAAGAATATACTTTGAAATTGGTCCTATTTAAATTTTATCAAAATCGGCCCTGCCATTTTTGATAAATCAAGAATAATGTGAAAAATGCTACATCGATCCGAGCGAAATATTCGCGAATTCTGTACCCGGTTGAAGCCAGTCATGCCATTTTTTGCAAAAAAATAATTATAACCAAAGGACGCTTGGATGTAGCTTGCATCCAGAGTGGGTGGACGTCTTATGATGGACTTTGTGTTATTGTCCTCACCCTCTCTAAGGACTTCAGATAACCCCACAATATCCTAGCTCAAGCTACTTAACTTCAGTAACTTTCATCTAGTTTAACAATCATTCTATACTTATTTTTAAATACATACTTATATAAATAGTAACATCTAGACGCAGAGCAAACATCTATATTCATCACAAAAATACTTGCCCTGGACGGGAATCGAACCTCTTTGACCCAAGTGTACCCTGCCTACTGTTGTTTACACTTGACAATCCACTAGACTACTTCGATAACTTTGAGTCTTCACATTTTTAATTCGACTCAAACTGTACTAATTACATAAATACGTTGTATTAATAAATTAAATTAGTAACTATCTCTAAATCTCAATTAAAAGCAAAAATAGCAATTGTTAATCAAGGACCACCAACACAGAGAATTTGACCGAGTATTAAAAGCACACGTTCAAAATGTTTATGGATACTTCTCTTACCTAATTGGTTTCAACGCGTTATTAATTCAAATGTATTTAATCAATAGATTCCATCTACAGGGTGGTCTGCTTTGACCTGTCCGTTATAATTCGTGAAATATGAAGCATTTATAATCGTACCGTTAAAGGTCGAAGTTACTGGAACGGTAGGAGAGTCGTAATTGTGATGCGCCGTGAAAATTTATAGGGCTAGATAGAGCTCTTCATCAGTGGTTTAATGATTTAGTTTAAAGTATGGAGAATTTTATACTCGTACATTAAGGTTCTTTTATAATATAATTGAGGGAAATACCCTCTTGTAGAGTTTTTTTTCGTTTCACCAACAAATTTTAACATCGATCTGGAAATTGAAAATTTAATTAAGGGAACTAAAACTTGGCAAATTTAAATAATGAGTTATTAAGAGCCATTTTTCAAGACTCTAATAAATTTATTACTGATTTAAGTGCTTAAATTAAGCATAAAACTAGTTGTGAAACTATACAGGGTTATTTCTAATCAATTAGCATTCTTTTAGGGGATTATTCTGTACATCAAAACTAACAACTTTTGTTCTACGACTTTTGTCAAAACTCGAAAAAAAATTCAACTGTTCCATACATTTTGTCGCGGGTGAACGATATTTTTCTATGGAAAAACAAAAAACAATGAGTTTTGACAAAAGTTGTTAGTTTTGATGGACAGAAAAAGCCTCTAAAAGGATGCTAATTGATTAGATATAACCGATGTGGGACCGTGAATTCAAAAAATATCGAATAACAAAATTTCAGGCAACTCTCTGATGCGCATGAGTTTATACTGCAATACACAGAACCTTCCTTTTCTGCCAGCTGGTTAAACATATTTTACCCATTCAATAAAAACCTATTAATCAATATTTGCTACCATATAGGTACCATAAATAACAACATTACATTGGATTTAAGATCTCAATAAATTTCACAAAGCAAAATATGTAACTAGTACAAAGCATTAAAACACCGATATTTCTTTGATAAATCTCTTTTTAATAAAAGTCACGTCGGTATTAAGCCCTCTATAAATGAATGGTAGCGCCTATCCCTTGTCACGTCATACGACACTTCTCTCTTCATTTTTTATCCATTCTGCCTTCTCAAAAAGATGTTAAATGCTCTTACGACACTCAATACTTAAGATCTTATGTCAAAGGATCAAGAGGTGCGCGGCTCTGCCTAATTTATCGGATCTTTAAGCCTTTTTGTGTTTTTCATGTGAGTTTAAAATAAGTCGTTCGGTGCAACTGTATTCATTGTTCTCATCTATATAGATGACCGTCTTAGTTAACATTTAGAAATAAAGAAAATACCGAGAATAGGCTTGTACCCACTAATAACAAATTGTTTATATTATATTTTCTATTTATTAACTAAGAGATGTAGATAAGGAAAAACAAATCTATATCTCATAAAAATTAAAGATTATTAATATTTTTACAAAATAAGTTCTAACAAAATAGGTATTAAATCACGTGACAGCGAACACCAATCAAGAAGTGTTACATCACGACCCGCGAAACATCATCGTCAAAAAGTTTATAGGTACATAAATACTTCTTGTACAATCTTCTTGATCATTGCTCATTGTAGTAGTAGACGTTTTCACTGTTACTGTGACAGGTTGTGAAGCATTTCTCAATGTTGTGAAGTCATTCAAGACGCCATGACACTGTTCACGATTTCGACAGAAAGTTAAATTATTTTTCATAAATACAAAATACGTAATGTATATATTGATATTTTATTGAAATATAGGTTTTTTGGAATAAAATAGATTATACGAGTAAAAGTATGTAATTAACCACTTTTTAAAATTTAGTCAACTATTAGCCTATTCGTTTTATATAAAATATCATTTAATCGCGGCTTCACCCGGGTGAGGGTGACAAATCAACATCGAGCTATGCTGCGCTGTACTGCGCTGTGCTGTGCTCTGTTTCTTAAGCTACGTTTTTTTAACAATTAAACGATGCTGCGCTGTACTGCGCTGTGCTGTGCTGTGTTTCTTAAGCTACGTTTTTTTAACAATTAAACGATGCTGCGCTGTACTGCGCTAAAAATCTCTATTTTTTTATCTGACCACTGCCCTCGATTAACAAATTTCGACACAACACGTGTTACCTGACTTGTTTGAATGGGCGAATGAAACTCGTTCGTTCTTGTTTCTTTGTGCGCGCATACGCAAGTGCGAGCGAGATGGGAGTACGAGAGTGAGAAAGACGTCTGAAGGCGATGGAGGGATGCACGCAGCGTGCTCCAAACCTAGCATAGCTCGACACAGCGCAGCACGGCAGAGCTCCATAAAAAACATAGCACAGTTCGGCACAGCGCGGCTCAGCACGGCGGGTAGCGCGCCTCGCTCGAGACTGCTGCGTTTTTAAACAGAGCGTAGCCTCACACAGCGCAGCACAGCACGGTTTGTTTGTATCCTCATTAAAATATTAGACGAGCGAGTTGACCAAACATAGCACAGCGCAGTACAGCGCAGCATAGCTCGATGTTGATTTGTCACCCTGATACTTTGATTTTTTACCCATAGAAACTGTTTGATTTTCCGGGATAAAAAAAATAAAGTAGTTTTCATCGGATAGTTATCAAACACTCTTAAAATAAAATACTGAGACATTTACACATTAACAACGCATCCACGCATTTTCCGAACTTTACTCAGTCTAACAAAATTTGAATAAGCATAATTATAACCGAAATATATTTAAGTCTCCTTTTATTACTATGATTTTTATTTGTTATTAAACTTTTTCTTTGTGATAAACATTTCAAAAATTGAAAATCATTTCAAATCCTGCAAACGCGTCAATTTTTGAAATGTTTATCACAAAAAGAAAGTTTATAGACACCTATTGTGTGAAGCACGATAAAAATCATTTCATATGTCCAACCAGTTCAGAAACATATACTGATTTAATACAGTAACTCATGCTCACTAAATACAGTAATATAGTAGGTACCTACTCAAACAACTAACCGTTCGCATAGGTTATTTGGTCATAGGTGAAATCCGCAATAAGCTTCTTCAAAATGATGTATACATGTAGAGCTAAGAGTGAAAGAGACGCATACGCACAAGTACACTTACTTTCACGTATAATTTTTCTTTTTAATATTAGCAATGGGAAGAAACAAACATGCGGCCAATCAATTAATCATGTCGAAACATCCAAAACAGCTTCATTGGCTTATCCAAACAACAAATTATTGAGGTGTCAGAATTCACACGCTCGAGTTGAGTTCACACCGTGTAAATCAGTACTGGATATTGATAGTAGTAATTTTGTGAATTGCTTGTATCCACAAATCATTTATGAACTCAAATCTTGGGGATTTATTGAGAGTTGAAAATGAAAACATTTACAATCTCTTAACTACCGTGTGTTTGATGTAGAACGATTACAAGTAATTACTGTTAAAGTAAAGATAACAGATATGTACCGACAAAATGTTTATTTAAGTGATTTTGCAATTCAAATTTATTTTTGAAACATTTTTTATTTATATTTCTTACTTCAAAGGATTAAATGTTATAATTCAGCCAAAATAAGCCCAAAAGTTACAATTTCATAAGTGAAATACACTTGATGAAGTTACCTTTCAAATAAAATGCAATTATTTGTAAACACAGATAAAACACACCAACATAGACACACACTTTATACTTGTCAACATCTCTCTTTAGCAGAGGTTAAAGCCATGTATTCACTGAGCAGCAATGTTTCAGATATACAAAAATATACAAAGTTTCTGAAACATCACGTAGATGTTTCCAGGAACTGCTTTGTTTCCGTGTTCCACACGGTAGCGTTAACGGAAACAAAATAACTGTCTCTGAAACATTATTTTTTATTTCGAAAACACGTAGATTTTTTTTCTGATATAGAGTTTATAAACAATTGTTACTCAGTGAATACATGACTTAAAGCTACATGTTGGACAAAACATTTTCATTTCAAAAAAGAAAACCGTGTGCTTCCGGCCTAAAAACAGCGAACGATCGCAAAATCAACGGTTCTGTTTGACGAAACCAATTAAATTCTAAACAGTAGACCTATTCTTATCAGAAAAAGGGTTCTTCTCATTCATCGTAATCCTATAATTATCTTAATTAACTCCTAAATGTGACAAAGAAGAGCTTCGCAATGTTAACAAGCAGCGGGTAGTTACAGCTATTCGTCTAATGAATTTTAATTATTGCTTTGTAAACTTGTATATTCAACAGCTTCTTCCATGCTAAATTCTCACAATCCCCGTCTCATCTTCATTTGAAATTTCAAAGGAACATTAACAAATCAAAAACGCGAAGCTAATTAGCGGACGAACTAAATGGGTGAGTTTCTCGATCTGTTTTTGTGCGAATATACAAATTATATTTTAATATTCGAGGATGTTAACTACCAGCGGTTTAAAGAACCAGCAATTACGCTACCACAAATATAAATCAACCACAGTAGTTGTTCAGATCTTAATTAAAATATGTTCGAGTTGGAGCAATTGTCGGAAATACGATCAGGCTAATAACGTGTCTTTCTTGGGTTGCCAATGTGAGGCTGTCTTCGCGGGGAAAATATGTGTGTTCTCAAACGTGAACAACTCTCTGTAGTTGATTTTGAGGAATTACTTAGTATGGTCGGAAAATTTCTTATAATCCTACTAATATTATTAAACGCGAAAGTTTGTGAGTTTGTGAGGATGGTCTTCCAACGTGTTAAATAAAAATAAATTTTAAACCCTACTAATGTTATAAATGCGAAAGTTTGTGAGGATGGATGGATGGATGGATGAATGGATGTTTCTTACTCTTTCACGCAAAAACTACTGAACGGATTGAGATGAAACTTTGCAATAATATATTGCTTAATAATAATAATATATTTGCTTATATATCAGAATAATACATAGGCTATAAATTATAATGATATTGCGTAAATTTTCATAATATAACGATAAGTGTTAAGTAAGATCTGAGAACTCTGAGAAGCTATTCTAGAGTGCGCTTCAAGAAATGTCAAAAAAATCAACTGTCGAATCAAACAACCGTCAAATCGTTTTTTGCTTTTTTTCTTTGGATTTTCCCCTTCTTTTATTAAGGGTAGTAAGGGGGGGCCTCGGGTTTGAAAGACGGAACGTGACAAAATCTACTTTTTATCCCAGACAAATAAAGGGTTCCCATGGGATAGCATAGAATCAAAATATCATAGGGGCGTCAAAATATATTCATAGTTGTCCGATTTCGATAATTCTTTTTTTATTAGAAAGTGTATATATATACCTACTTTGTTGTACTCATTTAAATTTAATAGAAATCATTTGAGCCATTTTTGATAAATCAACAATAATGTGTAAATACTACATGGATCAAATTCTGTACACGAATGAAGTCGGTCAAGCCATTTTTTGAAAAAATAATTATACTGTATGTTATTGCCTATTTGCCAAAAATGTAGCTGGTTATCGAACATTACGATGAAACAGCATATCGTATATCCATATTGTACCTACTTACTACGTACTTACTCCCATATACATCAAATTATATAGGTACAGAAATATATCTGTTCGTTCATAAATACAAACTTACATATTTTATTTACACTAAATATGTACATCTCAACATTTTTTTTTTTTTAGACAGTCCGATAAAAAGTGGGCGTCAACCCAAAAAGACGTTAACACTATTTAGCGCTAGAAAAACAATCAAATTTTTTAAAACTTCTATTTGACTTGTGAACTTCATCAAAAGCCAGCTACTGCGCCATTATCCGTAAATGTGTCCAGGGTATGGTCACCCATAGCTCTCAGATTTTATCTTTAATAAAGGAAAATATTAAAAGTAACGAATCTTGATTTTATGGACAATTCTACTTAAACATTCGCTTCCAGACCCAATAATTGTTGTGTTTGAACCGCTTGCACTTAATTGGCGTAAAATCATAGCTTTTTAACAAGAATAAACGAAACATAATACTGATAGTCATAATAATGTTAAAAATATTGTATGGAAAATATGATTTATTAACACGCTTTTATTATGTCGACCTTTATGTAGCTATGTAATGGAATCTAAGGTAACTAATTTAACCATCTTCCAAGGATCGTAGTGTAAAGAAAATTGGCGGCTGTATGTAGTTCTGATGACAATACAATATATGGTTTTGTCGAACTGATCTGATGATGGAGGCGGAAGGCCGGAAGGTATGAACTGGAACTTCATGATGGAAAATCGTATCATAGCTGTTTTGAATTTCTTAGAAAAGTCTAGTAATGAACTTATACCACGATTAGGTTTCAAGGTCTGAAGATAAAGCCAGCAGATAGGCACTGGCATTCCATGATGGAATATCGTATCATAGTCGTGTTTGCACTTATGAGAAAGGCCACGTAATGCGTGTTATTCTAGTGTTTTTTAAACTATTAATTATTTTGTTTTCAATATCATATTAAATTTTATAAACAACTGACTTTTTTCATAGATGAGTACTAATAATGCTGCTTTTTGTACAAAATGGCGCCATTGAAATGCTCATTGCTGAAAGTCAACATTACTGGAAAATTACATATACAGGGTTATTTCTAATCAATTAGCATCATTTTAGGGGCTTATTCTGTACATCAAAACTAACGACTTTAGTCAAAATCCAAAGTAAAAAATTTGTGTTCCATAGAAAAATATCGTTCACCCGCGACCAAATGTATGGAACAGCTGTGATTTTTTTTTAGTTTTGACAAAAGTCGCAAAACGGAAGTTGTTAGTTTTGATGTACAGAATAAGCCCCTAAAAGGATGCTAATTGATTAGAAATAACCCTGTATATTTTTATTCCTAATTGTACCTATATCTTACGCTTTACGTGAGTTAAATTGAAAGAAAAGCTATGTTTAAAATTAAGTGGTCGAAAACAATAATACATTTTCATTATTTTGATAATCATCCATCTATCCATCAGTCGAAGGACGTCCACTGCTGGACATAGGCCTCCCCCGTGGATCTCCAATAAGACCGGTTGGAAGCGGCTTGCATCCAGCGCGATCCTGCGGTCTTAATGAGGTCATCCGTCCACCTTGTGGGTGGACGTTCTACGCTGCGCTTGCCGGTACGTGGTCTCCACTCGAGGACTTTTCGACCCCATCGGTCATCAGCCCTCCGCGTTATATGCCCTGCCCATTTTGATAATAATAAATGCAAAAGAAAGCAACACCGAGAAGTCAAGCAAGGTGAAAAGAAAACAAAAAGTCTTCGTAATTCCTGGATTTTATCAAAAAGCCCTGGAGCTATTTGAATAGCAAATGATGTATCCATTTCATGCGATCATCTTTTGAATCCGATACCAAATTAATACTCTTTTGGTTTGATAAAACAAACAGATTTTGCATAGGTATCTGGATCGATGGCTCCTTGATCTCTATGGTGGCAGTCAGGTAGAGCCATTTTAATCCTTTAAATATTTTAAATTCATATTCAGTGCAATTAATTTAAATTGTATAGTATTGGTTATAGTATAAATAACTATACATCCATCAGCCTTAAGACGTCTACTGCTGGACATGGGCCTCTCTTATGGATCTCCAATAAGACCGGTTAGAAGTGGCTTGCGTCCAATCTGTCTTAATGAAGTCATCCGTCCACTTTGTATGTGGACGTCCTACGCTGCGCTAGCCGGTACTTGGTCTCCACTCGTTGGTTGGTTGATCTCATTGGTTGAATGTTAGCTAAATGCACGCAGCGCGAAGTCCAATCAACGCGCAGCTTGTGCTCAAGCTCACATACTTCAGTCAAGATTGGATATTGCACAGCTTGTAGCTAACTTCACATCTGCCAACTAACAGGGTTCAGTACTATAAGTATTTAAGTTGATACAAAAATGTCTCAAAACAAAAAAGTCTCTCAAATGCTATCATTGCAGTTCGCTTATATTACCCATATCAGGTATTCCAAATGAATATGTTTAAGTTTTATATTTCATAATTAACGATAACCCAAATAAATACTATATTACCATTATACCAGTTCATAAACTTTATGTTAGCCCATATCATTCGAATGCAACTAAGTATTTTGATACTGCGTATTGTAGATGCAATTTTAAACTCAATGCTCATTTGTAGTTAATAAATGCCATCTTTAATAGATTTAAAAAAGGTAATTTATTTC
Source organism: Hypomecis punctinalis (assembly GCA_949316475.1). Classification (NCBI taxonomy): domain Eukaryota; kingdom Metazoa; phylum Arthropoda; class Insecta; order Lepidoptera; family Geometridae; genus Hypomecis; species Hypomecis punctinalis. The sequence goes on along the minus strand of OX438804.1, from coordinate 17,752,287 downwards.
AAAGAGTTATTTTTGTGAAAAAAATTTCAAAAATTCGTCGCGAATCTTTCGTCTTCGGATCACTAGCTCGACGCTCTGCTAACTGAGCTAATTCGCAAATTCGACGCAAAGGCAGTACTGCCTTTGCGTCGAATTTGTGAAGTGTTTATCATTTTAACCAACTTATAGCGTTGGCGGCGCCACCTGTGATACCCTTAACTGTGAAGGTTATCACTCAATTGAATTTATAAGAACTTCTGAATATTGACGAGAGATGACCCACTGCTAAATCAATGAAATCATTTTTTTATTTTGAGATAAACGTAGTGTGGGATGCACTATAAAATTAAAAAATCATTTTACGTATATTATTTACCATTTTTTCCAATTTTTTGATCGTTTTTTATGTCTCTACATAAAACATATAGATTAATTCCCAACATGACTTCAAAAATGGTTACTACAGCTATACAGCGGTTATCCAGAACTGATGTAAGCCAAAAAAGGCGATTCAGACTATCATTATGAACAACTTTTACCAAGAGGTGATCACGGAATTCGAGAAAAAAATCAGCTGTTTCATACATTTTGTCGATACCGAGTTGCAGTTTCATATGGAATAGCTGTTTTTTTTCTCGCATTTTGGGTTGTTTATAGTAAAAAATGTTAATAATGATGGTCTTAATAACCCTCTATTGGTTCAGTACAGGGTAAGGTAACCCTGTATTTCTCTAGAATATAAATTGTAATAATAAATACGCCAATAGACCTGATATCGTGGTGGTCGACCGGTCCCAGCGCCGGGCAGTGCTCGTCGTCATCACCATCTCGCATGACGAGAACGCCGAGAAAGACAAACTCAGAAAGTACCTTGATGTGGCTCACGAGGTTACCGCCATGTGGGATGTGTACTCGACGGTCATTGTCCCGATAGTCGTGTCGGTGAACGATTTAATACAGAAGAGCCTCGACCAACACCTCAAGAGGCTCTCGCTAGACGGTTCAGTTAAGGGCCAGATTCAGAAGGCAGTGATCCTGGACACAGCGCGCATAGTCAAAAGGTTTCTCAGCCTGTAGTCCCAACCGCCGGTAGCTTAGACCCCGCCCCACTGCCGGCGGCACGGAAATTTTCATAGTACAGTACATATTTTTTTACTTAATTATACATTGTAAAAAAAACTTAGATTTAAACAATTAAATAGATGCTGAATAATAAAATGTTACAAGTATCTAAAAGTCGTGATCTCGCAAAACTTGTAAGTAAAAGTAAATTACACAAATATATTCAAAAGTATCAAAACCAACAACACCGACAGTTTAGTAGCCGTTTATTTGTTTGCCAAAAACGAGAGAATTGGCAGGATAAGTAATAGCTTAATTCTACGTTGCGAGCCTTAAAGTGGCTGTTGGTTTAGTTAAGGTGGCTGTGTTCTCGGCTGAGCCGTTTGAAACGGAACGACCGTTTAGCAAAACCCATGTTATTAGCGATATCCGAGTAAATAAACCAGTCGATAACTACAGCGTTCGATGAACTTGGATTTTGTTTTGTTGCAATGTTTCCAGCAGCAAAAGGCGTTTAGCATCAAGCGCTGTATGTAAAGCTGGTTCTTTCGAAGTTTATCTTTATTTGTTTTTTATTATAAAATTATGTCATTTTGAGTAACCAAGTAAGTAGCTTGTTTAATAACTCAATGTCCAAGCCCATAACTGTTTAGTACCATTTAAAATTATAAACTGTAAAGACTCCAAAATCCTGCGCATCATTGTATTGTATTCTGCAAAGATGAAACTTAAATTAAACTGAGTATAACAAAGGCATAACACTTGTTTATGGGTACGTAGGTACTTAGCCAGTTAAGATTGGACAACAAAATCAGAAAAAGTTGTACCTTCTCTGTTAAGCTACATTACATAATAAACAAGTGAAAAAGCAATATAACTGTTAGCATAAAAACAGATTGCATAAAATTCAAACAAAATGATACAGCAGTTTCAAGAACCTTCTTAAGAACAGTACTGGCTAGTTAGTTCGTATAGGACGGAAGGTTAGACCTAGTGTCTAATTTTTAGCCACCTGTAGTCCTTTGACATAGTTAAAATATCCGGGACCCACAAATCAACCCTGTCATCCGAGCCACGGTATCGCCCAATTGCCACTCGTGGTCACCCAACCGAAGACTGATCGTGCTAAACTTGACTTCGAATGATCGCCAACGAACACCTAGTCAAACTACACTATTAGCGCTACTTGAGAACTTGCTAAATACATATTTTCCTCTGCTCTACCTATAAAATCTCACAAATCAAAGTCGGCAGAAGCTTCATAAGGCCACCGAGGCCACCCATCTAGCACCACACAGGACCCCGCCACTGTGACGGATCCCGGCACGCCCCTCATTTGTTATACAAATTTTATACTACCCTCCGAGCGAAACCACCGTGAGCCCTCGAAAACTGGGAAAAAGAACAATGGGAGGTACGACTTTACCGTGACTTATCTAAGTCAGAGGCGATTTTATGGCTAAATTTAGCTTGCATTGGATTACTGATCAGGAAAGCGCTTTTTATCGTAGAAGTTTTTCGTTTATCGTAGAATCGTATTTTAATACGATTCAAATTCAAAATTTAATTATTTTAACAAACCAAACATTTTAATTAAAATACTAAAATAAAAACCGGACAAGTTCGAGTCAGGCTCGCACATCGAGGGTTCCGTACAAACACATTGTTAAAATAATTAAATACCTGTTTTAGCATGTGCTAATGAAGTTCTTTTAAATATGATACCTTAGATGATACGATTTACACACTTTGAATTTTGAACCCATATTTTGTGATTTTTGAGGCCCTATTTTTTTGTGATTTAAATAAAAATGTACAGTTTTCAGATTTATTCCTATATGTGTACTCTGAGACAAAGCTTCTCGCCAAATTTCATAGTTCTACGACAACGGGAAGTACCTTGTAGGTTTTGATTTTTGTGAGTGCGAAATATGCGGTTTTTTACGACATAAACTGTTTTAACTTTTTTAAACGATAATTGAGAAGTTTTTCTTTTACAAAGCTGCAAGAGATCATAGATATACGTATACAGTTGAAATTTAAACTCGTTATCTTTACGCATTCCCGAGATAAAGAGTCTTGACATACACACAGACGGACAGACGGACAACAAAGTGATCCTATAAGGGTTCCGTTTTTTTCCGTTTGAGGTACGGAACCCTAAAACTACTTCAATCATAGATGAATGAAGGTCTCCGCTAGACCGGAGCGAGACCTTATTCATATATGACTTTAATATTATTATTATTAAAAAAAATAGATAAATGTCTGTAGGTATGAATTTGTACAAATATGATGTAGGACAAAATATAACATCATGAGAAAATATGCGTGCGTGTCTTTGAGTTCTAAATATTTTTGAAGATAAGTCTGCCATGCTGCATTTGGCCAGAATAGTGGTTACCTAATCTTTATTGCAGTGCTTTGAATTTCAATTTAATAATTCGATTTATGTAAAAGAAATAAAATGTTAACATTACAAGAAGAACAATACAAAATTACATTTAAATTACTTATCGGGACCGTGATTGCGAACGCAAACAGTAAAACAACTACTGAAGCCAAACATGTAATATTGTAATCCGATGAGAACCGTGAAGAAATTTCATTAAAACTACTATCACCCGAGGACAATACAATCACAGAATCTTACACGTACAAATCAGTACATAAGCTTAATCAAAACCGTTATAAAATTATAAATATCACCTCGACCATGTTCTGTTTTGTTTGCTAAAATAGGTATAGGCAAAATATATTATATACACAGTAGAGCCAAGCACTTATTGTTATATACTTGGTTTTGTTCACTCTTATGCACAAAAAATGAGACTATTACATTTGAATTTACTTCCTAAGTATACAGGGCTAGCCCCGATTAAATTAGTTTAAAGAAGGTGCAAAGAAAAAAAACAATTGAGCTGTTGAGGCATTATGTATAACTGCTAGCTTAAAAACTATTAGTACTTGTTATGATAGGTACTAACTAAATTACGAAAACATTAGATAGGATATATTTTAGTCAAATTTTTGAGACACGAAGTAGGTACGGGTATTAAATTTATCAAATATTTTATCAAATGTTACATGAGTATAAGTGAATTTTATCAGACTTTATTTTAACGTTTTAACCACCAATATTTACAGCACAAAAATGCTAAGTCGATGGTTTTTACGTAGTATATTGGCGATATGATATAATAAATAAATAAAACTTTATTTCAGATAACACAAGATCCATAGGTATACAATGTTACAGAGCTATTCTTTCTAAGGTACATTATACAGCATTTTAGGACTTAAATGAAAACAATATACTATGAAATAGGTAACAAGCACATCTTTTAGAATTACAGGTATTACAGTATGATGTTGCTATGATTTGCTATAAGATCAGATAAACTCTGACCACTCCGACTGTTTGAAGTTTGACCACGTAGTGTCTTAATCAATGTTACAGAGCTATTCTTTCTAAGGTACATTATACAGCATTTTAGGACTTAAATGAAAACAATATACTATGAAATAGGTAACAAGCACATCTTTTAGAATTACAGGTATTACAGTATGATGTTGCTATGATTTGCTATAAGATCAGATAAGTGATTAAGTCTGTCCATCTGCGAGGTGGACAGATGGCCTCATCAAGACAACAGCGCGACCGCAATCATATATCCATACAGTCATATTGGAGATCCATACAGGTGGCTTACATCTAGCAGTGGGCGTATTTTGGCTGATGAATAGATGATAAGAAAATTTATTAAAAGGTTTTCTTAGATCCGTAGCGTTTTTATTCGGTAAATTTTGTGATGCAATTGCAGGATCAGAGGCAGTTGATATTGAGACGGCAGGCATTGCGCTGGTACTGGGGGGTTTTGGCAGTACATAGCGTACTTCTTACCTTCAACCCCACGTCTGGCTGACGGCAGCGAGTCAGTCTCTAGAATACGCACTTGGAAACACTTGTAAAAGCAATAAACTAAATGAATTAAAAAATATATGCTCCTAAACCAACTGCAACGTTTTTACACGATGGATTTTGTGAAGCAATTGCAGGTACAGAGGCAGTCGAGATTGAGACGGCAGGCACTGTGCTGGTGACGCAGGTTTTGGCAGTATCAACATACTGTACTGTATCAGCCTTTTTAATAGTCCACTGCAGGACGTAGGCCTACCCACGAAGGGTGGTTGGGCCATATCCACCACGCTGGCCCAGTGCGGGTTGGTGGATTCACATACGCCATCGAATTTCTTCTACTGACATATGCAGGTTGCCTCACGATGTTTTCCTTCACCAAAAAGCCAGCGGTTAAATTCCGTACATAAATTCTAAAGAACTCATTGGTACGGAAGCTGGATTTGAACCCACGACCTCACGATTGTAAGGCGGGTGTCACTACCATTAGACCACCACGGCTTTATCAACATACTGACAGCTCATACGGCGGTATCAACATACTGACATTCAATCTCACGTCTAGCCGTCGTCGTCAGCCCTCAGTCTCCAGCGTATTGCACTCGGAAACACTTGTAAAAACAAAAAACTAAATTAAAAAATATGCTTTCCTATAACTACTGCAACGCTTTTACACGGTAAATGTTGTGATGCAATTGCAAGTACAGAGGCAGTCGAGATTGAGACGGCAGGCAAAGCGCTGGTGCCGCGGGGTTTTGCAGTACCATACTGCTTCTTGATTAAATAAACCTTCAGCCCCACGTCAGGCCGCCGGCAGCGTCAGTCTCTGGCATATCGCACGAAACACTTTCAGTTCTTGCAAAACGCATGATATTTATATGATTGAATACCCGGTAAGTAGAATAACATATGTAACTAAGATCGGGAGTTGGATCACTGGTTTTGTACATTTTTTTTTATTTAATTATATTCAATTTTTAGAGTTCCGTATCTAACGGGTAATAACGGAACCCTATTACTAAGACTCCACTGTCCGTCTGCCTGTCTGTCACCAGATTGTATCACATGAAACGTGATAGCTAGTCAGTTGAAATTTTTCTCAGGTGATGTATTTCTGTTGCCGCTATAAGGAGATTTACAACAAACGTGATTTTTTGCCGTTTTTTGTTTGATGTTAATAACGGCAACAGATAGACGCTTACAATTTTCATATTTAAAAGGGCCTCTATACGGTACGGAACCTTTCGTGCGCGAGCACGACTCGCACTTGACCGATTAGTTTTCTTGGAAATTTAGTTATTTTGATTATCCTAATTGCTATTTTGCTACTGAATATATAAATCGTCTCTTAAAGATTCCCAATAATAATATCCGATTGATTGTTGTTTTTAAACTATCGCGATTTGAACACATTATTATTATAAACTACGGTCCCGTAGTTTATAATAATAATGTGTTCAAAGTAAAACTAAAATACGCACTAAAATTACGAGATAAATAAATACCTCATCATCCCGACGTTTCGGCCGAGTTGCATCGACCGTGGAATAAATACCTCATCATCGGTCGGGTCGGGTCGATGCAACTCGGCCGAAACGTCGGGATGATGAGGTATTTATTTATCTCGTAATTTTAGTGCGCGATTAGTCCCGTAGTTTATAGTAATAATCCGATTGATTCCCATTCAAAAACTAAGCGTTTTAAGAAGGGCAAGATTCTAAACCAATAAGATTAAAGTAGTAAGTAATAGTTTTAGGTATTTATATTTATCTGTTTTATTGGACATCTATAGGGAAAATAGAATAAACCTATTTTTAGCAGTGGACGTTTGATTCCCATTCAAAAACTAAGCGTTTTAAGAAGAGCAAGATTCTAAACCAATAAGATTAAAGTAGTAAGTAATAGTTTTAGGTATTTATATTTATCTGTTTTATTGGACATCTATAGGAAAAATAGAATAATAGTACATTGTTCACCGAGAGGAGAAAGTGACCGATTACCGTCGAGGGCGTCGTTTGAAGCCCGAGCCGTAGGCGAGGGCTTTAAAACACCCGAGATCGGGAATCGCACTTTCTCTCGAGTGATACATAGTGCTTTATACTACACCTACGAGGAAAATAAAAAACTAAATCTTTACTAATTGAAATTTATATTTAAATTGTTGCAGTTAGTGAAGCTTAATGTAACTCTTTTTCCATTGCAAAAAATCGTCATAAGTTTTATTATATTTTTTTATTGATTTCTGTGGTAAAAGGTTATCAATCAGTATTTTTGCTGTTTCCTTCAACTGCGGCGGAGTTAAAAAAATCTTCATCATCACTATCACTACTTATCATTTTGATAGTTTTATTTTACTTTTCTACAAAAACTGAATCCTCAAACAACACACAAATTGAAAATGGCGCCAATGGCGTCTGCAATTTTCACAATATGTTCTTTTTTCAAATTGTTTGACACCATCCAACACACAGCTAGTGGCCAGTGTCATTTTGCGAACTTGGAGATAAAAACTCACTGTAAAAACTTTTTGGCTTTTGATATTTAGGTTACCAGCGCATAGTCTTACCCAAAATTAAAAAAGAAAAACCACGTAAGAAATGGATTTTCATACACTTTTCTCTCCCGCTTAGAAGCGTTTTCTCGCCGCATATTTGTTCGATATGCAATGACTTACTTTCTACCGTAAATTTGATAAAGTATCAAGGTACTTTCCGAGCAGGTGTAGTATAAACCTATTTTTAGTAGTGGACCTCCAGTAGCTGAATCGTACAAACTATTATATTATAAGATAATAGTTTGTACAATTCAGTTACTGTAAGAACTCTGGATAACAATAAAAAAAAATTACTTAAAACTATTCTTTAGTAGGTTAGTAGATATAATTAAACACTGGTCTATCTATATATAATCCAAAATTCGAATATATGTGTAGTCATAAAAGTCTTAAAAAAATTCAAAAACTCATAAAATATAAATATCCAGAATTAATATTTTAACGCAGGCATGAATTCATAGCTTCGTGAGATAAACCAATCGAGAGATAGTCCGCGTTATCAGCAGTGTTTATCTACAGAAAAACGTAGGGCCGTCATTACGAGAAAATGAATTAAATACCAGACTTTAAGATAGCTAACCATTTTTTGCGCGACAAAATCAGTTACCCCGTCTATTAATATTCATTATATCAAGCAGCTCGTTTACATTCTTCCCACCAATATCCTTGGGGAACTCACCGCCCCGCAATTTGTTAAAAACCATCAGCTATTTGTCTACAAGGAGCAGCATTTGTCAAGAAGAAGCAAACTCGCATGTAGCCCCTTCGCTCGCCTCAATTTATGATTCGATTGTGGAATATCCGAACTCAAAGTTTATTCATTCGTTATTTAAATAAATTGAATCGCAACAAAGATCAGAGGCATTAAAAAGTCTTAAGCAATGTGTCAGCAATTGAAAGTATTTTAAGAGCCGGGTAATTGAAAGTCTCGGTTCTACGTACGAGTTTTTTACATACTCGACAATGTTATATACTACAGCAACAATATTAATGAAATGAATTTTGTTGTGCTTCACACACTAGGTGTATAGAAACTTTCTTTTTGTAATAAACTTTGTATTATTATTGAGTATATTTTTTTTTTAGTTTTGATCTGTGTTGATTCTAGTTAATTTATCTCTTTGTCTATTTATTCATGCCTACTTCCCAATGTCTTATACCTGTAGGTTGACTGGCAGATAATGCTATTTAGCGTTAAGTCCTCCATTTGTACAAATGGCGTGCAATAAAGTGTTAAATAAATAAATAAATAATAAACATTTCAAAAATTGACGCGTTCGCAGGACCTGCATCTCTCTGGGATTTCGGACAGACGCTTTGTCCAAATTAAGCTAGAACGCTATCTGCGAAAATGTCGAATTATTGAAAGTGGTTTATCATTTTTTTTTAAACTACTACAATATTCAACAACAATATTGTATAGAATTTGTACAGCAAATTCTTTTGGAGCAGTAATATAATATGCCTAGCACCACCTTATACTCGTAGTTTCACTTTTTAGTTTTATTTCAATAAACGACGCGTACCGGTATTAAAATTTACTAATTTAATATTTTAAACATTAAGGGTGGGTTACTTTATCAATAACCAAACACTGACCAGTCGTTAAATCTCGGTTATGTCAAAAATATTTGACGTATCTAGAGATTTTACGACAAATTAGGGTTTGGTTATCGTTAAAATCCCTAATTACGTCAAAAATATTTGACGTAACCTGAGATTTATTACTGGTTAGAGTTTGGTTATCGTTAAAGTAATTTGATGCAACCCACCCTAACTTTTCTATTGTAACGCGACGCTCTTTTAATTTTTCATATTTTTTAAAGTTAGCGTGAGCTATAAGTAAAATACTCGTGCGAGGGAACTGAACTGAACGCACAATATGTACAGTTACGATGAACAGTCATAAAAATGGTTATCCAAATTATTATCTAGAGAATTTAATGTTTATTGAATATTCTTGAGGTGAAGATGAAGGTGCTTAAATATGCGCCCGCGCACTGCCAGCGTTGACTATTATGTAATTAAGAATGTTAGGACTCCAAATAAAATAACGTTACGTTTCGTTCCACTCAAAGTTATGGCTTAATAAAATGTAACTTGTATCGTAATTCACGCCGTGATAAAAGGAACGGTGACGGGTGTAACTATAATTATGTAGGAGCAAGGAATCTATTAACCGCGGTAAAGGAATAACTTCGAGAAGAAATTAAATTTTGATATTCTATTAACGTTATGAATATAAATTAAAGATTTTTTACTCAAAAGCGTGGGCAGTGCTTGTATTCGGTAGATTGGTTGTCCATAATAGGAAGTACAGTACCTCCTTAGATTCAAGTACAACGCCTGTTGAACTCTACCTTAGTCTCGATTTGCTTGAGTATCCTATAATATTACCTACCCGAAAATACTGTACCTATAAATTATATTATATAAGCAGTGGTGGCCTAGAGGTAGTGACACCCGCCTTACAATCGTGAGGTTCAAATCCCGGTCCCGTACCAATGAGTTCTTTGGAATTTATGTACGGAATTTCACTGGCTTTTCGGTGAAGGAAAACATTGTGAGGCAACCTGCGTACGTCCTTAGAAGAAATTCGATGGCGTATGTGAATCCACCAACCCGCACTGGGCCAGCGTGGTGGATATGGCCCAATCACCCTTCGTGGGTAGGCCTATGTCCTGCAGTGGACTATTCAAAGGCTGATACAGTACAGTAAATTATATTTATAAAACATTTTATGAAATAGGAAAATCACTAATAATACATTATTTTTTTCCAGAAAAGAGCAGCTACTTACTCTTACCATAGTTTTGTTCACCCCATAAAAATTCGATTCATCAGTTAATACAATATTAACCGATGAAAGTATGACGTCCATTGTCCATTCCTATTTTTAGGTAGAAGAAACTTTGAGTTTCAAAAAATAAGGACGGGCACTGTTAGCTTGTTTACTAATCTTTTATATAAAATACAATTGTCTAATAGGTAATTGTATTATATATACATTAGGTCGAATCAAAAAACTTGGCGGCTGTGTTGTTATAATATGCTGCGATACGATAAACTGCGGACAATCCTATCCTAACTGAAACTCACTTAAGAGTGCACCTAATGCCATGAAAAAAAACGGATTTCACCCGCGCTTCTTGCATCGTCCGCTATCATATATGCTGCTTTGTTTAGAGTTGAAAATCGCACGATGATTTTGACTTCGAACGCCAGCTTACATATTTAAATGTCATTTTATTTATTTATTCAAAATTTAAACATATATTAAAAAAACTAATCGATTACTCTAATAGCACATTAGTCTGGCTACGTAATTTGTCAAAAATAATGTAGTGTTATCGCTGGCAACTTCGAGCATTTGAAAAAAAAATTTTTTTTTGATGCTAAGTTTTAATTTTTTTCTAAGGTAACCATATTATTTTCCAAAATTCTACGCAATTACTCTGCTACTATAGGTTCTTTCCTCTCTTATAGTATTTTTTTAATATGGATATTTATGTTCGTTATCTTTATACCACGTCTTTAAAAAGTCGATTTTGGCATTAGGCGCCCCCTTAACAGAAATAAAGAGACTGCGCAAAGATTGGGTTTTCCGCAGCTTGTAGCTACTTTCAAAACCGCCAGGATGTTTGATTCGGCCTACGTCATATCACTTCTATACTTATCAGAAACAAACTTGACATAAAACGATATCGCCTTACAAACGCGATCCACAATATCCATAAATCAGCAATCAAACAATGGTTCGGTGCGTGAAAGGGATCTTACATAAGTCGGTATACCGGGTAGGTACTAATAAATTCAAAGGATTGACCGACGCTGGTGAGAACTCGTCGGTTCTGCAGCAGGAGCCGGGACAGTGAGGACATAAATCTAAGAGAGTCATCGATGTCGCCGGAGTTTTGGTGTTGCTAGGGTTAGAGTAGTGTAATATTTACCCGCTGTTGCAAAAACTCGCAGACAATTAATATAATAATTTCATAGTCTGGGCTCCTGATTTAAAAAAAAGTTTAGAAAATGGCAAGTCATCATCTTTGCCTTACCTCACTAGGTAAGGTCGGCACGACCCGTTTTTTTTCGCCGCGTCTCTTCGTCAGACTATCTCATTTATCGTCCTAAAAAGTAGTTTTCTCTCATATTTTTTTTACAATTAATTCTTATTTTTTGTGTTTTTCCTTCTTCACCCCATCACTCAAATTAGGAAAAAAAGGTATTATCTGTCACGTATCACACAATTTTTGTTTGTGTTATTATGTGAATAAGATATAGTAGCCGGCAAACAACTTGAACCTTAAACCATAGCTACCTCTCTTTTGTTTTCTCTGCTAACGAAAGGGAGAGAGTGATATTTTTGGTTCCTATAACTACTTCCATCAATTAAAAAGCTCTTTGTATAACATTATTAGCAATTGTATATCTACATCTTAAGATCCACAAATAATTATTTCAAAGAAAATTAGCTCAACACAAGTGTACAGATGAAACAACACTTTTTAAATAATAAAATGATGCATAAAATCTGATATTCGTCTTGTAAATTAATACATTTTAAAAGAATGAAGATAAGCCTGTACTTGTGTACCTATATCTGCAACATCCTTCCCTTCAAAATACTTCCTCAATTTCAAGCAATTCTGCCGACAGTGGCAACATTTTCCCACTTGAATGGTCTTTATGAAGGATGGCCGGCCAAAGCACCGACCAAGGCCTTTAACGGGCGTTTTGACAACTGCCGATGTATGTATTGAAATATGAAAGCCTCAAACTGGACTGACTCCACATGGATGTCGGGAGAATCGCAACATGAAGGTTGCCTCCGCGCCACCACTGAAGTACGACGGCAGAATGTGTGAACTAAGTACTACGGAAACTAAGAACTAAAAAAGAACGATTGAAGCGCCTCGTTCATAGCACTTCACGGATAGCGCGGAGTCTATGTGCGTAAGTCGAGATCAATTGCAGCTCTTTGTGTTGCGGAAACTGAAATGACGTTAGTATTATCTAAGCTTGCCTTAAGTCAGATTATGAGATTATAAATGAAAATAGTAGACAAAAAATTAGAGTAATCTTTGCAAGCTGAATCTAAACTGATTTTTACCCATTGTTTTTTATAACGTACCTACCTATATACTGTTTTTGTTGTTTGTTGTACACTTCTCATCAAAAAACAGTTAGATCGCAGTGATTTTATCGAATGCGTATTGCGTTCACATGCTTTTAAGAACATGAAATACTTTAAAATAGGTACCTACAGAGATTTCTGTACAATATTTTCCTTCATCGTCTGAAGCTAGTCATCATCAACATCATCATCAGTCGTAGGACGTCTACTTCTGAATAGGTCTGGCCTGGCCTATAAATTTACAAAATCCGGTTGGAAACGGTCTAAATTATATCGTCGGTCGTCGGTGGACATCCTACGCTGTGCTAGTTTAACTTACTTACTTAGTGTTAAACTTACCGTAAAATGACGAAACGAAGAATAAAACCTACTGAATAAACTTTAAAATTCACTCGACGAAAATCTTACGTCGTCGTTTCAGCCATAGGACATCCACTGCTGGACATAGGCCTCCCCTAAAGATCTCCAATAAGAACGTTTCGTATCGGTTTGCATTCAGCGCGATCATGTGTCCGTCCACCTTGTGGGTGGACGTCCTACGCTGCACTTGCCGGTACCTACGTGGTCTCCACTCGAGAATTCTTTACAATATTATGGTAACACCTATACATATTATACTTTATACATCTATATTAATAATTTCGTCAAGGGGTAAGGTAGACTCGATTGAAACCTTTCCTGAATGATAAAACATAAAAAATAATGATTTCGAGTCGGCAACATATATCCGGAAAATTCGGATTATCGGGTATTTTAATAAATTATAACTGTGGAAAATGGATGCAGCTCTTCGTTAAGATGGTGATTGAGTAACAGCAAAATTATTATGAGTGTGTGTATTATGAGTCACATTTCACCCAAGCGAAACCGGGTTGTCATCTAGTAAGACAATAATCTTCAAAATCTTTGAAAATGTTAAACAAAAGAGAGACGTATTAAATAAATCCATCGCGTTTTAATAATTTCTTAGACAGCAGACGTCAATTGGGCGGCATTCAACCGAACTCAAAGCTTCATAAAAACACAATAGGATTATAGCATTTATACCATCCTAATGGTGCGCCAAACAAGGACATTAATCTCGGCACACATTATACGACATTTATGTATTGAAGCATTCACAATTTATGGCTGATGTTTAGAGAAATCATAAAGTCTAAAAGGCTTATTAATGTGTGAAGAAGCGCACCTCCTCAGAAACAATATTCTATCAAACATATTTTTATAAACCCCCGCCGTGCTCGTTAGTGAGATATTTCGCTATCAAACAGAATACAATTGAATGTGAACGTCAAAAACATAACTCATAATTTTCATACGACAAAAACATAAGTCGTAATTATCATACGGCTTATGTTTTAAGCTTCGAATGCAAGTTTGAAGTGTATTCCTTGGATGGACGACAAAAAGAGACATTTGTGGACACACTTGTGATCTGCCAGTGTAAATAAAGCTCGGGCTTCCATCAAAATAATGTAAATGTAGAGATCTCTTACTATAGCTGGGATGAAAAATATGAAATGATCTACCTAAGTTTTGAACAAATTAATTAAATAAATATTTTGGGACATCTTACACACGGCCTCTGACCCCAAACTAAGCAAAGCTTGTGATATGGATGCCAGAGACTGATATACTACATATACATATTTTTAAATACATACATATATAGATAGAAACTAAATAACACCCAGACACACATCACATAACATCTACCTAGATTAAAAGATTTGTTTTTTTTTAGAAAACAAATCCATCCATCAATCTGCCGTAGGACGTCCATTGCTGGACATAGGCTTTCCCCATGGATTACGTAAGATTGGAGCTACGTCCTGTGATTGCCACCACGCTTGCCCTGCGCGGCGATTATGGGCAATTTCCCCCCATGAATCTACAACAAACGACCAGGCCCCCTTTTCCCGTCGGCTCCGCTACCCCTAGATCTGGTAGTAATCAAATAATCCCTGTATTTTAACTTTTTATTTAGATTTTACCGCATAAAAAATCTAATCAAAATATTTGTGATATCGGCGTCATACATACTATTCTAAGACTGCAATACGCATAAAAACGCGCATATTTTCATGCAAAATATAATAACATGCGTTCATTTATAAGAAATGAAATTTCGGATTTGATACAGATTTTTACTTATTTTACTTAATCCTACCTTCAGCGGTACCATATCTGGTTATGACGTTCTCGCGGTTTTATTTTAAAACTTTAAACGTGGCAATAAAAGAGTTTAGAACAGAACATATTTTTAAGGTGAGAGTCAAAGATCACAATTTTTGATATTATTAGTTAATTTCTTTTTAAAAGGACATTCAGTTCTAGCATCTTAGCAAGTAAAAGTAATAGTGGACATATTTCAAACAAAATTAGGTATGATAAAGGTGTGAAGTTCATAGGGACAAGATACAAAACGGTACAAGACGTCCACTCTTGAGAAGGGCACACAATCTATATAAAACCGCTGCGTCGCGCTGGATGCAATGCAAGCTATAGTCTACTGGATCTATAAGAAAAAGGAATGAGATGTTACAAGTGTATATTATTTTTATAAGATTTTTTTGTCGCGTTTTAATTAACAGAACAGCGTTACTGTGCTTACCAATCGGAAACTTAGTATTTGGTACTGAGCGGCTCAGATAATAGTGAAATAATCAATCTCCATCGTAGCCATAGCATCCTATGGCTACGATGGAGATCGATTATGGCCTTCTGCTGGCCAAATCCTGTTCTATCAATATCCAGTGAGATTAGTCAAAAATGACTTAGTGATGGCGAGATAAAGAAACTAATACAATTTTGTAATGTTATTATTTTATTTTTTGTGAAATCGTCATCATTATCTTATCAAATATTAAAAACGTTTGTGAGTATGTATGGATGTTTGTTACTCTTTCACAAACAAACGGCTGAACCGATTTAGATGAAATTTGGTATAGAGGTAGCTTAGATCTTGGATTAACACACAGCTTACTTTTTATTTGGTTGAAGCCGTGGTGCTCAAGTGGTAGTGACACCTGCCTTACAATCGTGAGGTCGTGGGTTCAAATCCCGGTCCCGTACCAATGAGTTCTTTGGAATTTATGTACGGAATTTAACACCGCTGGCTTTTCGGTGAAGGAAAACATCGTGAGGCAACCTGCATATGTCAGTAGAAGAAATTCGATGGCGTATGAGAATCCACCAACCCGCACTGGGCCAGCGTGGTGGATATGGCCCAAACACCCTTCGTGGGTAGGCCTACAACCTGCAGTGGACTATTAAAAGGGATGATACAGTACAGTACGGTACTTTTTATCTCGAGCTAACCCGGGGAATGCCGCGGGGCGTAGCTAGTACAACATAATTTCAGTCATTAAACATTCAATGTTCAACAAAGGCCTATAATAGAAATTTGCAATGAGTCTGGCGACAAAGCGGCTAGAGATGGTGAGATATACATCTACAGTTTTGGTTTCTTTCACGTTTAACACGTACCGCAATGTTTTGCAATATGTACATGTCAAGCTTGCCACTGTCCTCCTGTGTTTAGACGGTAGCACTTGACAACTGTGGCTTAGGGCCAGTGTCATTGGTCGCGAATAATTACAGCAATCATGACACCTTGGAGGCACCAACTTGCCCCAACCCCGCAATCGAGCAATCTAAAACTTCGTTCGCCTCGCTGCTGATATTGAAATCACCATCATTTTATCCATTAAACGTCGACAGTTAGACAAAGGATGCCTATATAGATTTCCGATAAGATCAGTTGAAAGCATCTAACGATGGCGAGATAGACAAACAAAATTTTGGTTCTTAAGCATTTTAGTATGTACTTTAATATGGGTAAAGCTCTGCCTCTGCCTTACCGTGTTTAGTCGGTAACACGTGACGACAGTGGCTGCGGGCCAGTGTCAGCGGTCGCAAATTACTGCAATCATGACACCTCGGAGGCGCTAACTGGCTCCTACCCGGCAATTTGCCGGACGTGCACTTGGCGGGAACCTGGAGCTGGCTGCTGAGCCTGGATTTACTTTCGAACCGTTCGCATTGGCAGGAAATGTTCTGAATTCCACGTTTAAATTATGAATCAAAACTTATTTGAAGTTTGTAATACGGAAGGAAAATTAAACAACATAATAAGAACACAAACTATTCTAGGATATCGTTGTAGATACTCATAACTATTATGACCCACCTTGAAATCGCGAAACAATCAGCTAGACTTGTCTTGCCGTAATTATGCATGTGTACAATTCATCATACATAAAAATGTCGTGTCACCTTGTCTGTCCGCAATGAACTCCTCAACTACTGAACCAATTTTGACCAAATTTACGTGTCAAATGTACACTGTGTGCAATTTGATCCAACTTGAGAGATAAATAAATAATAATAAAATAAATATATATTTATTGCAGACCAAAAATTTACAATAATATACAACAATAATTACAAAAAACGATGTACAATGGCGGCCTTATCACCTTTGGCGATATTTGCCAGGCAACCTTTGGATGGATTGGATACGAAAAATAGAAATACGGTCGGTGGTGTATAAATATAGTGAATATAAGTAATGAGAGAGAAAAAAAATACTTAGATACAATAGTAAAAATAAACAAATAAAGGTATGTTTTATAAACATACATAATATACATATCATATAACCTACATATGTACCAAGTTTACCTAACATAAAGAAAGATAATGCTGATAAACGAGATTTTTTAAATATGGGGAGGGATTTAGCCTAATAAGAGATAAGCTAGTTTATACCTCAATGGAGGTCGTGGGTTTGAATCCCGGTCCAGTACCAATGAATTCCTTGAAATTCATGTACGGAATTTCACACCATGGGCTTTTTGGTGAAGGAAAACATCGTGAGGCAACCTGCATACGTCCGTAGAAGAAATTCGTTGCCGTATGTGAATCCGCCAGCCCGCACTGGGTAAGCGTGGTGGATATGGCCCAATCACCCTTCGTAGGTAGGCCTACGTCCTGCAGTGGACGATTAAAAATAAGGCTGGTATAGTAAGTAAAAGTAAAAGTAAAAATAATACTACATATACTTATTTTTAAATAAATACTTATATAGACAGTAACTAAATAACACCCAGACACAGAGCAAACACTTATGTTCATCACATAAATATTTGCCCTGGGTGGGGATCGAATCCACGCCTCTCTGATCCAGAAGTTAGAGTCACTAACCACTGAGCCACCGAGGCTGTCGTTAAGTTTACCAGTTCAATCATCACAAATGTTTTTAGTTCGACTTTAGATCCTAGATCAACAAAAATTATTACACTGAAGTGTTAGTATGATAGAGCATTCATTTACGGTCATATATCAAAGTTCTAACTGTTGTAAGCCGCGTTCAATGTATAAATCATATATGTAATTGCTATTATGTCGATTATACGCTACCGGGTTCATTTTTATTTATTTGTTGGCAGATACTGATAACCCATTGCACGATTTTTATGCAATGTACTTGTTCCTCAGACAGGTTGAGGTAGTTTTCTTGGTGTTTATTGAACTTAGTATTTTTTATCGTAATTATGTTTACTATTTACTCAGATTGAATAATTTTATACAAAAAAACAGGTCGTACTCAGTTTGTCTATTTAAAACATACGGAGGTACTCAATATTTATACACTACTTTAAATTTGGAGTAGGTACATTGTATTTGATAAAAACACATGCTTAGTTTCACTCGAACAAAATATGATAAAGTTTAAGGAAACGATTTTTTGTGGTTTATATACATGTAGCTATACAGGGTTATTTCTAATCAATTAGCATCCTTTTAGGGGCTTATTCTGTACATCAAAACTAACAAGTTTTGTTCTGCTACTTTTGTCAAAACTAGAAAAAAAAATCAGCTGTTCCATACATTTGGTCGCGGGTGAAGGATATTTTTGTATGGAACACCAATTATTTTTTAGAGTTTTGACAAAACTCGCAGAACAAAAGTTGTTAGTTTTGATGTACAGAATAAGCCCCTAAAAGGATGCTAACCCTGTATAAATGATCTAAGAGTATCATAGAGTAGGTTGATATCACCAGGTTAATATCACTAGGTTGATAGTTAGTAGAACTACTATTAGTTTACTACTATAGACGGTCAAGTAACTGGCAAATACGTAGACACCATGTTAACATAATGTTACAACACAGGACTTGATTATTTTGATAATTGGTCATTGATTATCTAATTATTTTTCGCAAAAATCGTAAAACCTTGTTAATTCCACCGTGTACAGAATTCGAATAGTTTGCACGAATCGATGTGACATCCATGTACATTATTAATAATGACTTGTCAAAGTATGATTTTAAGAAAAAGTTAAAGGATTGGCTCCTAAGTCTATCCTACGACCAGACTGAGAGTTTAATAAGTTGCCTGTATGGAGAATGACTGCAATAGTCAAGAGCCAAAACACTTCATCTCATTAATTATTTTTCACAACACAAGAGATTTGCCGAAATTCCTATTTTCCACTATTTCCTTTCGTTAATTTATCAAAAACGACTAAGCCGATTACGATGAAATTTAAATAAAACTAGAAAACAAAAAAATTGTGATCGGTTATACGACGTAAATATCGATTAACATACAAAGAATAACACTTTATTAGACAACCACATTACATAAAAAAAACAATTACAGAGACAAAACGATACAATTTATCGGTTTCTAACTTGTGGCCTTATGCTTTAAGCGATTTTTTCCAGGCAACTAAGGTACACAAAAAATACATACAGACGAAAATAGTACCTTCTTTTTAGAAGTCTGTAAAAATTATAGCATACTAGCTTAAAACCCGCGGCTTCACCCGCGTTGTCTTAGTACATAGGTACTTACTTAAAATGAAAATAGCCCGCGGTTTGATCTACGTTGTCTTTGTACATGCTTATAATAATATCTAATAGTCCGCGATTTGGCCTGCGTTGTCTTAATACTTGCTTAAAATTACTTGCAAGGATAATGCCCACGGTTTGGTCAAAATTGTAACAGTATTTGCCTATAATGATAATAGGTCACGGTTTGGCCCGCGTATTGTTAGTACTTGCTTAAGATGGTTATTTATAGCACGCAGCATGGACTGCGATGTCTTAATACTTCCTTAAAAATATAAAAGCTTGCCGTTTGGCCTGCATTGTCGTATTACTTACAATGATAATAACCCATAGACTGGCCCACGTTGTTTTAGTACTTACTTGATTAAAATAACAGCCCACGGTTCAACCCGCGTTATCTTGGCATTTGCTTATAATAATATCTAATAGTTCGCGGTCTGGCCCGTGTTGTCTTAATAAATCCTTAAAATTATAGTAGCATGCCTTTAGCCTGCGTTTTTGTATTACTTGTAATGATAATAGCCTACGGTCTGGCCTGCGTTATTTTCGTAACTGCTTAATATGATAAAAACCCACAGTTAGGTCCGCGTTTTCTTGGCACTTACTTAAAATAATAGTAGCTCGTGGTTAAGCCCACATTAGGCTCGATTATGAAGGCGCCATCGTAATTATAATAGCTAATTATCATCATTATTTCTGTTTCTTTTTTACTTTAAGCATTCGATAGAGAAAACACTTTTAATGTTGTTATTATATTTACCATGGCGTCTTCATAACTGAGCCTATTATCGTATTACTTGCAAAATAATGCCTACGGTTTAGTCTGGATTGTCTCAGTATTTGGTTATTTTATTTACTTGTATCTAAAGTTTATTACAGAGTACGTGAATTTTTGGATGATAAATTGCCGAATTTCTGAAATTAACTCAATAATAAATAAATATATAAAATAAATATTGGGGGACATCTCACACACGGTCTCTGATCCCAAACTAAGCAAAGTTTGTGATTTGGCTGGCAGAGACTGATATACTACATATACATGTACCAGTAGGTTGACTGGCAGATAATGCTGGTTAGCGTTAAGTCCTCCTTTTGTACAAATGGTGTGCAAGAAAGTGTTAAATAAATAAATAAATAAAAATACATTAATAACACCCAGACACAGAGCAAACACATTTGAACATCACATAAATATTTGCCCTGGGAATCGAACCCACGCCTCTTTGACCCAGAAGTCAGGGTCACAAACCACTGAGCCACCGAGGGAGCCAATAATAATAATTGTAAGAGTAACTATGTAAGAAATTTCACTTTTCATTGCTGGAAAACATTGAGGCAACCTGTACGTACGTAGAAAAAATCAATGTCGTATGTGAATTCAGCAACCCGTGCTCGGCCGGCGTGATGGATATAGCCCAATTACCCTTCGCGGATAGGCCTATTTTCAGTCATCCATCAGCCGAAGGACGTCCACTGCTGGACATAGGCCTCCCCTATGGATCTCCAATAAGACCGGTTGGAAGCGGCTTGCATCCAGTGCGATCCTGCGGTCTTAATGAGGTCATCCGTGCACCTTGTGGGTGGATGTCCTACGCTGCGCTTGCCGGTACCTGGTCTCCACTCGAAAACTTTTCGACCCCAAAGGTCATCAGCCCTCCGCGCAATGTGCCCTGCCCATTGCCATTTCAACTTGCCAATCCGTTGGGCTATGTCGGTAACTTTGGTCCTTCTACGGATCTCCTCATTAATGATTCGATCTCGCAGAGAGACTCCGAGCATAGCCCTCTCCATAGCTCGTTGGGCTACTTGGAGCTTACTAATAAGGTCCATAGTGAGAGACCACGTTTCTGTGCCATATGTCATCACTGGCAACACACACTGGTCGAAAACTTTCGACTTGAGGCACTGAGGTATGTCGGACGTGAAGACACTACACACTTTTCCGAACGCTGCCCAGCCGAGTTGAATTCGGCGATTGGCCTCTTTGTTGAAGTCGGACCTATCTAACTGGACTACTTGTCCTAGGTAGACGTACGAGTCAACGACTTCAAGAAGCGAGTTTCCAACAGAAATCGGGGTGGGTAAAACATGGGAATTACACATGACTTTCGTCTTGTCCATGTTCATCTTAAGACCCACCTGTTTCTATTATCCGTAGTGCTATCCGTAGTACCTATTTTCAGTAGTGCACTATTAATTAAGGCCGGTACAGGTGTTCGACATGTTTCATTAAGTCATTAGAAATTTAATTTTCCAGGCAAATGAAAAATGGCACACAAGTCGTAATTCTAGTCAGGCATGTTCTAGGATGCTATTATACTCATAATTTGATTAACTTTTACAATGGTACCAACCCCAAAAGCACGTGAATAAAATCAGCTGTTTAACACAAAAAGTTCATCGACCCGCGACAAAATGTATGGGAAATGTAGGTAATTTTCGCTTGTCAGGGTTGATTCCATAGTAAAATACTTATATTGATCCATATGTGCGCTAAGTTTAAGACTATTGGCTCACAAAATAAAAAAAATCGTAATCTTTTGGGGACCCATTTTGCCCCATTTTATAAAGATAAACTATCATTATCATAATCCTATTCTAGATACTACATTATTTTAAAAAAGCGCATTGAAGTTTTGAGACGTATCAGACACCTAAGGATTTTTTTAAGGAAAATTCAGAAAAACAGGTACCGCCTTATTTTTTATTTAGTCTCAAAACCATATATACAAAGTTTCATGTCAATCGGTACAGGAAATAAAAAGTTACATGCAAACAAAAAGGGCCCGTTTTACCCCGTAAGTTAGAGTTGGGTACGTTTTTCATCCTTAGTGCTTCATTATGTCGTACGATGTACGTATATTCCAAATTTCAAGCTCATATCTTCAGCGGTTTAAGCTGTAGCCTAAACTTATTAATTTTGCGTATCCCTAAGGAACCTTGCAGATTTTCCTGGATTTTATTAGTTCCTGTATTAAAACATGCTGTGTGCTTCCTTCATACCAATTTTCAACCATAACCGTTCAGCTGGTTCGATGTAATGGACGCTTTTTTCACCAACTTTGGGACCTTATTTGACCCCTTAGATGAAGAAAATTCGGAAAAACAGGAAAAAAAGTAACCTTTATTTTGTTTGAAAAGCATGTATACAAAGTTTCAAGTCAATCGGTACAGGGAATAAAAAGTTACATACAAACGAAAAGGGCCCGTTTTACCCCCTTAGAAGTCGAAAGTTTAAAATTTTCGTCCTTAGTGCTCCATTACGTCGTTTAATGTACCTATATTCCAAATTTCAAGCTCATATCTTAAGCGGTTTGGGCTGTAGGCTGTCTGTCAGTCAGTCACTCAGGGAAGCCTTTTATATAATAGATAATTTGTTATAAACTATAGTCTAGTTTTAAGTAGATCTATTGTCCAAGTGTTATGTATAGAGTTCTACAAGTGTCGTTTTAGTAAATGAAGCGAATTTTACAGACGCGGGTTCTATCTTAAAAAAGTATATTTTTTTGTAGTAAAGCTAAACTTTTATCTCGTCATAATCAAAAGAACTCAAAATAACTTCCCTCAAGTCGGGGTCACGATAAAATCTCCGAAAGGCTGGGATCAGAGCTGCCGAGCGCACCCGGGTGTAATACGCGAGCTTGGATAGCACTGCGCACCGGGCCGGACGAATTCGAAACAATAGGGGCCTCTACCTAAGGGCAATTTACATGCTACTTCATACGACACGATAAACGACTGATTTGACTGATTTTAGCCGTCGACGCAAAAACGACGGCGTGTTATAAGTTTAACGTGTTTTTGTGTCCTATTTCGATTTTGTTTCTTTTGTTTGAAAGGTATCTAGAGGGAGAGAATCTCGGGAGTGTTTTGTTTGTTAGATATGTTCCATCAAAATTGGTTCAGCCGTTCCAAAGTTATCATCTCTTTTGTTAGCTGTAATAGGTAATAAGATACCTCGTCGAGGGATTTATATTTTTTTAATTTAATGCTTATTGGGTGTATATTGCTGTGAATTTTCTCTTTTTAGAGTTCTGTACTTAACACGGAAAAAACGGAATCCTTATAGGATCACTTTGTTGTCCGTCTGTCCATCTGTCCGGGTTGGTGGATTCACATACGCCATCAAAATTCTCTCAGTGGTGTGAAATTGCGTACATAAATTACGAAGAACTCATTGGTACGGGACCGGAATTTGAAACCACGACCTCGCGATTGCAAGGCAAGACTACTACGACATATTTATAAGCTAGTTAAAAACGACACGAAAAGTATGTGTAAATTGTAATTTCGTATTTTCTCTATCGCCTGTTGTTCTCTCCGATCCGAACACACCCGAGTGTATACTGCGCTACAGGTTTTGATTCTAAGGTCCTAAGTATATATTAACAGATTTTTGTCGTCGGCGATTTTAGATTGGATATTTCCTTCAATAAAAGGGGAAATTTGCTGACTCGCTATACTTGATAATATTTGGCCTAGATTCTTTAGTATTAAAACCATTAACAAGATTTGCGAGTATGTACCAAATCGGTCAAAAACGAGTCGAGATACAGGCCTATGAAGATTCAGTTTAATGGTTTCCGGACTTCAGGTTGCATGTTACTTCTTTTTAGGGTTCCGTGCCTCAAACGGAAAAAAACGGAACCCTTATAGGATCATTTTGTTGTCCGTCTGTTCGTCTGTCCGTCTGTCCGTCTGTGTGTATGTCAAGACTCTTTATCTCGACAACGCGTAAAGGTATCGAGTTGAAATTTAAACTGTATACCTACTTATATCTATAGTCTCTTGCAGTTGTGTAAAAGAAAAACTTCTCAGTCATCGAAAAATCAAAACCTACAGGGTACTTTCCGTTGACATAGAACTATGAAATTTGGCGAGAAGCATTGTCTTCTTACACATATAGGAATAAATCTGAAAACTGTACATTTATTTTTATCACCAAAAAATAGTGCCTCAAAATTCACAAAATATGGGTTCAAAATTCAAAGTGAGTAAATCGTATTATGTAAGGTATCATATAAAAAAACACATGCTAAAACAAGTTTTTAATTATTTAAAAAATGTGTAATTTTCGATGTAGGTATGACGAGAAAAGTGAACAAAAAAACTTTTTTGTCGATCATTATAGTCGATGGTATAGAGATTTTAAAAACTTACTTCCCAATTTCGTGAAATTTTCTGGATTTATGCGGAACCTTCGATGTGCGAGCCTGATTCACACTTGCCCGGTTTTTTTATGACGTTATCACGTAAAATTATCGTCCGTAAGCCGTCTTCACAAACTACTATTATTTTTGCTTCTTACAAAAATCATTTACAAAATAATTGCTTATCAAACGTAGAGCTACATTAGTTCAGTCGTGAAAAATCACGTCACGACTCCGGCCCGTTATCGTCGATTGTAAATCAGACCGCAATCAATATCAAAATCAGGGCGCAATCTCTTCGCGGTGCGATCTTACAAATATTTATTATATGTCAAAACAATATGCCGAAATGGCCTTATTGCGGTTTTTACAAATGCGTCTGGACTCAGGGCCTTAATTCAGCTATTGGGAAACTTTGAATTTGAACTAAACTCAAAATAAATGTAAGAACATCTGATGTTTTATGTCATCAATCGTCACAGTTTATTTATATTTTTTGCGGAGCAAAAATAGGTGTCAGGTTCACAAATATTCGTTAGTAAGTATGCAGCCACTAAATATAAAACTCAGTTGAATTGTTTATGAATCTTTGACGTACTTTTGATTCACAAAAATTGTCAAGATAAGTTTTAGCTGCGGTTGATGTAAAACCTTACAATCTTTTGACATTTAGAAAGGCAGAAAATTGAATAAGATTTATGTGAAGCTGCTATTTTTGTTTTAAATTTATGAGAGTGCTTCTTTCCTAGGTATATCTCAAAGTGCTTTTTTGTGATAACTTGATAATGATGCAATCCAAAATTTTGGCGTGAGTGTATCACAGTGTGGCTTAGTTTAATTGATAAAACATCGGGTCGGCACAATTATTGAATTGTTTATAACAAATAACTCTTCGTCATAAAGTGGGTGTTGTTTAGGTACCATACAGGGTTATTTCTGATCAATTAGCATCCTTTCAGGGGCTTATTGTGTACATCAAAACTAACAACTTTTGTTCTGCGACTTTGGTCAAAACTAAAAAAAATCAGCTGTTTCATACATTTTGTCGAGCGTGATCGTTTTTTTTTTCTATAGAACGACATTTTTTAGTTTATTTAAATATATGTATGAGTAGTATATCAGTCTCTTTCAGCCATATCATAAGCTATGCTTAGTTTGGGGTCAGAAATCTTACGGCCTCCCCAAACTAAGCTAAATTTGTAATACGGCTACCAAAAACTGATATACTACATATATGTATTTATTTTAAGTACGGTAGTAACTAAATACCACCCAGACACAAAACACTTAAGTTAAAGGCAAACACATAAGTTTATCACATAAATATTTGCCCTATGTGGGAATCGAACCCACGCTTTTTTGATCCAAAAGTTCACTAACCACTGAGCCATCAAGGCAGTCAATAAATATGTACATGGAGTATTTATCAGTCTCTGGCAGCCATTTCACAAGATCTGCTTAGTTTGGGGTCAGAGGCCGTGTGTGACATGTCCCCTAATATTTATATTTATTTATTTATTGTTTAAAGTTCACTTCAGATTTGTCTGGTGTTCATAGAATTGGCCTGCTGGTTAGCTTGAAGCGCTCGTTAGGGAGACGTACGAGGCATTGTAAAGCCGAAGCCACAATGGAGGGCGGGGCAGCCCGCGGCGCCTGAGGAGCGGGAAAATGCTCGGTAATCTCGCTTCTACATTTAAATCAGTGACAGTTCACACGGCTAGGAGAATTGGTAAACAAACCTCTTTATCATAGTGTACCTGATTGAAGCAGGCATCGACAAGTTTTTTTGCTGACATTGCGTATTGATAACAGTAGCCGTATTGTAGCGTATTTAAGGAGAAGAGTATTTGTAAGTCTGTCTCTCTGTTTTTCATCCCGTAATTTCTCAAACTGTTTTTGAACTGATCTTGGTTTTAACTCTGTGTATGTAATATAGTAATTTACTTTTTGATTAATAAAATCTAGATCTGTAGAAAACCGCGGAAAATGAAATCATAACTACCTAACTAACAAAAGAAACTTAAACCTTTTTCACAATTTTTAGCAAGTTTTTAGAATGACTCTCATTACTCAAAAATATTACAAAACATAACATCTACTAATATTATAAACGCGAAAGTTTGTGAGGATGAATGGATGGATGGATGTTTGTTACTCTTTTACGCAAAAACTACTGAACGAATTGAGATGAAACTTTGCAATAATTTAGCTTATATATAAACGCGAAAGTTTGTGAAGATAGATGGATGGATGGATGGATGGATGGATGGATGGATGTTTGTTACTTTTTCACGCAAAATCTACTGAACTAACTTTTATATCAGAATAACACATAGGCTATAAATTATAATGATATTACGTCAAAAATCAAAATATCATGCGGGCGAAACCGTGGTTAAAAACTAGTTTCTTTATAATCACACTAATTGTGACGGATACAGCGCTATGAACTATTTATATTTACAATGTAGTTATAGAGATACATATTTACATAACACGCTTGCAATATCCTTTCCAATTCAATATACAACACAGACTTGATCCCACTTCGAAAACAAGTCACAAAGTCAACATCACACCAATTTACTTAACGAAGCGATTCAACTGCAGCCCACCCACGTTTGTGACAATGCAAAAACCGCGATGTGTTAATTTAATGGGTCATCTTCGTTCGTTGATAATGAACACTTATCAACCTGAATGATCAGGACGATTCCCACACGACATTGGCGGAATAATTGAGACGTACGCGTACCGATTACCAAACTTGGAAAGTACAGCTACTCGTACTTTTCTGAAAACATCTTGCAGGTTTCCTCTTTATCATTTTATTTAAGGTGCTTAGTAATGTTAGCTCAGGCTAAGACATAAAAGATTGCAAAAAAAAATTGTTTACGCATGTTCATTATAGTATTAGGTTGTATTTTAAAAATAGTATCTTGGCATAGTTGTCATGATTAAATTAATTATTTTTTGCATTAAATGGTAAGACCAACTTCATCCGTGTACATAATTCGCGAATATTTCGCACGGATCGATGTAGCATTTTTCACATTATTCTTGACATACCAAAAATGGCTCAGCCGATTTCAAAAAAAAATTAAATGAGACCAATTTCAAAGTATGTTCTTTCGAATTAAAAAAGAATTATTAAAATCGGACCACTATGTTAAAAGTTATGCGTGACATAAAAATATATATATACGCGTCGAATTGAGTACTTCCTCCGTTTAGTCGGTCAAAAATATTTAATTTTCAGTAGATCAGGAATTCGGCACTGTAAATATAAGACAAGAAAACATTCATCTGTTGCTAAATAAACTTAGTAACTGTTATTTTTGATTTCGTTTAATTTACTCAGTGGAAATGTGCGAGTGAGACAGAAAAAAAACGCAATGCAGAGCCTTAACACGCGATAAAATTATTAAGTTATATGCAGATTACCGGCATTCCGTCTCAAAATAATAATATTATCATACTAACAATCACTCGGACCCGTTTCGATATTCATTAAGCTTTTGATAAAGAAATAATCGATATCCGAAAAGTCCCGTTGTTGCGGCGCGTGTCAAAGATTCTTAAAAGCGATCATCACTGTCTCTGTTCCTCTCACTGGATGTGTCATTAGTATGAGAGTGAGGGATATAATCTCGAGCATTTTCAGGACTCGCAAAAGTGCTCGTGCGCAGTGAAGCTCATTTTTTACGACAAAATAATATTCTTTAATTATAATGGAGCGTCGTGAAGTAAAAAAGCGGTGCACGCGACATCTGTATTAAAGTTTAATGGAATATCAACTGCACCTGCGCTTGCGCAGTCCAGGATCAAGTTTGGAGCCGAGTCGATCACTCGATGCCTGGAATCTGCTAAATGTGTCTAATTAAGGAAACATTAGCAAATACTGAAGAGAATTCTTGTTCACTCATTTAGATTTGGAGGTTGTGATCATTTTGGTGCGGCGTCCGGATGTGTTTATGTACCTATTTTTCAAGTTGTCTTGTTTGTTTTTTTAATTTACTTTGCAATGAAATTTTCATTACTATACGTCTTGTTCTGCAATGAAATCTTTATGATTACACATGTTTATAACGTGTATCAGGACTTACGATTACATTTTTACCACGCATTTCTACACAATAACATTTGAAAAGTCCAAAAAATCAGAGGCATGTGTTATGATCATTTAGTACAGATCGACTGAGTCACGTTTAGAGCAAAAAATAAAATAAAAAACAGTTTTTTTTCGTAATCACTGTATTTTTTACAAACAAACAAATAAATAACTTAGAATTCGCTCCTTGAAACGCATAAAATAAGAATGTTTTTCCTATATTTTATGTTTTCTATACGTAGCTATATACAAAAATGTATATTATATAAAACTTTTCCTTTTTCAACCGTTAAAGCAAATATAATAAGAGAGATAACAAATAGTAGGGCGAAATATACATTACAAGTTTGTAGCAATGTCAAAGAAACAAAACTGTGCAGTAAAAGACATCAACGCGCTGCCCAGATTTTTTCCAATTACACTTTCATACGAAAATGTCTTTATCATCACATCTATCCGAAAAGGACTACTTGGTTCGCCTTTAAGTGCACCCAAAGAAGGTGTTTTCATAAGGAACTTTATAAGTGCGACGGAATTGCCGCGCACTTTTTGAATTTGGAAGTAGGTATTTGTAATGTTAGTGTTCAGCGCCAAGAAAATGAATGAAAAGAACGTAAATGTAAGTTTTCATTTGTTTTATTATTAGATAACATTTAATTTCAATTTAGTTGTTACTCTACGTTTTATTAAATAGTAATATTATAGTAAATTATGAGGCGCCTTTTGTTTTCTCATAGAGGTGATGAAAAGTAGAGTGTACCACTCGGGCGCAAAATATATTTTTACTCGGGCGACGTACTCTGAATCCCTCGCTACGTTTAGGATTCTACTAAAGAATCCCTCGCTACGCTCGGGATTCTATTCTAGAATCCCTCACTTCGCACTGGATTCAAAAAAGCGCCCTCGCCGTAAAAATATTATTTTGCTCCCATATGATAAATCTACTATTTTAAATTTTAAACAAAAGAGATAATGCAAAAATATATCGAGCTTAGGCTATTACCTGGTACAGCATTTAATTATTTGCTTATTTGTGAACGTTTGGGTCACGATCCACACGCAAGAGGCTTCTTTGACATATTTTCTTGTCTGTGACAAGCACTTGAAGATTAAGATTGAATTTGACATGTAATCATAATTATTTGCTTTATTTGTTTTGGAAAATGATATTCCTACTATTTTCTTTAGTAAAAATCAAAATTTAAAGGAATTTCAAATTTTCGGATCTTATTATCTTTTGACATTGCTTGTAAAATATGGCGGCGTGATGGCGGCCTTACATTAAATCAAATTGCAAAATACGAAATTTCATTTTAATTAATCGTTAAACACCGATGTTTTTATTGTGAATTTGTTAACCATATCTTAAAGTTTTTTTGGGCTACTGTACAAAGTCTGTGCCCAATATGCAAGATCTTCTTTAGTATATTATTCAAATACATATACAAAAAATTAGGCAATATTTTTTTCTAGTAAGCTACATAACTCTTTAACTCACGCGACCTAGGAGACGAATTCAACGCGCATATTGTCCATTTTCGAAACTAATTTTCGAAGTTTTTTATTTAATTTAATTTTGTATATATTTTTATAATAATTATGTAGGATTATTGTTGCTTAGCCTTTCTGCTGTAATAAATATCTTCCAGGCAACCCACGTAAATTTTACAAAAACATTAAGTATGGGCATTACTTTTTACTACAGGTACGATGTGAGGTCATGGGTTCAAAATACGACCTTATACCAATGGAAGCTTTGGAATTTATGTGCGGATTGAAGTGATTTTAGTGAAAGAAAATACCATGAAAAAACCTGCCTACTAAGATGAAGAAGAAATTTGATGTCGTTTGTGAATCCACCATTTCATTGGGCCAGCGTCCTAGCTCAATGGCCTTTCGCGGGAGTGGCTTGGTATTTTTGCAGAGTGATATACATACGAGTATCTGAGCAACCTGTTATATAAAATTTCTTTTTTTAACCAATACCATTTCCTTTGTTTCCATTACCTCTACATACTCGACCTATGTACTACAATTAATAACCATCCAAAGCAAGCACTGGTCATTACATCGCTCGAGGTCCATTCTAGTTACCGTCACTTTGTATAAATTACATAAAAATAAGCACATCCAGAGAAGGACAGCTATATATTGATTGGTGTATGTTAGAATGTGATGGGCGTAGTGGTAAGGCAGGTGTCAGAACACATCTGCTGGCCCCAGACCGGCACGTGGCTCAACCCTACAGCGACCTTCCAACAGTCGAAGGAAAAAGCCAAAGAACCCCTCTTGTATCCTGTACTAATTAAATCGGGGCTGATTTGCATTTCGAAGGCTTTGAGGGTTAAGAAATTGTGAAGAAAAGCAGTGCTACGCTGAGATTTTTAGGAAGTAGTTTATTCTATTAAAACAACATAACAACATTACCTATTTCTTCAAATATTATATTTATTTATTGTAAAAAATGGCATGACCGACTTCAACCGTGTACAGAGTTTTTTTTCCGCAAATTTTACAGCATTTTTCATATTATTGTTGATTTATTAGATATGGCTCATCCGATTTCAATAAAATTTAAATGGTACCAATTTCGAAGTATACTCTTTCCAACAAAAAATGCGTCGAATTGAATAGGTACCTCCTACGATTCGTCGGTAAAAATCATGATTACTTAAAAAATAAACTCCGATACTCGTGACTAACTTTTACTATGGTAACAACCCTGTTGTTGGAAAAAAAACCGCTCCGAAGATAACTCCAGTTACCATTTATGATTACTTTACCATTAAATATCTATAAATTTGCTCCATCACGTGTGCCAAGGATGTTTAAAAGTTCAGTGGAGTATATTGACTCAGTCAACCCTATAATTATATAAAACATTGTAACTAATGAATGCACATACTTTTTGTCCCGTTAAATTGGCTTAGTTCTTAAATGTTTCTCAAAGAGAGTTGACGATATCACCTTTCAATAATTAAGTACATACAATAGGCTTAAGCCGTGGTGGCCTAGATGTAGTGACACCCGCCTTGCAATCGTTATAAGTAATCGGTCGTGGGTTCAAATCCCGGTCCCGTACCAATAAGTTCTTTGGAATTTATGTACGGAATTTGACACCATTGGCTTTTCGGTGAAGGAAAACATCGTATGGCAACCTGCATTTACTCGTATACAGAAATTCGATGGCGTATGTGAATCCACTAACCCGCACTGAGCCAGCGTGGTGGATATGGACCAATCACCCTTTGTGGGTAGGCCTACGTCTTGCAGTACACTATTAAAAAAAAGGCTGGTACAGTACAGTACAGTACCCGCGGCTTCGCCCGCATGATATTTTGATTTTTAACGCAATATCACTATAATTTATAGCCTATGTATTATTCTGATATATAAGCTATATTCTGGCAAAGTTTCATCTCAATCCTTTCAGCAGTTTTTGTGTGAAAGAGTAACTAACATTAATCCATCCATCCTCACAAACTTTCGCGTTTATAATATTAGTAGGATGATACGTATTTACATTGTACTTTGATATTTTGTATTGTTCCGACATTATTTAATTTTGTATTCGGTTGCCTCTCTACAGCATTTAATCTTGTTGCTTGTAAAATGTATGGAGAAGGGTATTTTTTTGCGAATTTTCATAAGTCTTAGTACAAAAGATGTTTGCCTAGATGTACTAGACTGGCCCTTTTATGGCTTTACGGTTAATACCTTAACTAGTTTATGTCACATTTCGTCTTTCAAAATATGTCCATGGCAAAAATCAAGTCAATCCGTTGCTCCGTTGCTTGGAAACAGTTTTTGTTCTATCCTACAGGGACCTTAAATTTTTCTCGGGACAAAAAGTAGCCCATGTCACTTTTTGTCATTCAAACTATTTCTATGGCAAAAATCAAGTAAATCCGTTACTCCGTAGCTAAGAAACAGTTTTTTCCTATCCTGCGGGAACCACATTTTTTTTCGGGATAAAAAGTAGCTTATGTCCTTTCTCAGGCTGTATAGTATCTGTGGACTAAATTTCATTGAAATTGGTTCAGTAGTTTTGGCGTGAAAGCGCGACAAACAGACAGACAGACACAGTTACTTTCGGATTTATAATATTAGTAAGGATAAGGATTACTGTTACATGTACAATATAATTATGTAGGTACTCATCGGTTTTGTCCTCATTCCATATAACACACACTTTGTATCATTACGAAAAATTGTCAGTCCCTTATGATTTGTATTTTGTTATAGAGAGTTTACAAAGAATTACATATTTTAAGCCGATAACATCTAATTTCTGCTTCGGAGACAGCCGCGGCTACCATTTGGGAACAAAAAGTAAATGGGTATCGAGTTACAGCCGCTTCAACAATTTTAATGAGTTCGTTTATTGTAAGTTACATTTATTTTACTTCTTTAATGTTTTATTCAACAATTGGTTAAGGTGATAAGTGACAAGTTTAATTTTTAACTAGCTCAGTAGGTATATTATTACTAGCTTGAAATCTTCGCCAAGTACCCGGCAGCTTCGGGATTCAACCGGGTTATGTAGGATGTACCCACTAAAACCTTCTTGGTGGACTGCTTTTGTGCTCTGGGCTTGTGTGCTTTGGAATCTCTAGAACGCTTGGAGTTCTGTGTATTTTGCTCTTGATATTTCAAACATATTGTGGCCTGAAAGGTCTTTACGTGGCTACATTGGTATTGTCGATTTAAATATATTTGGTGCCTAGAACCCAGGCTAACCAGATTCCATTCTCACTCCAGTTATTCCACCCACCTAGGTTGATCAATGACAACGAAAAATCTTTATGAAATGATATCTACAATAAAACCAATTAAGTATAAGTTACTATAGCAACTTGCAAATTTTAAACTCTTCTAACCATAGAATGCGTATTTAGAATAAAATTTAGTTAAATAGGTATAACGCCTTTATCAATGACCTTAGCAACGTACATGCGCGTAATAGATATAACCAAAGTTATAAAGCTCCATATTTTTAGATTCACACCACGATTATTTATTTATTTTAGGGGCTTATTCTGTACATCAAAACTTACAACTTTTGTTCAATGACTTTTGTCAAATCTAAAAAAAATTGTCGTTCCATAGAAAAAAAATCGTTCACCTTCGACAAAATATATGAAACACCTGATTTTTTTTTTAGTTTTGGTCAAAGTCGCAGAACAAAAGTTGTTAGTTTTAATGTACACAATAAACCCCTTAAATGATGATAATTGATTAAAAATAACCATGTATACTCCCTAGATTAAAATTTTGCTGCTCTTCAATATTAATTCTACGTGTGTTTTAGTGGTACCTACCATTTTCCTAAGTAATTACTTATAGTAGTGTTTTAAAGATGTAATTAACATAAAATGTATTATTTTTACCTCTAAACTAATATATTTTATTATTACCTAGTTCAAAACCAATGGCTTTGGAAATAGGTCCTGCAACTAAAACTAGATTACTATTTTTTGCAAATAGAAAAAACCTTTTTGCATATAATATTGCCTATTATGATAAACAAAAACAATCACCGTACAAATTTCTTTTATTTTGGGAATAATGTCTGGGACAGCCATTTTGTCGCAATTTTATAATTGGATTTTTAACTAAAAGTTAAGTACAGCATAATAATGATTTAAATAATATTCTAAATTATCTCTTTGTTTAGAGATATACGTCGTAGATTTTGATGAAAATTAAATGCAAATTGTAGAGTAGAGAATAATGAAAAAACAAATAGATATAATTATCCATTTACGGATAAATACTTAAGGCTTGTTCTTTAAATTTATAAATAGGCTATATAATTACCTATGTATCTTCACACATCATATTTAGCTATAATAATTAAAATCTATCAAAATGGTTCCTGATAGTTAAATTCCAATTTAAATGCATGTAATACTGCAATGTACACGTAATGTCTTCAAAATTCTCATTGAAAATTCATCAACCGTCACAAATTAGTGATCGTTCGTAAATCAATGAACAGGCAAGGCCTTTAATAACTACAATAAATCTACACACTTAAACTTGACATTAAATAACTTATGTAATAAACATAAATTAGATATAATGTGAACCATTTTTCAACTATCTTTGTGAAGATCTATTTAAGAAAATGTGTTAAATTATTAATTTTTATTATAATGCTTAATTTTATATTTTGAGTATATACATTTTATGGCGAAAATGTATACCATTTTATTTATATCTCGATATTTTTGATTTCTTATATATTTATAGTTTAACTGTACAAAGTATTGGAACCAACCAAGCCCCACTTGACTAAAACAACCACACGCATTTTTCTGCCTGTCAAAATTTTTACTGCAATACAGTGCTCTGGTAAGTATTATTATAAATAGCAAAGGTGTTATAACCAACCGAACTTTTTTTTGTGTGGAAACTTAAGAAATTGTTAATAAATATTAATATAAATTAATGGTAAGTTATTAATGTATTATTAACTAGTTCTTAGTTTAGGTTAGAAATGATTGATAAAAATAATAATAGTTACCCTAGATCTTTAAAAAAATTAAAGGTTACTAGAGTAAAATAGCCGTGGTGGTCTAGTGGTAGTAACACCCGACCTGCAATCGTGAGGTCGTGGGTTCAAATCCCGATCCCGTACCAATGAGTTTCTTTGGAATTTATGTACGGATTTTCACATCATTGGCTTTTCGGTGAAGGAAAACATCGTGAGGCAACCTGCATACGTCCGTAGAAGAAATTCGATGGCGTATGTGAATCCACCAACCCGCACTGGGCCAGCGTGGTGGATATGGCCCAATCACCCTTCGTTGGTAGGCCTACGTCCTGCAGTGGACGATTAAAAAGGCTGGTACAGAGTAAAAAATATTTAAGTTCACATTTCTATATGCTCAAAACGAAGTTTTTTTTATAATATTATGGTAATATTTCAGAAATAGCAAAGTACCTTTATAATAAAGACCGACTGAACGGTGCCAGAAATAACACATAAGTACAAAATTCTTGCACCACTCTACAAACTCTACTATCAAAGATACACCATTAAACGTACGACAAGAATGCCCATGCACATCTATTAATATGGGAATTTATATAAAAAGCCTAGGTTGGTCACCACATACCTGGGCACGCGACTGACCCTAAACTGGTAATATTGACAGGTTTCCTAAATAGGCAACCCTAGGGAAGCCAATGGGTTTAAACGAGGATATGGCGAGATGGGACAATTCATTTCGTTTTACTTTTAATTATCTTTATCCATTTTTGGATATAAGCCTCTCCCAATTCACGTCATGCTGCATGGTTCGCTGCCTTTGCGATCCTGTTTTGTCTTGCTTGTTTTGGACCCATTTGCTCTTTTCCAGGTCGTTTTCAAATTCATAGATGGACACACGAATACATTGTTTGAATACTTATAATTATGGCACCCTAATTTCTCTAACTATGGGTCTCCAACTATGGGCCTTATTAATAAGCTTCAAGTAGCACAACGAGCTATGGAGAGGACTATGCTCGGAGTTTCTCTGCGAGATCGAATCAGGAATGAGGAGATACGTAAAAGAACCAAAGTTACCGACATAGCCCAGAGAATTGGCAAGTGGAAGTGGCAATGGGCACATAGCGCGGAGGACTGATGACCAATAGGGTTGAAAAGTTCTTAAATGGAGACCACACACCGGCAAGCGCAGTGTAGGACGTCCACCCACAAGGTGGACGGATGACCTCATTAAGACCGCAGGATTGCGCTGGATGCAAGCCGCTACCAACCGGTCTTATTGGAGATCTATAGGGGAGGCCTATGTCCAGCAGTAGACGTCCTATGGCTGATAGATGGATGATGATGGCACCTAATTTGCAGTAATGTAATGCAAATATCTGTCACAGGTACACGTAACAATTAGGGTCGATTTCTAGTGTCTAATGCACATGTACCTCTCTGTCGAGAAACAAACTACATAGATATAAAAGAAGATTTTTGATTAAAAACTTAACTCTGTCTGGTAGTTATATTTTCCAAACTGACACGGAAAATTTTGTAACGTTTTAAAATGTTTATAAATAATTAGAATTATATAATTCTCTTTAGAGCTGCACACTAGCTGCTGCCAGTGGACTACAAGAGCAAAACCAGAGTGCTAATATAACATAGCACTATATTTATATTTCATAATATGGGGGTGCATATATTCATGCACCCCCCTAAAAGTAATCCTGGCGCCACCCGTGCAAGTATTACCTACTCACAGAACCCAATAAATCAATTATTATAAATGCGCTCTTATTACACTGTATTCTACAATGACTGTATGTTTTTTAAACAAACATTTTACCGTGTATGAAGTTCCGCTACATACGAGTATAAAATGCCTCATGCAACGAATGACGGAAACTCTACATAGATCTCCACTGACCTAAAAGTAATAAGAATAAATAGAATCCTGATGGACTTGTCTTGGTATAAATTTAGTTAGCTTCGTCTAAACGGCATTTGAGATGAGAAAATAGAACAAAAGCACCAAATACAGTGACCGTAATGGAATTTATTGTAGGTACTTCAATTAAATTTAAAATTCCATTTAAGTTTTGGGATTTAATGACAATTATTATTATTTTTTGATAGAATTACTTCAAAGCTGGTCATCAGATTTTGAAATATTTTTTAAACAATTTCATAATAATTACTTGCTTTTTCTTCGCAAAAAAATAAAATTTTAAAGTTTGTTTAACAAAACATCAATTAGGTACCTCCATCTAGCTATTCAGCTAGTTGGATAGGTAGGTACTATCTATTTATGTTTGTATTTAAAAATATGTGTATGTAGTATATCAGTCTCTGGCAGCCATATCACAAGCTTCGCTTTGTTTGGGGTCAGAGACCGTGTCTAAGATCCCCCTTAATATTTATCTATTTATTTTTGTTGATTTATCAAAAACAGCTCAGCCGATTGCGACAAAAATTAAATGGAACCTCGGATGTATATTCTTTCGAACTAAAAAAAGAGCTTTTTTAAGTCGGTTGGCAAAAATTTAGACAAACATACATAAAAAAATTAATAGGTACAGATGAACATAGTACCTCCTCCTTTTTGGAAGTCTCTGCGGGCTATTTTCATATTAAGCAAGTACTAAAACATCGCGGCCTGAACCGCGGGCTATCGTCATATTAAGTACCCAAGTAAAAGGTCAATGCGGCCCAAACTGCGGGCTATTATCATATTAAGGAAGTACTAAGACAACGCAAAGCCGCGAGCTTAGCTGTACTTTAAACTGTACCAGCCTTTTTAATAGTCCACTGCAGGACGTAAGCCTACCCACAAAGGGTGCTTAGCTTAGCTAGTCAAAACATAATTATAAGATTATAAAAAAATATAAAAAGGACGCGGGGAGGTCTTTGCCCAGCACTAGGACACAACAGGCTGAAAAAATAAAATATCATTAAAGTTGAAGTACAACAAAGCTTATAAGGACTTATAAGAAGCTTATAAGACATAAATTTCAAAATTGAACCTCAGCTCGTGGTTAGGTATACTTTGAACACCTTTGAATTGAACGTCTCATCTTCACTTGATTCTAAAGAATCAATGACATGAATCATTTGTGTCATACCATAAATAGCATTTACAGAAACATGATAAAGGAGGGCACTAGTATTGTTTTAATACGATCAAATCCAGTGATTATAATCTACTTTTTACCAGAACTGTAAATCTTACATTTATTAATCCAATCAACACGAATAAAGACTGTAAAATTTAATGTCCCTTAACAAGCTTCAAGGTGGTGCTTTGCGAAGTTCGTAAAACAGAGCTCATACATGCTCATCATCATGAATACTGTTACTATTAGACCAACTTTGAAATGGCAAAAAATCAACTGTCTCATAACTTTTATCGCAAGTCAATAAATTTTATACAGGTTTTGCGATTTCAAAGTTGTGGCAAAATGTGTAATAGTAAACATTGTGTGATTCACGTCATAATGTCGAATAAGTAATAGATATCATGTGTTCATCGATATAAACGTGTGCATTTTGTAAAGCAACACCTTGTATAGTTGGAAAATGAAAACAAATTTTGCTATTGTTCTGTGAGAAGGGCCATGCTTTAATCGCAGAATCATGGCATTAAAATGCTTGAAACCATTGATTATTTTAATGGTTATTTTAATTAATTAATAGCCGACAATTGCTATTGCTCAACCTTGCTCAATGGGAGAGCATTATACTTGGTCACTAAAAGCACAGGCGACCTTCATATTATGTCGTATTTGGACCTTTCATTCTTAGTAAAACATCCATAAGCTTACAATTATTCATAATTATTAGGTATACCTTATATTACGACCAATCTTAACAAGAGAAGTTATAATACTCATAAATATGTATACCTACCTATGGTTCATATGGAGGGTTATAATTATAATGATAGAAGGACGGGTGCAGGATCTATATCCTACTAATATTATAAACGCGAAAGTTTGTGAGGATGGATGGATGTATGCAGGTTTGTTACGCTTTCCGCAAAAACTACTGATCGGATTGAGATGAAACTTTGCAGTAATATAACTTATATATCAGAATAACACTTAGGCTATAAATTATAATGATATTGCGTCAAAAATCAAAATATCATGCGGGCAAAGCCGCGGGTAAAAACTAGTGTTAAATATAAACATCATTTATAACAACAATATTAATAATAATGTTAATGTGGCCTTATTCTTATTAGGTAGGTATTAGCCCTTAGGCACGCC
The DNA here is from genome assembly GCA_949316475.1 of Hypomecis punctinalis. Lineage (NCBI taxonomy): Eukaryota > Metazoa > Arthropoda > Insecta > Lepidoptera > Geometridae > Hypomecis > Hypomecis punctinalis. The sequence goes on along the minus strand of OX438804.1, from coordinate 17,712,757 downwards.
TTTCGGTATTTTTGAGAATATATTCGCATATACTTACATATTTTTGACCGACGAACCACCGGAGGAGGTACTCAATTCGACTCGTATATATTTTTTTTTGTATAACGCATAACTTTTTTCATTGTAGTCCGATTTCAATTGTCGATTTATAAGTACTAAATGGCTCAGCCGATTACAATAAAATTAAATTGTAATCGGCTGAGCCATTTTTGATAAATCAACAATAATGTGAAATATGCAACATCGACCCGTGCGAAATATTCGCGAATTCTGTACACGGGTGAAGTCGGTCGTGCTATTTTTTGCAAAAAAATATTATTATGATAAAATCAAACGTTGCTATAGATTTAAACTTTTAAGACAAATCTTGAGTGACATTATTTAAAAGATTTTGAGTAGGATAAATAGTGATGGACTAGTATTCCCATATTTTTAAAGATATCTTCCTACATTATTTGCAAAAATTGACTATTTTAATACTATTCCGGAAATGTTTGCCACTTTAAAATTATGAATGTGTTTTATTTACAACAATTTACATAACATTGCAAAAAACTTTAAAATAACTTTGTCAAACAAAGTCGTTTCGTTTCGCTTTACCCCCTAAAAACAAGTTAAAATTTATTCCACTAAAATGATTTATTATTTTCTTAATTGGGCTCTTGATATGTGGTTTAGAATATTAATTAAGTACTTGTCAAAGGACAAGATGGTTATCACTTTTATAGGCGCTTCATTCATTGATACGTTATCTATATCTCGTATTGGTAGCTAATATAAATTTTAAATTATATTATCTCGTTTGATCTCGATTGAGTGAGACTGTTGCAATCGGGTTTGTCTGAGAATCTGCTTAGAACCGGTATAAACTAGATCAAAGAGAGGAAAATTAATGTCATATACATATTAGAAGATTGCAGACACATAATGTTATGTAAAATTAATGCTTGTCGCATAAAAAGCATTGTGAATAAGAACTATGTTTATTCATAATAATATGTTTGAGGTAAGCTTAGAAATTTTACGGTCAATTTAATTTAAAATCGAATAGAATTGACAGCTTGTTGAGACATTTATGGCAGTTTGATAGTTATAATCTTACCGCTTAACTTAGTCCTCGCCTGCGCGGTACAGGGGCGGCGGGTCCCCGGCGCCCGCACCTGTATCAGTCCCCCTTTGTCGCCTCCCTCGGCGCCCCCTGTACTCCGCAGGCGAGGACTGAGTTAAGCGGTAAAACTATTAGTTATGTATCTGGATAAAAGGATAAAAATCTCATTTCCCTATATTTTCGGTAACAAAATAAAATTAGAATACAGAGCCTAATGGTAAAAAATACAAATTTTTATTGCAAATAAAATATCAAAATGTCCACTGTGTTTGAATCTAAAACACTATCATACTAATATTATAAATCCGAAAAGTTTGTTGGTTTGTTCCTCTTTCACGCAGCAACGGAACAACGGATCGACTTGATTTTTGGCATGGATTTAGTTCAAGGGCCGGAAAGTGACAGGCTATTTTTTTATCCCGAAAAATAAAAAAAGTGGGATAGCACAAAAGTCAAAATCCACGCGGGCGGAGCCGCGGGCAAAAGCTAGTGTATAATAAACCATTAGTCGTACCAAATATTAACCAAAGGTCGAGCGAGACACATCCTAACTTGCACGCTTTCAATCGATGTATACCAAAAATTAAATGACAAACTTGTAGTTAACAGCTTTTTAGACCCGAAACTTGGAATGTCAACGACGTAGTTTTTGCCATTTGAAAATTTTATATCACAACCGTATCACAAAAAACCAAATATTTGTCCATTACGAGTAGAAAGCAGATGTATCTTAAAGTCCAAGTTTCACTAGAGCGGAGCAGAACCGAGACGTACCAAGGTATGGTGTTGTCCGTGAAGCCACTGCATTTTGTATCATAATCGATAAAAAAACCGGACAAGTGCGAGTCAGGCTCGCACATAGAGGGTTCTGTACAAACACGTTGTTAATATTAAAATATTTATAAACCTGTTTGTTTTTGCATGTGCAAATTAAGTTCTTTTAAATGATATTTCACTCATTTTGAATTTGTTCGAGTCAGGAAACGGATTTATATATTTGCAATAAAACCACGTCTCCGGGACGCATAGACACCTCGTAAATCGACGGAGAAAGTTAATACCGCGGGCTAACTTGACGCCAGCGCCATCTAGTTTAGATATGAGTAAATACTGAGATTTAAATTGTTGGTTTAAGAATAGATTTTATAACTTATTTGATTTGATTGCTATTAAGTTTGTTTGTAATAAATAACTAATGTTTTATATTTATACAATTATACATATAAATTTACATTTGAACTTATTTTCAGTTTAGACAGAATTTTGAACCAATTTTTTGTGAATTTTGAGGCCCTATTTTTTTTATGTAAATAAAAATGTACAGTTTTCAGATTTATTCTTCTTCTCGCCAAATTTCATAGTTCTATGTCAACGGGAAGTACCCTGTAGGTTTTGATTTTTGTGAGTGCAAAATATGCGGTTTTTTACGACATAAACGGCTCTAACTTTTTGAAACGATAACTGAGAAGTTTTTCTTTTACATAACTGCAAGAGACCATAGATATACGTATAAAGTTTAAATTTCAACTCGATATCTTTACGCGTTCCCGAGATAAAGAGTCTTGACATACACACAGACGGACAGACGGACAGACGGACAACAAAGTGATCCTATAAAGGTTCCGTTTTTTCCGTTTGAGGTGTTCCGTACCTCGTACCACTTCCAAACTCGGAAGCGGGACGTGACAATGAGTCATAATTTTTCGTGCGGGAAGCCGGCGTTCATCGATTTATAAAACGTTATCACGCTAAAAGATTACGCTTTATAACGCTGTGCTTAGATCAATATTCTCTATTTTTGACCGACGAATCTGAGGAAACTCAATTCGATGCGTATTTTTTTCGTGTATCCACGCATAGCTTTTTATGTAGTACTCTGATTTCAATATTATTTTTTTATTAGAAAGAACATACTTCGATGTTAGCCCCATTTAAATTTTATTGAAATGCTGAGCCATTCTTGATAAATCAACAATAATATGAAATTGCTACATCGATCCGTACGTACTATTCGTGAATTCTGTACCTACACAGTTAGATAGATAGATAGATAGATAAACTCTTCATTGCACACCAAGAAATAAACAAAATAAAGGAACATACATAAACAGTGGTACAATGGGCGGCCTTATCGCTGATAGCGATCTCTGCCAGGCAACCTTAGAAGTTTGAAGTCGCGGTTGAAGACGGTCATGCCATTTTTTGCGAAATATAATTATAAGTGTAGAATATTATTGTACGCTTGAAATAAGCATGCTGTTGAAACAATTTTTATGTAACATCTGTAACACAGCCTGACAATATTCTTATTATTCAGCAAATCTCCAGTTCGCTTTTGTGGCGCCTGTGCTCTAATGGTCGGCCTGTTTTCGAAAATACTTATGTAACAGCTAATGATGCGCACCAAACAAACCAGCAGAGGCGTATCAAAATAGGGTAACACTTATTCAATGTACGTATTGTGGATATTAGAACGTATAAACAAAATAATGTTACATCTAAACTAGTTACGGTAAATACGGTAATGCAATAAGTGCGTACGTTTGCGCAGGGTTACCTCGTGTTTCAAAGGGTTACTTCTTGTTTTACAAAGATAAACTACGTGAGCCATACCGTAGGACAGCTATTTATTATAACAGCACGTCTATGATGAGGTTGACTATTTACAATAAAGTGGCGAAAATTGCAAAAGATACTAATAATGGAAATTACTAATAGACAAGGCATATTATTCTATAGATGAGATTTTAAATAACAAATTTTTGTGCGAAAATGTAATGTTTAATGTACTCGTACTTATAAATGATGATTTTGTATGCCATGATGCTAGAGCATGGTGCACACAATTATGTGACTTTTACCCATGTCTCCATAAAATAAATATTTTGACGTTGACTATGACTTTCTTTTACTGTACCAGACTTATGTAATAGTCCACTGCAGGACGTAGGCCTACCGACAAAAGGTGATTGACCATATCCACCACGCTGGCCCACTGCAGCCTGATGGATTCAGATACGCCATCGAATTTCTTCTACGGACATATGCAGGTTTCCTCACGATGTTTTTCCTTCACCGAAAAGCCGCGGTGGCATAGTGGTAGTACGGCTCAGTACAGTCCTGAACCTTTGAATACTCAGGAGCTTACGTACGGATTTCCACACCACTAGCTTTTCGGTGAAGAAAAACATCTTGAGGCATACAAATCGGTGGAAGGGAAGTAAACTACACAAGGCTGCGCCAAAACCCTATCAATGTACAGCTTAATGGGAGCTTCAGTCAGGGTTGGATATTGCGCAGCTTGCAGCGAACATCACATCCGCCGACTTGTCTGATTCGGCCTAAACGTCCGTAGAAGTAGGGAATTGGTGTCGTTTGTAAATTTATCAACTTGTACTCGGCTGGCGTAGTAGATACTCGTAGTACGGCCATTTTCCTTTCGTGGGTATAATAAGTTTAACAGTATATAAGTTTTACACTATTAAAAGGTTAGTACAATTTAGTAAAGATATAGATGATTATGAAAACTAGCGTGGTTTTTGCACATTTTAATTGAAGTATAACACAGATCGATCAAAATGCGATGGAAACTATAGTAGCAGTTATCTACTAAAAGTAAACGTAAGTAACACCTGTGTTAAGCTGTAAAAAGTTCGCAGAATTCGCGAATATTTCGCGCTGATCGATGTAGAATTTTTCACATTGATGTTGATTTATCAAAAAATGCTTCAGTCGATTTCGATAAAATTTAAATGGGACCAATTTCGAAGTAGGTATATTATTTCCAAAAAAAAATAATCATAAATATACGCGAATTCTGTACACGGTTCAAGTCGGTTATGTCATTTTTTTGAGAAAACAATTATAACTGAAGTGTAAAGCTGGAAACATACTATCGGACGCGGCTGACGGACGCGAGTGACAGCCGCGACTTAGCAGTGTGCATAGTCTTAAAACATCCGGCACGCCAGATCGCTCTCGGACATCCGAACGCTCAAGGTCAGCCCAAGGTGACGTCCGCGACCTATGTCCGATAGTGTGCACAGCTCAGTGTACATTCATTATATTAGATACCTATCAGTCGCGTCCGTCAGCCGCGTCCGATAGTATGTCCGCTTTACACTTCAGTTATAATTGTTTTCTTAAACAATGACATAACCGACTTGAACCGTGTACAGAATTCGCGTATATTTATGATTATTTTTTTTATTGGAAATAATATACCTACTTCGAAATTGGTCCCATTTAAATTTTATCAAAATCGGCTGAAGCATTTTTTGATAAATCAACATCAATGTGAAAAATGCTACATCGATCAGTGCGAAGTATTCGCGAATTCTGTACAGGGTTGAGTCGGTCATCCCATTTTTTGCAAAAAGTAATTATTTATTTCCCACCACTAGTCACGGTCATTTGACAGGCTTCAGGAACGCATTCTCTCGCTGTTTAGACTATAAGTAATAATAATATATAATATATATAAGTATAATAAATCCTAAAATGAGTTTGTTGGTTTGTGTTACTCTTTCACAGCAACAGATAGGCTTGATTTTTAGCTTGGAGATAATTCAAATAAACAATAATGTGAAAAATGCTACATCGATCCGTGCGAGAATTCGCGAATTCTGTACACGGGTGAAGTCAGTCATGCTATTTTTTGCAAAAAATAATTATTGTTTCGTATTGACTATCGGTACATCGAATTGTTGAAGTGATTGTATAATAACGCCACTGTGTCGGTCCGAGTACAGGAGGAGAGCTCGAAGGCGATCCCTTTAAAAAGAGGCGTAAGACAGGGAGACGTAATTTCTCCGAAACTGTTTACGACTACTTTTGAGAACGCCTTCAAGCTCCTGGAATGGAAAGGATTCGGCATCAATATGAATGGCGAATACCTCACTCACCTTCGGTTTGCCGACGATATACCTAGTAGTCATGGCAAAATCGATGGAAGAGCTCAGCACGATGCTCGAAGGCCTCAATCGGGTTTCTCAACAGGTGTGAAACATGTAGGTAAATGTAGGTATGTGAGTTGTGAGAGGCTCAAAAGTAGCTCCAAATGGTTCGTGTAATATTACCTTATAAATTATGGTTCGTGTAATACACACGGCCACTACGTCGCCAGTTTTCTTTGAACAGTACAAATGTACGATTGAGACAACTGGCCAGTGGGAGTGAGCCAGCGTCAAAACTCGGGTCAGTTTATTCTTCTAAAACATAGATGGTGTTAGAGGAAACATAAGCCCTCACAAACGGTTTGTGCAACAGTCCTTAGGTAACAAAAATGATCGTCATATATGCAAGTGTTGACCAGGGTTATTGGAAGTATGGATATATTTTGAGCGCGTGATTGTTGCTAATTTCAGCGATATCACGTTATAAATACAATTTACATTCGCGATTTCGCATACTATCATTGGTTTCCAAGGAGAAGGTACTATTTTCGACCGTACGTACTCGTATCTCTTTGGTAGGTAGTGTAAGTAGGTATATGTATGTTTTAGGGTTCCGTACCCAAAGGATAAAAAGTCAAAATCGGAACCTTATTATATTAATAAGACTCCACTGTCCGTTTGTCCGTCTGTCTGTCTGTCACCAAGCTGTGTCTCGTGAACAGTAATATAGCTAGAAAACTGATTATTTTACAGATAATGTTTGTACCTATTTCTGTTGCCGCTATACCAACAAATACTAAATACAGAATAAAACTAATATTTAAGGGGGCTCCCATACAACAAACCTGGATTTTTAGCCGTATAACGCACACAAGTCAGCGCGTGGGAAGTTAGGCGCAGAACGCTGTGCTAAAGGCAAAATATAGGTATGCGCGGGAGCTAGAGAGACGAGACGCCGGGGCTCATCGGCCCGCCAACCTCATTCCTCCCGCGCGCTCCCTATAGGGAGCGCGCTATTCTATTTAGTTCGATCGCAATGTTTACGTTTTGCCGGGCTTGTAAAAAAGACGTTACCGGTGAACTTATAATGAAGTGTACACTATCAAACTGTGAAAAAGTGTATCATATATTGTGTCTCGGTATTAAAAGACGAGATTTCGAGTCTTTTTCTACGGACTATGTGCGCCAATGGATTTGCCCGATGTGTGACAGCACAAAAAGAAAACGTGCTGGGAATGACACGCCAGTTCGCACTCCAGAACATAGAAAGTTACCAACAATAGCGAGCCCTAATTATGTCAATAACCAACGGGGTAGCAAGTGCAGTCAAATGGAAGTTTCCGTGCTGGAGAATGACGGCGGTTTGTTATCAGAATTCCAAGAATTTCGTCGGGAACTTAGAAAAAGATTACATACGCAAGACCAACATATTTTACAAATTCAAAATGTATGTTCAGCTACTAATGACGAAATTCAGGTACTAAAGACCGTTATAAAAGATAGGCGATGTTCGTGCGATTTGACCTCAATAGATACCTACTTAAAATGCTTTGCGACCGCAACCAGCGCATCGAGTCATTGTAATGTAATGCACAAACAAATCAAATAATTTCAAGTGTCAGCAAAAGTCCGATGCAGGTGCAGAAACAAGTTAACACCAACCTGATTAGTGATAACAGTGCATTAGTAATTTCTCCAAGAGAGAATAAATAGTTAATCTAAATGTGCCATGGTCATAAAATTGCTATGGGATCGACATTGTAATTTTAAGACTATGGATTCATAACAGTCTATGTATGTATATACTTCTTGAATATAAATCTATTATGCTACTTACATTGTTTTGTTTGGTTTCATCCATAGTCCTAAGAGTCTGTTCAGGGTACGTGTATAATATAGGATGCCTGCTATCGCAAACTAAATTCTAAATTCTTTTCGTCATTTACTTTGTTCACAGGAAAGTGACTGGGCTGTACATATTAGGGCAGCCATCGTCGTTGGAGTATCGTCATTAACTTAGTTCACAGGGACTGGGCCATACATACAAAGGCAGCCGCCGACATAGTAGTGACGTCATACACAGGATTCACAGTAACGTCACTATGAATACTGTATATGACGTCACTCCAACGTTAGTGTCTACCTTAATATGTACGGCCCAGTAACGTCCCTATGAGTACAGTAAATGACGTCGCTCCAACGTCAGTGGCTGCTTTAATATGTACGGCCTAGTGACGTCCTTATGAATACAGTGAATAACGTCGCTCCAACGTCAGTGGCTGCTCTTATATGTACGGCCTAGTGACGTCCTTATGAATACAGTGAATAACGTCGCTCTAACGTCAGTGGCTGCCCTAATATTTACGGCCTAGTGACGTCCTTATGAATATAGTGAATGACGTCGCTCCAACGTCAGTATATGGCGTCACTCCAACGTCAGCATATGACGTCACTCCAACGTCAGTATATGACGTCACTCCAATGTCAGTATATGGCGTCACTCCAACGTCAGCATATGACTTCACTCCAACGTCAGTATATGGCGTCACTCCAACGTCAGTATATGGCGTCACTCCAACGTCAGCATATGACATCACTCCAACGTCAGTATATGACGTCACTCCAACGTCAGTATATAACGTCACTCCAACGTCAGTATATGGCGTCACTCCAACGTCCTCCAACTTACGTCATGAGGCTGTGACAAATTGTCGTCATCTGAAGAAACTACCGACGTCATGATAATGACGTCTCTTACGTCGAGCAGTACCGTAAACGGACGTCATAATAACGTATAAATGCTACCTGGGTACGCCCGTGCTTAGAGGCGGACTAGCAGTCTGAGCCGCTCTAGGCCAGCTTACGGTATCCCATTCGTGGCAAAACAATTAGAGAATGCAAAGTAGCACTACCAAAATACCTAAGTACACTCACGTGTGATGAGACTGAGGAATTTCTGAGAATAATTAAGTAAACAGCAAACACACACACACACACACATACACACCACACACACACACACACACACACACACACACACACACACACACACACACTCCACCTTCAGGCCATTTATTCAATAAAGCCGCACCAATATGCTTAGTCAGGTAACTAATTAGAACTGTTTGAGCCCTGCGATACAGTACTTGTTACTAGTGCAGGTCTCACAATCAAACTGTGAAACCTTATTTTTGCTTTGGTGAAAATGTCCTTTATTTGCATAAATTAACCTTAGTTTAAATTGTAAAATAATATGACTTCCTTAAAATAAATTATATCCATTGTTAATTTAATCATTAAGGTTTTTGTAAGGTAAGTGTAGGGCAACTAAATCAACTCCACTGTTTTTGTGGAATATTTTTCAAAGGATGGGATAGATGAAACAAATATATTTTACAGTATTGTGACAGTTTTGTTAGTGTTCTTTTTATAATTCTATTATGGTACACACACATGTTTTTGGCCGCCCCTAAAATCCGGCCGCTCTAGGCCCGGGCCTTGTCGGCCTTTAGGCAAATCCGGCACTCCGTGCTCACTACTTTGCCAGTTGCGTAGGCATTAAGCACACATGCACAATAATTAGCTAATCACAGCAATGTGTAATCTGTGGCTAACTTCTCATCCACCGACTTGTGTGGCGATACCTATAACAGTTAGATGCTTGAAATATTCACATAATATTTAGTTGTTATATTCAATTTAATAGTAAATAACTAAATCATAATTATTTTTCACAAAAAATGGCATGACCAACTTCAACCGTGTACAAAATTCGCGAATATTTCGCACCGATCGATGTAGCATTATTCACATTATTGTTGACATATCAAAAATAGCTCAGCCGATTTCGATAAAATTTAAATAGTGCCAATTTCAAAGTATACTCTTTCAAATAAAAAAATAATTATCGTAAAAAGTTATGCGTGGTTACACATAAATAAAAAAACATACGCGAATTGAGTACCTCCTCCGTTTCGTCGGTCAAAAAAATAATCGGCCAAGTGCGAGCCGGACTCGCGCACCAAGGGTTCAGTACAGTATGGCAGCCCCCCTTAATATATTTTAATTTAATTATTTATTTTTGTAGGGAATATAACCACCACTTAATATTCTGTGCATATTTCAACCATTTTCCTGTTGTCGTTATTAATATCAACCAAAAAATTAAATATATATATGACGGAGTGAGACAGCATAGTTGCTTTTAGTTGAATTCAATAGTAAGGATTTTAAAGTGGGTATCACCCGAATGGCGTCGCACGTGGCAACACTGCATGCTTCTGTCGGAAATTCGGAATGAAATGACTTTGACAGATGACCGAGAAACATCATGCCATTCCGAGAGCAAGGCGGATTGCACCCGTGCAAATCCATTGACTTTGAAATCTGTTTTCATCCTCGAAAATACTTGTTAAATTGATTACCAAGTGATACTAGGTCAATAAAACCACCCGTTGCAGTAGTACAGAGTGTTTATTTTGGTGAGATGGACAACTAGAGACCGCCGGCGAGCTGAACCAATGAATGACCTACAAATAACGATAGCGGGTGATTGAGACGATCACTCTCAGATCCCGACATACACAACTATTTATTTTTGAAGTTATTATTTAGCTAAATATTCTGTGAATACATCAAGCATCTATTATCGAGCACGTGCATATAAGCATGTATTATCGAGCACTTTCTGCGAGACAAAATTTGATTTTTGAGATGACACAATATTTATATCTAGGTTTTATTTCGCTAGTAATTATATTAATATGGTTATGTATATCACGGCTTCCCTATTGATATGGTTATTTTTATCACGACTTCAATCTTGGTATGGCTATATCAAGAGACAGGAAGAGAGTCATGTCACGAAAAGAACCCTAAACATGATGGTAAGCGGCAGAAATGGGAGGAGACCATTAAGTACCTAACCAAAAGGAGTCGACACTGCAAAGCGTACCCCTCTGCCAAAAGTACGCGACCGGTAGTCATGCTCTTTATATAAATATCTGGTTGCGCTTGTGTTGCGTTAATTTTCAGCTAGTGTTAGCTAATTACATTTGTGTGCGTGTAAACTTGCTTATAATTTGGTTTGTGTGCGTTTCTTCACCCCCCACTGACTTGGCAGACTTCGGTGCTTAGGCGTGTCGACTCCTTTTGGTTAGGTACTTAATGGAGAAGACGACCAAAAAAAGTGTGGATGAATTGTGTGTAAGCTGTAAGATGATATGCGAGAAGATGGAGTTGATGATGACATGACGTATGATAGAGTGAAGTGGCGAAAAGAAACGTGCTGTGCCGACCCCACCTAGTGGGATAAGGGAAGGATGATTATGATGATGATTTAAATCACGACTTTACTAAAAATGTTTTTTCATGATACTTAGACTTATCGCTTAAAGCAGTCTCTTCTAGACAAACAACAAAACAAATAAGTAAGTCCGTGTAGACCGGGCGTCAGAGTTTTTAAGCCACTTAAAGGCTTATGACATGGCTAAACGGTTACAATTACAGGGACCTATAATGTAACGTGTCCTCCGAGCCACGGTTAAGCTCAGTTGGGAAATACCTCTCGCGGTCACCAATCCATAGGTTGACAGTGCCGAATGTTTCTTGACTTTAGTGATCGGTAAGAAACGCCTAAACATACTACGCTAAATATAGCAAGTTAATGCACATTAGTTTTCGTAACTATGTAGGGTTATTTCTAATCAATTAGCATCCTTTCAGGGGCTTATTCTGTACATCAAAACTAACAACTTTTGTTCTGCGACTTTTGTCAAAACTTAAAAAATGAACAGCTGTTCCATACATTTTTTCGAAGGTGAACGATATTTTTCTATGGAACAACAACTTTGTTTTGAGAATTGATAAAAGTCGTAGAACAAAACTTGTTAGCTTTAATGTACAGAATAAGCCCCTGAAAGGATGCTAATTAATAAGAAATAACCCTGTTTAATATTGCAAACGAAGTGTAAGCAATGTAACACTCGAAGTAACTTTTTTACACTCAGGTATTTATACTTATATTACGTGTTTATTTGTTCGTGTCTTGCTTTGTGATTTGCAATACTTTTAGTCTAATGCACATGTTACAAACTGACATTTTAATTACCTAGTGCGCTTTCAGACTTATTTTAGTTCCGTTACTTTTTAGCGATGACCCCAATATTGTTGATTTAATTGTCTTACTAAAGATTACGTATGTATATTACTAACTACCAATGCCTGACCAGGCAATGAAAATCTTTCACCCAAAACGATAATAATAATATTATCATAAATTTTAAAATTTTCTTTTCGACATGATTAATTTCTAGATGACGACGATATCTATTTCTATGGAAATAAATATACCTAGTTAAAAAAAACTAAAAACACGCTTAGGATTATTCTTTGATAGGTGTGCAAAGTTTAAAGAAAATCTATTCGCTCAAAGTGGGTCAAAATCGAGCGCAAAGGGGTTGGTTACAAGCAAACAAGCAAGCAAACATACAGGTGAAACTAAAGTGCTGTTACGTACAACTCCGTACAAGAACCGATTTTCAACAAAATCTATAAAAATGAATAATTATTTTTGCGGCGTACCATACACTTTCATCTACTTTTATTTACATTTTGATTAGTATTTCTTTTATTTCTGGTTGTTAGTTATTTGACAAAATTTTGGTTTTCTTTGTTAACAGTCTATATTTTGCTCTATAGTCATTGTCCTTGTCTGTGATGAAGTTTAGGGTATATTACGTATATAAGGTCATAGGTAGAGGAACTGCAGCATATTTGGAATAAGTACTGCAGGTAACTTGGAATACTTCAATATCTAAATTTACATTAACGCTATCTGTGCCATAAATATAACTTTAAAAAACATACAAATCCATCAAGTATTAAAAACAAGACGCCATTTTGACATTCCGGCTACCAGCTCCAAAAGAATGAAACGACTAATTTGTAAAGTTTTTTGATAACAATGCAATCCATGATAATTATTTAATGTAACACGTAAAATGTTCATCGTATTAATTTAAACTGTTAAGTGACCCTGTTAGTTAATAATGTTGTTTTGATTATGTGAATATTTCTCTAACTAAAAATGTGAGACGGAATTTTAGGTTAGAATGGTATGCTGTTAATTTGGAATACCGTAAATGACATAATTTTTAGACTATTCGAAGAAAAATAGATGAACATAATTTGGAATACTGTTCCCTCAAAATAAGCGAATTTGATTTCAAGAGTTTTTTGTTTGATAGGTATTTTGAGAAGGTTCGTGTCAGCTGTTGTAGTGTGGTTGATTGTTTTCATCATTAAAGTGTAAGTAAGTAAGTACTATCCAAATATGCTGCAGTTCCTCTATTAAACGCAAAACCTTTTAAGGGCGGGTCTAAAGAAACAAACAACATTTGTACTACGAATTTTGAAAATACGCAAAAAAAGTTCACTTCTCCATACATTTTGCCGCGCGTTGACGAACTTTTTGTATGAAAAATGTGAATTCTTTTTCGTGATTTTCCAAAAGTCCTAGAAGAAAAGTTGTTTGTCTAGATGTACTAGACCCTCCCTTAAAAGGTTTTGCGTTTAATACCTATGAGCCTGTATAAGTACATAATCAAAATAATGGAAAAAAGAACCTCTTTTTGGAAGTCGGTAGTAAAAAGATTATACATAAAAGAGACCTACCAAGGAAGCTAATGTTTAAGCGCTCAGTCAAGCGTAGATTGAAGGACGCAAAGGATTTAAGTGCCTCAACAAGATTATCTTGGTAATTCTGAATAATTGGTATTGTTTTCTATTAAACCAGCGAAGGTTAAAACCAACACGCTCTACAAATCGTATGTTATTGTCCCGATTTCAATTGAACTGATAACTAAAAGCATTAATCTTATGTGAATAAGATTAAGAGATTAAAACGACGTTAATTTACGGAAGGCTACACTTACTGTTTAAGATTATCCTTATGGTTCACTAGTTTTTACCCGCGGCTTCGCCCGCATGATTTTTTGATTTTTGACGCAATATCATTATAATTTATAGTCTATGTGTTATTCTGACATATAATCTATATTATTGCAAAGTTTCATCTCAATCCGTTCAGTAGTTTTTGCGTGAACGAGTAACAAACATCCATACATACATCCATCCATCCATCCATCCATCCATCCATCCATCCATCCATCCATCCATCCATACATACATCCATCCATCCATCAGTCCATCCATCCTCACAAACTTACGCGTTTTAATATTAGTAGGATAATACACGACAGAGTTTGTGCAAAAAAAGAACCGTCGTAGCGTTTCGGTGAACTAACACTAAGATTTTAATCAGCAGCCAAGGTACCGACTGTACTTGGTAGACGCGAGTCTACTGATGAAAACTGAATTGGTGTTTACCAAGTATCAAACACTTTTAGTTGTACCAGCAATGACAGAGCAGTGTTGTCAACGTAACAAAATTAGTAAAATGGCACACGGGCGACCTCACCTACGACGCTCCTCTTTTTGCACAAACTGTATCCGCAAGATAAAAGGTCCTAATAACAGAGAGACAAGTAATAAAATCAATGTAATAAGCTCTACTGGGTCTCATAATTTAATCTCAAGATGTATTTTTTATTCATGATAAGCATGCGTTTGACCCCATTTTGCCTGATGTCAAACAAGGAGCTGTTTAAGATGGTAGTGGTGACTTTAAAATCGGGGAAGTATATCGGCCTGTTAATAATCCACTGCTGAACATAGATCTACCCATGAAGGGCGTATAATCATATCCAACACATTGGCCTTGTGTGGGTTTTTGAATTCATGTACGCTATAAAATTTCTTCTGCACAATGTTTATCACCGGTATTTTACAATGTTTTCCTTCACGAAAGAAGGTTTACTGTCACGAGTTGTTTGGAAGCTGCTTCCAATCGGTCTTCTGTGTGACTGTTTTCAAAACCATGTAGACTACTAAACGTAATTTACTTTTCTACTGACATCTACTGACATAACTATTTTATCTACTGTAATCTACAACGGGGAGCCTTCTGTCCTCCAAAATCACAATCCTAGACCCAAGACGAAAAATCACATCTGTGATTTCTACTGAAATCTTTACATCGAAAATCGACTAAGATAGTTGACAATCAAATGAAAATGGTCACACTGCCGCTGGCCATATCATCATCATCATCATATCAGCCATAGGACGTCCACTGCTGGACATAGGCCTCCCCTAATGATTTCCAATAAGACCGGTTGATAGCGGTTTGCATCCAGCTCGATCCTGCGGTCCTAATAAGGTCCTACGCTGCGCTTGCCGGTACGTGGTCTCCACTCGAGAACTTTTCGACCCCATCGGTCATCAGTTCTCCGCGCTATGTGCCCTGCCCATTGCCACTTCAACTTGCGAATCAGCTGGGCTATGTCGGTAACCTTGGTTCATCTACGGATCTCCTCATTCCTGATTCGATCTCGCAGAGAAACTCCGAGCATAGCCCTCTCCATGGCTCGTTGGGCTACTTGGAGCATACTAATAAGGCCCATAGTGAGAGACCACGTTTCTGTGCCATATATGCCGCTGGCCGTTTTAATGGAAATCTATAAGGAAGGTCCAGTCCAGTTTTCAGTTCAGCAGTTGACTCACAGTAAAGTTGATATAATGATTGACGATTGGGATGTATCAGTTGAGTAATGTCGGTAACTAGGTTTAATCAAATTGAAGTCCAGATAGAGGCTTCAAATCACTGGCTTCCGCGTGAATTGGCTTAATATGTGTCCGCGTCAGAAATTAGATTAGCATTACCATGTACGAACACCAATTTCACTGCAAAACCGCGAACGTTCCATAATTTGCATTACAGTTTCGTCATCATTACAAGTCGTAGCTTTATCGTTTTTGCTGTTGATCTAGGCCTACAATAAAGGCGACAGTGTAATTATTCGGTATTTTCAAATGTTAATCTATACAAATTAATAAAATTGGAGTGTATGTTTGTAATATTGAAATAACCGTTTTTTACTACATGCATATGAATATATATAATATATACACCAAACAACATTTTTTACCATTTTCATCTGTCTGTCTCTTTGTTTCGGATAATCGCTGAAATGGCTGGACCGATTTTGACGGGACTTTTATTAGCAGGTAGTTGATTTAATAAGTAACTTAAGCTACATTAATCGACTGTTTGGCGGAACAAAATTCGCCGGGTCAGCTAGTCTTTTCTTATATATAAAAATGAATCGTGGTTGTTGTTGGTCTCGCTTAAACTCTAGAACGGCTGAACCGATTTGGCTAATTTTAGTCTTGAAATATTTGTGGAAGTCCAAAAAAGGTTTATACGGTAAGAAAATTTAAAAATGTAGCGAGTAAAATAATAAAAACATTATTTTAATTTTCCCATACAAAATGCATATAAAAGTTGTCATTGATAGTTGACAGGTGGTGAGATGAAGATCACGGGATCAGCTAGTATTTTATAATATTATGCTTACAATCTAAGCAAACGACCGGACTATGACTTTTATTCAAATAAAATGCAAAACAAAAACTACGTAACCAAATATCCTTGCACAACCCAAAATCAAAATCTTTGAAACTGGTTTTTAATCTTTCCAAATTAATCAAAAGTATGACCTTAAAGCATTTGATATAATGATACTGTTTTTTTTTTATTTGCAATATACGTCGGTCTAGTATCTACATTATAAATCAATGGCGAAATAGTCTAACTAGCTTGGCTAGAATAAATAACATAGTACCTACTTTCTTTAGCCACCTAAAATATCTTTTGTAACAAGCGTAAAACTCTCGTTTTTCTCTCACCTTTTCGCTGAAACTCCTGCACATGCTCAGTGCTGAGGGAGATTAGGCAATTGCCTAGGGGGGGGCCCTACCCTAGTCGATGGGGGGCCATCGACTAGAGGCCCCTTGGCACTGGTACGGGGCCCCGTGAACTCATAAAGAAAAAGAACTGGACAAGTACGAGTCAGGCTCGCCTACCGGTAATAGGGCCCCGGGTTAATCCGGCACCGCAAATGCTCGTATAGACATATTGTAATGTCTACGAAATGTTTAAAAAACTCTCTAAAACCGGTACATCTGATGGAAAATATGATGCAACAATCCAATAGAGACAGATCCTCCATCCATAAGCCATAGGACGTCCGCAGCTAGTCCTATGTCTCCCCTATGCATTTCCAATAAGACTTGAAGCGGATTGCATCCAGCGCGATCCTGCGGTCTTAATAAGCTCATTCGTCCACGTTATAGGTGGACGCCAGAGCCGTCTGGCCCTCACCGTCTCACCGTCCGGCTTTCGTTGGGTTTTAGAAGGAATTGTTAGGGTCAGGTCGCTAACTTCCGACTGGATGCAATTTGTCCGTTCAAATAAAATTTTGAACGCGTCGTTTCTAATTTTTTTTTGAACGACTAAGAGCTGTTGCCCTCTGAAGCCTCTACAGCTTACCGGGCATGGGCGAGCGCAGAAGGCGGCTGAGCTCCAAGATTGGGCTAAAGGGTGACTAGCGCAAGGGCACCTGAGAAGGTACG
This sequence comes from Hypomecis punctinalis, assembly GCA_949316475.1. Lineage (NCBI taxonomy): Eukaryota > Metazoa > Arthropoda > Insecta > Lepidoptera > Geometridae > Hypomecis > Hypomecis punctinalis. The sequence continues at coordinate 17,695,219 of OX438804.1, read as the reverse complement.
GACCTCGGCTTGGGCCGTCACCCGGCGGGGGAGATCAGACTTGCCCGGGCATCTCAGAAGGGATGTGCCCTGTGACCCTAATAGTTTGAGCTGTTTGATTATTTGGAGAGAATCTAACCGATCTTCTAACAGATCCTGAAAGTGCGTTTCGTTTTCTTGCGTTTTCCTACCCAGTGCCATTTCAACTTGCCAATCCACTGAGCTATATCAATAACTTTAATCTTCTACAGATCTGTTCATTTCTGATTCGATCTCGCAAAGAGTATTGAGTAGTAATCCTAGATTTATGCCATCCTAATCGTTCCATCTTAACAGAATAAAAATACACAATTATACAAAGAATACAGTAAATTACAGGGTAAAAGTTACATAAGAGAACAGAAATTTAATTTAATTTTTAATTAATTGGTTTATATTTTTGATTTAATTTATTTATTACGGATTATTTATTGGAATTTGTTAAATGCACTTTTATGTTATTAATAAGGAATCATAATAGGTAATGTTTGCTGAAATATGATAGCATGTACTACTTATGACCTGTAACTATTAATAGAGAGTATGACTATGAAAAAAACTACTAGAGGCTAACGTAACTAAGTACAAAATATACAAGTATTGCGCATATTGATACAGTGAGCTAACAAAAATACAATCAAGCGTTCGGATATTTTGTAAGATCGTTAGGTCTTGTACCTAGACTATAATTACTTTATGTACATTATTATCAGCGTTTGCATGTAAGTATCCATAATCTATTTTTAATTTTATACCGCTTAATATAGGGTTGCATATATAAAATCAAAAATAAGGCAATTACTAAATACAACTCGTGATTTTTTCAATTGTATCGTAGACAATAGCCAATTGACTGTATATAAAATAATTTTATCAGAAACAAAAATCAATACGTTGTTATACTGTTCAATATTAAGCGATATCTAGAATAATTAGTTAATTAAAGTTACAGCTGCTGATTTTTGATCTCGATTTCAGGGTTAGCTAAATTTTTAAGTTCTTTCAATTATGAAGTCTCGATTCATACATTTCTTAAACATTTAATAATATTGTATTGCTTTAAATTATCTTCAATCGTGGCAATCGTAGTTTAATTTGTGGCTACTTTGAATTTTGATGGACATTTACAATTTTAATGTTAAAACAATATTTTCAAAGAAAGTATCAAATTTTGACATTCACACAATATTTATAAAGTTACATAGGTTATAATCTTTTTAAATATGCCATAATTTTCACATCAAATGGTCAAAACCGGTACCGTGGCCACAACCGATGCATCTGCCCTATTTTTCTGCACAGTCGCGTAAAATGGAACCGGACGTGTAGAGCTCACTGCACAGTAGAAGTATGTGGAGTGTGTAATTGTGGACAAAACCAATATCTAAACAGTCAATCTGAGTTTCTTTTTTAGGGTTCCGTACCTCAAAAGGAAATAACGGAACCCTTAAAGGATCACTTTGTTGTCCGCCTGTCTGTCCGTATGTCAAGAACTTTTTTTCTCAAGAACGCATCAAGTCAACGAGTTAAAATTTAAACCATATACGTATATCTATGATCTCTTACAGTTGTGAAAAAAATCAAACTTCTCAGTTGCCGTAGAAAAAAGTAAGAGCCGTTTATATCGAAAAAAACCGCATATTTTGACACTCACATGGGAATCAAAACCTGCAGGGTACTTCCAGTTGATCTAGAACTATGAAATTTGACAAAAAGCATTGTCTTAGAGTACCTACACTTTATATGAACAAATCTGAAAACTGTACATTTTTAATTATATCACAAATAAAATAGGGCATAAACCTTAAAAAACAACAAAACTTATATCTAAAACAATTACTTTTTATAGGGTGTAGGTATATTTACATTATAAATAAAAAACTGCTTTGAGGTCGCTGTCCGCGGGCAAAGTACCTAAGAGGCTGGTGACATTACCCCGTTGGATAGCAAGGCTAAGTTTTGACCGAGGTAAGCACCAGCCCTTGGGTCATTTGCTCTTTCTATTATTTTTTTTGATAGATCTTTATACAAGCGCCAGGCACTAGGACCCCACGGACCTAAAGTTTCTATTCCAAAAGGCATAAATACAATATATACCTATAAATAGGCCCAAAATTCAAAGTGAGTAAATCGTATCATGTGGGGTTTCAACATGAAAAAGCTTTCTCTGTATTATGTATATAAATTAAACAAAGCATAATCTTACTAATTGCTGTTGAGTAACTTCATTGCTATATTCATTTTTATTTTTGATCCATTTATTATTATTATTGTATAACTGATCTTAGTGTGTTATTTTAAATAGAACCAAGTTTTTTGTTGCAATGCTTGTAACCTAGGATACCTCCATACCATATCATTTTTTGTATGTTTCGTTTTTCTGGTCGCCACAATACGGGCCTCTGAGCCTAGTGTGGGGCCGCTGGAAATAGTTGGAATTATCTCCTTATGTTTTGTTCTGTAAATGTATTGTTATTTTGAAAATTCCATTGTAATATATGTGTTCAGAAAATAAATAAATGATTGATTGATTGAAATTATTATTTATTTAATACAGAGATTTCAACATTACAATTTTGTGAAATTTCCAGGATTTGTACGGAACCCTCGGTGTGCGCCCTGGATGGATTTCTAAGTCAGTTTTAGTCTTTGCAAGAAACAAATCTGAAAACTGTACATTTTTAATTATATCACAAATAAAATAGGGCATAAATACAATATATACCCATAAATAGGCCCAAAATTCAAAGTGAGTAAATCGTATCATGTGGGATATCACATGAAAAAGCTTTCTCTGTATTATGTAACTAAATTATTATTTATTTAATACAGAGATTTCAACATTACAATTTTGTGAAATTTCCAGGATTTGTACGGAACCCTCGGTGTGCGCCCTGGATGGATTTCTAAGTCAGTTTTAGTCTTTGCAAGAAACAAATCTGAAAACTGTACATTTTTAATTATATCACAAATAAAATAGGGCATAAATACAATATATACCCATAAATAGGCCCAAAATTCAAAGTGAGTAAATCGTATCATGTGGGATATCACATGAAAAAGCTTTCTCTGTATTATGTAACTAAATTATTATTTATTTAATACAGAGATTTCAACATTACAATTTTGTGAAATTTCCAGGATTTGTACGGAACCCTCGGTGTGCGCCCTGGATGGATTTCTAAGTCAGTTTTGAGTACACGGCCATATAAGTCCATAATTTACGTAATAAAAAAGTGACTATTCGCCACCTTATTCTGATAAAAAATTAAAATTAACATTCATTATATTGCATAATTAGTACATAACTTAAAGCGATAAGGCCGCCAATTAGAGACCTATTGTTTTGTTTTTGTCCTTATAATATGTTTTTTATGTAATGTGTTAGTCTAATCAAGTGTTGTTGTTTGTTTGTTTGTTTAACTTACAAAGTGCAGCCAAAGCCATACAAACTAGGCGTGTTCACACCTGTATTTTGATGAATATCCTTCCCTAAATTGAAGCTTGGCGTGGTATGTACAATTAATATCTAAAATCTCTCAGTCTTAGACTTAAGGAAGTAGGTACAAACGGAACGTACAAAAAATGTAGATAACCCTGTATTCAACATGTTTGTCAATAACTGGTTCCTTTGTTGCGATGTCTTAAGAAGGCCAATACTAACCTAGCCCAACACATGACCTAGCATTATTTGAATGAATGGCAATGAACTCAGACGTTTATTGCATTAAGTAAATGAATAATGCAAGTGTTATTATTTAAATTAAAGCAACTGCATATACCTACTAGTCTAGACTTATGCACGACCTCCGAAATAGTACCTTGAAAACCAAAATCGATCACTAGGTCAGTCACTATTGGATTGCGAGGTCTATTCATTTTTTCTTTTTTTGTAGGCTAATTTAAACGCTGACAAGTTTTTGAATTCTCGTTGATTATAGTAATTATGTACCTACATTTGGAGAGATAAATAAAAATACCAAATTACATAACATTTTATTTTCCTAAAAACTATACATAGAACCTAATTACACATAGAGTCAAAAGCCCAATTAGCCTCCAAAAAACTTGGTGTTCTCTCTAAGGTGAGACGGTATTTCACACCTGAGCAACTGCTTAGTCTTTATAAAGCACAAGTCAGGTCTTGCATGGAATACTGCTCTCACTTTTGAGATGGCTCTGCCAAATATCAACTAGAGGCTCTGGAGTCGATTGAGAGGCGAGCCAGGAGGCTGATTGACAACGACACCTTGACTAAGTCGCAGCTGCAAAGTCTTGAGCATCGTCGCAAGGTAGCGTGTTTGTCGGCCTTTTACCGGATACACTTTGGAGAGTGCGCCCAGGAGTTGCACAATCTGGTCCCCCCTGCCCCTTTCTTATAAAAAAAAAAACATCAAAGAAAAATGACAAAGCTACCTACTAATAAACCCTGTACTATAAAAATCTGTATCGCAATAGAAAATATAATTATTATTTTTCGTAGGCACCTGTGAATCCACCAAATGCGCGCTGGGCCACCGTAATGAATAGCCCAATCCAAGCCATATAATGGCCCAATTGCTCTTTGTTTTAAACCTATGTTCAGCAGTAGACCGATACAGTACAGTATGTTTTCGATGTGACGGCGTTTTCAGATTCATTTTCTTACACAATTTATTCACATAATTCTTTATTTCCTCATAAATACTTACCTTATTCTATAGCTAAAAAATTACAAATACAAATACTACAGACAGCCTTCTAGATTAGGATTTAAAATTAAAAGACATACCTATAATAATAGGTAGTAATTAATAAAATAATGACATGTACAAAAGTAGGTAAAACTGAACATAAAAATGTCCGCGGAGCGATTTTTTTTTAAATGTTGGGGGGGTTGGAAATATAAATCTCGATTTTCTAGCTAATCCCGGTAGAATCCCGACATTAAAAATAAATCCCTCCCCAGATTTTTTTCTATTTCAGCCTAGTTTTATGTCTGCCCCGACTGGACTACTAAGTGTACGCACTTATGGATAGTACGTAGTACGTAATTAAATTTTCACGCTTCGCGTAACATACTTATTTACTGAAAGGAACCACACCTTTGTTAACTGGTGCTACAGGTTATACTTGCGATTTATGATCTGATCCAATTTAAGTGATGCAAATATAATAAATATTTTATAACATAATGTTAAATCACTTATGCGTTAGAAGTAACGGAATCAAGACACATGTCCAAATCTAGACATACGAGTAGTAGCAACGTAACTATGTTTGTAGGGCCTTTTTCTAACATATTAAACATTAATTTGTTTATTTTTTTTAATCTTGATTCATTTATTTTTTCTTTATTAAAGATAACTTTTTGAGATCTATAATCTTTCGATTTTGTGAAAATATAGTCATATATACTAGTTAAATGTATAAAAATGTATCATTAGGGATTTTATTGACACCCAATATTTAATTCTGTAATAAAAAGGTCCAGGTGGTTTTTTGCTTTTAAAATATTATGCAGCATTTTCAGAAAGCTATGGAATATACGTCATGCTACACTCGTTGCTCAGTCATCTTCATGTATGCACTTTACACCCATAGATATGTCCTACTTTGGACACGACCAAATCAAAATCCGCTCACATATATTTGACTATCATTTCAAAAATTTTACGAAAGCGCTCTAGGTAGGGACCTATTGAGAAACGAGGTGTGAGTGAGTGAAGGTAAGGTGGAAAAATCCACACAGTTATATCTATTACTATTCAAAGTATGCAATCATCGATTATCAAAAAGCATACTGCTACGGCCTAAGGGCGTTCTCAAAAGGTTCTGCAAGGGCAGCGTACCCAGCCGGAAACTGTAGACATTATTCATACCTTGTTAATCTTGTATCGCTGATTTAATTGAACAAGGCTGCTCTGCCCATCAAGTTTACGACTTTTTAATTGCTTGTACTATATTATGTTCTGGTAAATAGTTACTTTTGGTTATAAATTATAATGATATCATTTTTCTGACCCTCGAATTTTGGAGCGAATGAAAATAGGTATAATAAACAAAATGCATTGACATATTTTTTTATTAATTAAGCCTTTCTTACGCGTTGAAACTAGTTTTGGCAGAAACTGGTATCTAGACGTGTGATCCGGCTCCATGCGTTTATAAAAAAAATTGATTGTCCATTTCACAGGTTGTATGTGTTGTCAGACTAATAGAAATAGCACTGGAATCCTCAAAATTTTATTAGAATTTCAATAGAAAGATGATTGGAAATTTGAGCTTTGGTAGTCATATAGAACTCTGGCCATTGACCCAAACATACTAGAAGAATACATTAATGAATGACTAGTGATGTCGTGACAATGGCAGAAATACCATGAGAACAGAAGAAAAATACTGTAAGCTATGTTCAGCAGAGTTCTGATAATATATTCATCAGATCTAAAGACTAATTGATCAAAAATGGACCCTCAATTCCGAAATTCTAAAAAAGTACTAAAAAAATATCTACGCAAATCAAATGGATACTGAAATCACGATAGTGTTCGAGCAAACATCTATAGAGTCACAATCGTGCAAAAAAGTGTCCGAGCCAAAACTCTGCCCAAGCCACGTAGTGGGCAGGCTTTTTAGTTACTCGTAAGGCGATTGCAAACCGACTACAGCGCCGCGCGATGCCAATGTTAAAGTAACAAGCACTAATTAGGTGGCATAACGTCGAGATTCGAGAATCAGGCCATTGTGAATTATTTAATGTAAATCGGTATGTGTGACGGCGTTCGGACATTTTTTTACTATTTTTACTTAGGGACTGTGGCTCTGTAGATATTTGCTAGAAGATGATAGCCAAATAAAAAAGTTACGCACTCGCGCTTATTTCTTTTTGGTTACACGGCAACTCAAAAAACTAATCGATAGTAGGTTGAATAAATCATGATTATGAAAAGAAGATGTGTCTGCGTAACTAGTTATAAACGTAACTGCCTACAGTGACTGACAGGTGAGCTCGAATGACAATAAAATCTTAGTAATTTTATCAAATCGCAACGCTAATTCGGTAGTAATAAATTGGACAGCCAAAGTGCTCAACCGAAATTCCTGATCAGATAATTAGCCAAATAAATATCAAACTACAATATTTTGAAATATTGCTCATGCTCATATACAGAATTAAAATGACCACAGCGTGCTTGTTTACATCTAAGTTGCTTATTAGATTTGGCAACCGTTTCCGGAATTTGCTGTTAATGTGTTTGTATCTGTCAAATGCAATATTATGATTATTGTTGAATATAAGTGTCAGGGTGAAACGTTCGGAATTAAGTGTCGCGCACTTACACTCTAGTATATTCCGGAATTAAATAATGGCTCTTACAAAAGAGCAGGTGGTAATAAAAAGTTCATCATAACAATATCAACACAACAAACTACACTACTACTACATAGAAAGCAATTGGATCATCCACAGATCCTTGAAGGTCAAAAAATAACAACGAGTAATAAGATATAAGTTATTTAATAGTATCTACAGATTGTAAGAAAATAAAAATTTACAATTATATCTAACTAGCTTAAAACCCGCGGCTTCACCCGCGTTGTCTTAGTACATAGGTACTTACTTAAAATAGCCCGCGGTTTGATCTACGTTGTCTTTGTACATGCTTATAATAATATCTTATAGTCCGCTATTTGGCCCGCGTTGTCTTAATACTTGCTTAAAATTACTGGCAAGGATAATGCCCACGGTTTGGTCAAAATTGTAACAGTATTTGCCTATAATGATAATAGGTCACCGTTGGCCCGCGTATTGTTAGTACTTCCTTAAGATGGTTATTTATAGCACGCAGCATGGACTGCGACGTCTTAATACTTGCTTAAAATTATAAAAGCTTGCCGTTTGGCCTGCATTGTCGTATTACTTACAATGATAATAGCCCATGGTCTGGCCCGTATTGTCTTAGTACTTGCTCAAAATGATAATAGCCCGCGGTTTAGCTCGCGTTGTGTTAATAATTAGGTACTTAAAATGATAATAACCCTCAGTTTGGCCCACGTTGTTTTAATACTTACTTGATTAAAATAACAGCCCGCGGTTCAACCCGCGTTATCTTGGCATTTGCTTATAATAATATCTAATAGTTCGCGGTCTGGCCCGTGTTGTCTTAATAAATCCTTAAAAAATAGCATGCCGTTAGCCTGCGTTTTTGTATTACTTGTAATGATAATAGCCCACGGTCTGGCCCGCGTTATTTTCGTAACTGCTTAAAATGATAAAAACCCACAGTTAGGCCCGCGTTTTCTTGGCACTTACCTAAAATAATAGTAGCTCGTGGTTAAGCCCGCATTAGGCTCGATTATGAAGGCGCCATCGTAATTATAATAGCTAATTATCATAATTATATCTGTTTCTTTTTCACTTTAAGCATTCGATAGAGAGAACACTTTTTATGTTGTTATTAAATTTACCACGGCGTCTTCATAACTGAGCCTATTATCGTATTACTTGCAAAATAATGCTCACGGTTTAGCCTGAATTGTCTTAGTATTTGGTTATTTAATTTACTTGTATCTAAAGCTTATTACGGAGTACGTAAATTTTTGGATGATAAATTGCCTAATTTCTGAAATTAACTCAATAATAAATAAATATGTAAAATAAATATTGGGGGACATCTCACACACGGTCTCTGATCACAAACTAAGCAAAGTTTGTGATTTGGCTGGCAGAGACTGATATACTACATATACATGTACCTGTAGGTTGACTGGCAGATAATGCTGTTTAGCGTTAAGTCCTCCTTTTGTACAAATAGTGTGTAAGAAAGTGTTAAACAAATAAATAAAAATACATTAATAACACCCAGACACAGAGCAAACACATTATGAACATCACATAAATATTTGCCCTGGGAATTTAAACCACGCCTCTTTGACCCAGGAGTCAGGCTCACAAACTACTGAGCCACCGAGGGAGCCAATAATAATAATTGTATGAGTAACTACGAGTATGTAAGAAATTTCACTTTTCATTGCTGGAAAACATTGAGACAACCTGTACGTACGTAGAAAAAATCAATGTCCTATGTGAATTCAGCAACCCGTGCTCGGCCGGCGTGATGGATATGGCCCAATTACCCTTCGCGGTTAGGCCTATTTTCAGTCTTCCATCAGCCGAAGGACGTCCACTGCTGGACATAGGCCTCCCCTATGGATCTCCAATAAGACCGGTTGATAGAGGCTTGCATCCAGCGCGATCCTGCGGTCTTAATGAGGTCATCCGTCCACCTTGTGGGTGGATTTCCTACGCTGCGCTTGCCGGTAATTGGTCTCCACTCGAGAACTTTTCGACCCCAACGGTCATCAGTCCTCCGCGCTATGTACCCTGCCCATTGCCATTTCAACTTGCCAATCCATTGGGCTATGTCGGTAACTTTGGTTCTTCTACGGATCTCCTCATTAATGATTCGATCTCGCAGAGAGACTCCGAGCATAGCCATCTTCATAGCTCGTTGGGCTACTTGGAGCTTACTAATAAGGCCCATAGTGAGAGACCACGTTTCTGTGCCATAAGTCATCACTGGCAACACACACTGGTCGAAAACTTTCGACTTGAGGCACTGAGGTATGTCGGACGAGAAGACACTACGCACTTTTCCGAACGCTGCCCAGCCGAGTTGAATTCGGCAATTGGCCTCTTTGTTGAAGTCGGACCTACCTAACTGTACTACTTGTCCTAGGTAGACGTACGAGTCAACGACTTCAAGAACCGAGTTTCCAACAGAAATCGGGGTAGGTAAAACATGGGAATTACACATGATTTTCGTCTTGTCTATGTTCATCTTAAGAGCCACCTGTTTCTATTATCCGTAGTACTTATTTTCAATAGTGCACTATTAATTAAGGCCGGTACAGGTATTCGACATGTTTCATTAAGTCATTAGAAATTTAATTTTCCAGGCAAATGAAAAAATGGCACACAAGTCGTAATTCTAGTCAGGCATGTTCTAGGATGCTATTATACTCATAATTTGATTATCTTTTACAATGGTACCAACCCCAAAAGCACGTAAATAAAATCAGCTGTTCAACACCAAAAGTTCATCGACCCGCGACAAAATGTATGGGAAATGTAGGTAATTTTCGCTTGCCAGGGTTGATCCCATAGTAAAATACCTATATTGATCCATATGTGCGCTAAGTTTAAGACTATTGGCTCACAAAATAAAAAAAATCGTAAACTTTTGGGGACCCGTTTTGCCCCATTTAATGATAAACTATCATAATCCTATTCTAGATACTACATTATTTAAAAAAACGCATTGAAGTTTTGGGACGTATCTGACCCCTAAGGATTTTTGTAAGGAAAATCCAGAAAAACAGGTACAGCCATATTTTTTATTTAGTCTCAAAAGCATCTATACAAAGTTTCATGTCAATCGGTACAGGGAATAAGAAGTTACATGCAAACAAAAAGGGCCCGTTTTACCCCGTAAGTTAGAGTTGGGTACGTTTTTCATCCTTAGTGCTTCATTATGTCGTACGATGTACGTATATTCCAAATTTCAAGCTCATATCTTCAGTGGTTTGGGCTGTAGCCTAAACTTATTAATTTTGCGTATCCCTAAGGAACCTTATAGATTTTCCTGGATTTTATTAGTTCCTGTATTAAAACATGCTGTGTGCTTCCTTCATACCAATTTTCAACCATAACCGTTCAGCTGGTTCGATGTAATTGACGCTTTTTTCACCAACTTTGGGACCTTATTTGACCCCTTAGATGAGGAAAATTCGGAAAAACAGGAAAAAACGTAACTTTTATTTTGTTTGATTAGTACGTATACAAAGTTTCAAGTCAATCGGTACAGGGAATAAAAAGTTACATACAAACGAAAAGGGCCCGTTTTACCCCCTTAGAGGTCGAAAGTTCAAAATTTTCGTCCTTAGTGCTCCATTACGTCGTTCAATGTACATATATTCCAAATTTCAAGCTCATATCTTAAGCGGTTTGGGCTGTAGACTGTCTGTCAGTCAGTCACTCAGGGAAGCCTTTTATATAATAGATTGTACATATTTTTTTTTGCATTTGGATTATCTTTGGATCTTTAAGCGTCTGTGAATAATCCAATTGCTTTCTATGTAGTAGTAGTGTAGGTAGTTTTAGCAAATAAAGTAGTATTGTATCTTATTAAAGTTAATAAAGGCACTTTTGCCCATTTAAAAAAATATATATCAAATTATTCCAATCTAGTTAAGATTAGATATTTTTTCAATGGTATCTTCTTTGGCCAAGTGGTAGCGACATCTGTTTTAAAATCGTAATATCGTGGGTTCGGGTCAAGGACTCGTACAAATGAATTCTTGGGAACTTAACTATAAATTTTCGCACTACTTTTTCAGCGAAGAAAAACATCGTGGGTTCAAGGGGCAGCCTCCATATGTTCGTAGAAGAAATTCGATGGGGTATTTGAATCCACCAACCTTTACTGGATCACCCTTCGTGAGTAGACCTAATTTCAACAGTATCCTATTAAAAACAGGCCGGTACAGGACAGAGCAGTACAAGAGTCAAAAATTGCGAGATGAATCTCAAGAAAAGCCAATCTAATTGAATTAAGACATAAGAATGCTATAGCTTAGACCGCATATTTGCTCAGTTTCATGCAATATGTGGCCAAACACAAGCCTATTACAAGTAAAAAAATCTATTACTATAGGTATGTATTTGACTATTTATTAGTGGACTGTGTTATTGCTAAACCTGCATCCGTTATGTGTCCAACAAATAAAGAATGATAAATGTCCGGATATACACTTACGGTAAACGCTTTATATGTTCTTCTTTCCTCTACTTAATTTTTGAAATGCAACAAAGAGCCAGCTAGGCAAGTTTTCTTTTAAGCAAGATTTAGAGAAAAAAATTAATTGCTGCTCAAGTTAACTGTGGCTAAAAAAATACAACTCATTCAAACACGATCGGCCTTCAACAATTTGAGACTCATTGTCTATTTCGCGCTCAAATACCAATATTATCTAATGGAATCTTCGATGTCATCAATCCCACCATGCACGTCTTCTTGTGCAACATTAACATAATTACAATTCTTAAACGGACTAGTTTTGATTCCAAACGACATACATTTCGCAATTTTTTTGAGTCTACGCCCATACTAAACGCCTTTCAAAATTCCAAATGCGAATTTTAATAAGTAGATTGGCGACACTGGAGTGTTATAAAATTTTGACCTGATGATACCTAACTTCCTTAGCTCTGTGAAATCTAGGATGCCTGATTGATCGCATAGAGTTTCGACCGGCTTGCATCATCGATACTTCACTTTCAAAAAACTAATTAGCAATTTGAAAAAGTCGTGTCTTTATTTTTATTTTATTCATGCACTACTTGCATTTTAATATTCATTAGGGTTTGTAACTTTTTTTCATAACAATTTGGAGGAGCATTGGAGCAAGTTTATGGGCATATTGTTTTTGTTTGACGATGTTTTCTTTTAACATCTGAAACAAGTAATAACTCACAGTATTTATACTATATTTTATTAATGTATCGTCGGCTAAATCGACGTACATTTTCTAGGATGAGACTGCTTTTTGGTGTGATCAGCTATTACTATGAGACCGGAACGGAACAGTTGATATTTTTGCTTTTTTAGTAGACTAAAAATGCAAAAATACTTATCAACTGTTCCGTACCTGAGTAGGTATATATAGGTATTGTCGAGTGTGAAACTCAAATATGCAGAAACTATTTTAATTGTGATAACAGAGTTGCTCTCATAGTAAAAGATGATTATAAAGATGAATACAAAGATATTCTAAATTATTTTCGTAGTCTAAAATTAGGTACAAAAAGGTGCCCTGCCCTGGTTATGGCCACTGAACCAGTTGTAGCCATTTTGGTGTCAAAATTATTGCATAAATGGTAATTGTAAACAATATAACAACATAAATTTTGTTTGTGTGAATCTCAAATTATATTTTATTTAATATTATTTGAACATTAAATTGTCTAATTAATCGTTAAAATTCAAAGTGGCCACAAATGATATAATATGGCCACAACCGGGGCATGATAGGTATGAACGGAATAAATAGCTGTTTACCTTTTTTCTTCCTTAAATAGTCCATCCATCCATCCATCAGCCAAAGGACGTCCACTGTTGGACATAGGCCTCCCCTATGGATCTCCAATAAGACCGGTTCGAAGCGGCTTGCATCCTGCGGTCTTAATGAGGTCATCCGTCCACCTTGACCACCAGGACGTCCTACGCTGCGCTTGCCGGTACGTGGTCTTCACTCGAGAACTTTTCGACTCCACCGGTCATCAGTCCTCCGCGCTATGTGCCCTGCCCATTGTCATTTCAACTTGCTAATCCGTTGGGCTATCTCGGTAACTTTGGTTCTTCTACGGATCTTCTCATTCCTGATTCGATCCCGCAGAGAGACTCCGAGTATAGCCCTCTCCATAGCTCGTTGAGCTACTTGGAGCTTACTTAAATAGTAAACAAGAAATAATCAGCATAATTATACGAGTGGATGCGTCACACTCTAATAAGTTCTGTTATCAAATGATAAGAACGTAATGTGTTAGCTAACAGTTTTACTAGTTTTCATTAAGTATTGGAGTTACATGTAAACCAGTCGATTGTAGTACGTGAAATCGGGGTGATTTACGTGTGGCAAAAACTATCATGATATAAACTCTGTTTTTCTGCATTTAACATGGCCAACATAGTAACTTTACAATTATCTAGCTAACTAGACACCAATTAACTAAACAATTTTCCCTATTTGATATGAATACGTAAATCTGTGATGTTTAACACATAATTTTGTGAGTATTATTTTAAAGCCTTAATAAAACTTGTACTATTAATAAAAAATATAACACTAAAATTAAATTGTGATTAAATGCACACAAGGTGGGTTGATGACCTGACCACAGATTTAAGCTGGATACAGACCGCTTATGTCGTATCGAAAATATAAGAAACTAGCGGCCCGTCCCGGCTTCGCACGGATGGAAATAAGTTTATATAGTCTATGTTACTCAAGGTATCGGCACAGTAGTAGTAGTAGTAGTAGACTTTATTCATGAATTACAAACATACACACAAAAATACAAATTTTTTCCTCTTTATAACATTAAGTGTAGGTGTAGATAGTGTAGAAGTGTAGATGTATAGACAAACATACACACAAAAATACAAACTTTTCGTCTTTATAATATTAAGTGTAGATGTAGATAGTGTAGAAGTGCAGATTTAGAAGTGTAGACAAACATACACACAAAAATATAAAATTTTTCCTCTTTATAATATTAAGTGTAGATGTAGATAGTGTAGAAGTGTAGATGTAGATGTATAGGCAAACATACACACAAAAATACAAACTTTTCCTCTTTATAATATTAGTGTAGATGTAGGTAGTGTAGATGTAGATATTGTAGATGTACCTAGATAGTGTAGATGTAGGTAATGTAAGTAATACGTAGCGGCATTGAAGTACCAGACATTAAACATTATTGCGTAGCGGACATTCGTCCTAAAATCATAATAGCGATGAGAGTTCCGGGCCTTAAAAGAATTCGAAGCTTCTCATCTAATTGATATTTAAAAAAAAACACTTACATTACAAATATTGCCAATAGTTCTAGTCAATTCCATCTCAGAAGCAATTCATCATAATGACAAGTCTGCAACAAGTGTAAATGTCGCGTTTTCACTACCAACGTGTCAAATAAAAGAATGTGTCACAAGACATAAACAAGATGTTGAGCCTATAGACAAAGAAACCTCAAGGCTGAAAGCAGTAGACTTCCTAAAACGGAAAGGTAATATTCTCAGTAGGTCAGTTTTAATCATTACAAAATGGCTCCCAGAATTCGTCTGACTCATTTAAAGTAGTCTAATTACTTTGAAAACACCTACACTTGACTAATTCTACATCATGGTGGGCTTACACAAGAATTTTATGTATTTTAATTGGCCTTAAGAAAGAAAATGTACACTTACCTATCGACAATGCAATAAAAATGATTTAGTACAGAATGCACATGACGTGTTAAAATATATTTACCTCGATTTATTGCAACTTTGCTCGGAAGACGTTGAGGTGGAAAAATTGTAATTAGTACATACCTAGTTTAAGTATGTTGGTACGAGGATATACTTATGAACTAATTAATTTAGTAATCAGGTTTACAGGTTGCCCTAATACAGGCTCTGCCTAGTAAGGCAATTGACAGGTATTTTTTATTGTAGTCGTGTGAGTTGATGACTAAAAATATTTTCAATATACATATTCTTTTTAGGGTTCCGTAGTAAAACGAGGAACCTTTATAACTTCGTTATGTCCATCCGTCCGTCCTCATGTTATTAAGCCTTATACATTCCACATTTATGAACCAAATTTGACTTTACTGATTGATTAGTTTAAGTATAGATCTCATTTTTAAACTCTTAAAATTTTCAAAATTGTTTATTTAAGGCGTAGCTGCCATACATGTAAAGTGGGCATGAAACATTTTTTTCAATCCCACCTCCTCCTGTCAGGTCACGTTAGGTTTCTTAAGCCACATTTTAGTCACGTGTTCCATTTTTGAGATGTAAGTCACCAAATTTAAAAAAAGAGTGTCTCGCCCCTTAAATTCTAAAGTATACAAGATAGAATACGTCCGTAGAACAAATTCGATGGCGTATGCGAATCCACCAACCGCACTGGGCCAGCGTGGTGGATATGGCCCAATCACCCTTCGTGGGTAGGGCTACGTCCTGCAGTGGACTTTTAAAAGGCTGATACAGTACAGTACAAGATAGAATGTCTAAACTTTCTGAGTTCAAAGATCACACTAAAAACTTTCTCTGAAAATTATTTTGAGTACTGTAGAATTATAACTTTTTGAGTTATAAAGAAAAATTAAAATATTTAAACTTGCATGTAGCTCAGAGGTCGTTGACCTCACAAACATATTTCTTAGATAAAGATAATCTTTATTGCTCTGAACTGTGTACAATTAGATGTTACAACAATATAAAATAATACGCAACAGCTTATTTAGTAATATTTAGTTTTGGTATGACTAACAAGCTGTGTACCTATGTTATTTTGCACCACAAACTAAAGAGATATTTATATAATATCTATTTATAATAATAAGTATTCTAGTCATATACCTCTACTATTGATTAGGTTTTTATCATCATCATAATCATCGTTACCATCTACGGATGCCTATCATATGCGTGTCTTGACACGCACTTGACAACTTACTATTTCAATTTGGCTTGGGCGGCGCGGCGCGGGCCTAAGTCAATTAGAAAACAACGAAACCCGGCCGGGAAATCCTAACTGCAAATCAGTTATACAATTAAGATGTTCCCCTGTGGCCCCTATAGGGTTCAATAAATTATTATCATTACATTTGACATATTCCGCTGAAGAAAGATAATTGTATAATTACACATATACTTTTTTTTCTTTTATGTATGTTCGTCAGACTTCCCCTGCAACACAAGTCGGAGACGTTAGCAACAAACACTATTACATCATCTTGCGATTGATACCTATGATAACGGTCAAGTAATACATGATTTTATAAACGTGTATGCAATTTTCGTGGGGTAAAATAATGTATTAATACTAATGTTATATGTAAATTCAATCAGTTATACAAGGTTATTTCTAATCAATTAGCATCCTTTTAGGGGCTCATTCTGTAGATCAAAACTAACAACTTTTGTTCTGCAAATTTTGTCAAAACTCAAAAAAAATCAGCTGTTCCATACATTTTGTCGCGGGTGAACGATATTTTTCTATGGAACAACATTTTTTTTTTTTTAGTTTTGACAAAAGTCGCAGAACAAAAGTTGTTAGTTTTGATATACAGAATAAGCCCCTAAGAGGATGCTAATTAATTAGAAATAACCCCCTATATCACCCTTTCAAAATGTTATATGCACTTCATAAACTTATTGACTTATCTGTATGAGTCTGCTACCCCGTTTGTAACATTACAGTTTACTCTGATACTCTTAACCTGTGGTGCTGCAACCGGCTCCCCCGCTTGCCACATTACAGGTTCCTCTCTAATCCTCTCTTAATTTGTGGTGCTACAAACGGCTCCCCCGTCTGTAACACTACAGTTTGGCGCCCAACGTGGGGCACGAACCCACGACCCTGAGATTAAGAGTCTCATGCTCTACCGACTGAGCTAGCCGGGCACTAGCGTGAAGACGCCCGTGGTGTTGTTCTGGCGCTTGAGGTGGAGGCGCCTGTAGCGCTAGCTCGGTACTCCAAGGTAAGTGGCAAGGTCAGTGGCCCCAAAAGATGAGGTCCTCCTGTAACAAGGTCAAAGAGACCGAAGCCTCGCGAAGAAAAATTACCAGACGTTCATGCTGTCTTCTCTGCAGGACCCGTCACCACGTTCAAAGATCACACGTTAACATGAACTAACACCACATATACTTTCATAAAAATACCACAAGACATGCACCATCTTTCGTGTCTCCTTGATGACTTCCCTCTCAAGACTGACTCAATTTTAAAACAAGGATCGCTGATCCTGTCAAAAGTATTATTTTATTACATTTTCATAATTAGAATTGTTAGTTGGCAGTGTTATCGTTAAAAGAGTTTGAATGTAGAGAAGCTAACAAAAAGGTTAGTTTCTCTACATTAAATGTAGTGTTACAGACGGGGGAGCCGTTTGTAGCACCACAAATTAAGAGAGGATTAGAGAGGAACCTGTAATGTGGCAAGCGGGGGAGCCGGTTGCAGCACCACAGGTTAAGAGTATCAGAGTAAACTGTAATGTTACAAACGGGGTAGCCGTTTGCAGCACCACAGGTAAAGAGAGGATTAGGGAGAGAAACCTGTAGTGTAGCAAGCGGGGGAGCCGGTTGCAGCACCACAGGTTAAGAGTATCAGAGTAAGAACCGGTAATGTTGTAAGCGGGGAAGCCGGTTGCAACACCACAAGTTACGAGATTTCAGAGAACCTACCCCAAGAGTCCTGCCTAGTGGTTAGAATTCCTAACGGTTCGAAGAAAGGAGATTAGTATAGAAAACTAACCATACTGTTTACACATTTATTCATTACACCATATAAATAACACTGCACTTATAGTCTGTATGTTTTTCTTGAAGCGAATAGTGAGAGAATTTTGAAAAGAGTCCGTGGGATGTTAGCCTAACAGGGGAGGGGTAGCACGCAAAGAAAACACACTGGAGGCCGGCCGAGGTTGGAGCGTAGACAAGCTGGACCCGCCGATAGACGTAGCGCCAGCAGGGCGATAGAATAGAATAGAATAGAATAGATGGAGATAGAAGCGCCAGTAGCGCCAGCTGTACGTTAGCGTGTATACGCCCGTGATGTTGTGGCGCTTGAGGTGGAGGCGCCTGTGCGCTAGCTGGGCACTAGCGTGAAGACGCCCGTGGTGTTGTTCTGGCGCTTGAGGTGGAGGCGCCTGTAGCGCTAGCTCGGTACTCCAAGGTAAGTGGCAAGGTCAGTGGCCCCAAAAGATGAGGTCCTCCTGTAACAAGGTCAAAGAGACCGAAGCCTCGCGAAGAAAAATTACCAGACGTTCATGCTGTCTTCTCTGCAGGACCCGTCACCACGTTCAAAGATCACACGTTAACATGAACTAACACCACATATACTTTCATAAAAATACCACAAGACATGCACCATCTTTCGTGTCTCCTTGATGACTTCCCTCTCAAGACTGACTCAATTTTAAAACAAGGATCGCTGATCCTGTCAAAAGTATTATTTTATTACATTTTCATAATTAGAATTGTTAGTTGGCAGTGTTATCGTTAAAAGAGTTTGAATGTAGAGAAGCTAACAAAAAGGTTAGTTTCTCTACATTTCCCCCAAAACCCCAGAAAAATTTTCACTCATTGAAAATTTTGCAGGTTGAGAACAAGTACCTTGACCATTCAGACAGAATCACACACATCTTCCACACTTCCTAACACGCACGCTCAATCACAACACGCTCACTCGATCTGCAAACACGCACGCACTAACACAAGTTGGGGCTATGGTTCACATTCAATGATGACCATACTCCACAAGGAATTGTTCGTACGGTCGTAACGTAGGCTTATTTTTTTAGATTTAGGTGTCGTAACCCGCACCTTTTCGAAAACCCGATAAAGATAAAAAAATATACAATATTACAAGTTAATAATTAAGGCTTTAGTAGTTTCAAAGATATGAAGAGAAAATCAACTTTTCTATTCGAAGATTCATATCTCAATTGCAACGTGTGCAATTTGAAATATGTGAGAATAAAAGCACACTGAGCTTGTGCACAAGTAAATAAGAAAATTAGTATGTACAATAGACATGGTCTTACAAAAATAAGCCGAATAGGTTATAGTTCCTTGTGGGGTATTCACACAAAGTTTGAATTATAAAAACAGAGAGTACAAAATACAAAAATGGTATATACAAGACACAGGTTGACCTTACCATCGAACCAGTAGGAAACCGATAACACTGTATAGGCAAAATACATTTAGAAATCCCAATAAGTGACAATTTACATAAATTTAGAATGTATAGTAATACCGAGACAAAATATTAAAAAAAATAGTTCGAAGTAAAAATAATAAAGAAAAATATCAAAGTGACAATGTCAAGTAGGTATCAAACGATTGTAAATAAAAAGTAAAAAGATGGAGTAAACCATCAAAAAAGGTTTTAGTCATCAGAAGGGAGTATCAATTTGGAGAGTAATAAGGCCGAAAAAGCCGAAGAAGCTTGATTTCCTAGGAACGCGAAGTATGTACTACTATGTACTACAAAAGTATAATGCGTTTTCAGCTGTAAGTTAGGTAACTTACAAACTGTATGTGACGTACACTGAGAGGATACTCTCCTTCAGCTCGCCGTTTAGTCTCCCAAACCCCAACTTGAAGGTGACCGTTAGGTTTTAACACCGCCAAGCGAAGAATGGGTGTAGGTTACAGAGGTAACCCGGAAGTAAGTGATTGTATGTAGGGGTGTGGTATTTATGTAGCCTGTGTACTGTAAAGTCAAGTATAGAGTAATGTATGGAGAATTGGAGTACGATAACCAAAAGAGAATCCAAAAATACCTAAGGTGTAAGCGATGGCTGGATACTTGTGGAAGTATCGATTTAAAATTTAGAAAACAAAGAAAACAAGTAATAAAAGAGAGCAATAAGAAAATATAAGGAGTCAGGGGTGGATAAGTTAAAAGGTTGGGCGCCAAACTGTAATGAAACGCTGGGCGCCAAACTGTGATGTTACAAACGGGGTAGCCGTTTGCAGCACCACAGGTAAAGAGAGGATTAGGGAGAGAAACCTGTAGTGTAGCAAGCGGGGGAGCCGGTTGCAGCACCACAGGTTAAGAGTATCAGAGTAAGAACCGGTAATGTTGTAAGCGGGGAAGCCGGTTGCAACACCACAAGTTACGAGATTTCAGAGAACCTACCCCAAGAGTCCTGCCTAGTGGTTAGAATTCCTAACGGTTCGAAGAAAGGAGATTAGTATAGAAAACTAACCATACTGTTTACACATTTATTCATTACACCATATAAATAACACTGCACTTATAGTCTGTATGTTTTTCTTGAAGCGAATAGTGAGAGAATTTTGAAAAGAGTCCGTGGGATGTTAGCCTAACAGGGGAGGGGTAGCACGCAAAGAAAACACACTGGAGGCCGGCCGAGGTTGGAGCGTAGACAAGCTGGACCCGCCGATAGACGTAGCGCCAGCAGGGCGATAGAATAGAATAGAATAGAATAGATGGAGATAGAAGCGCCAGTAGCGCCAGCTGTACGTTAGCGTGTATACGCCCGTGATGTTGTGGCGCTTGAGGTGGAGGCGCCTGTGCGCTAGCTGGGCACTAGCGTGAAGACGCCCGTGGTGTTGTTCTGGCGCTTGAGGTGGAGGCGCCTGTAGCGCTAGCTCGGTACTCCAAGGTAAGTGGCAAGGTCAGTGGCCCCAAAAGATGAGGTCCTCCTGTAACAAGGTCAAAGAGACCGAAGCCTCGCGAAGAAAAATTACCAGACGTTCATGCTGTCTTCTCTGCAGGACCCGTCACCACGTTCAAAGATCACACGTTAACATGAACTAACACCACATATACTTTCATAAAAATACCACAAGACATGCACCATCTTTCGTGTCTCCTTGATGACTTCCCTCTCAAGACTGACTCAATTTTAAAACAAGGATCGCTGATCCTGTCAAAAGTATTATTTTATTACATTTTCATAATTAGAATTGTTAGTTGGCAGTGTTATCGTTAAAAGAGTTTGAATGTAGAGAAGCTAACAAAAAGGTTAGTTTCTCTACAGTCTGTAAAGACACTGCTGCCCTTCCCGTCTTAAAATCATCTACTTTAACTATGCATGATTGTGCATGATAACACTGGTTAAATGTCATTATAGACGTAAGTCATTGCTCTATTTTCCAATAGGGTATTTGACTAGTTTTTGGAAATCATTTTAAATTATTCATTAGTACATAATAAGCACACTACATTTATATTTCCGAGAGATCTACTGTATTAACAATGAAAATCAGTGTTAAAGAATAGATATTCAAGATCCCACCAAAAACCACATTCTGTAATGGCGCTAGTCTTTGCCGTCACGCCAATAGTAAATAACTTTAGGAAATACCAGTAAATACGTTAGTTCACATCTAAAAATTGACAAAAAATACTTTAAAAGTAACTTACAGATCCTGTAATATGACTCTGAAATCACAAAACACAAATTACACAAACAACAGTCAATCGAGAAATTCTTGTTTACTATCATGTGACGTCACCAGAGTTGCCGCCCTTCTTAGAGCGTTTACGTCACAGATAAAATATAAAAATATTATCGTATTTTATTTCTTGCGATTAGCGAAAATTAGACATATCTTAGTTTAAATAAAGTGAAATATGTCTTTTTCAGGCTATTATCTTTAAGGATTACCATAATCAATAGTATATTTTCTATGTTGTCAAATAGGCTATTACAGACAAATATTTAATTTCGATTAAGATCGAATCCGTAACCTTCTTTAAATCAAAATGTCGCCTTAGGCCTAAAATACGATCTACTCCGAGCAAGTAGACCTTCAAACTCCAACTTTGACTTTCATTTTTGAACGTATCAAAATCAAATTAAAAAAGCAACCTTGATTAAGAACCTACAGCATATTTTGTCTAGTACGCCTTCACCTATTTATTAGGTTAACGAACTATTCATTGGTTGAGATTAAATAATTAATTTATAGACCAAAATTATAATTTGCAGGTTACAATCCTGTGTTCTTCTGTTATTATTCAAATATTTTGAATGTTATTTGAATAGTTTAGAATAAATTTTGATGGTAAGATATCGTCAATGTTTCACTACTTTTTGATATCTTTAAGCGATCGTTATCTTCTTGTTTTATGATAAACTTATAATTTTCAGATTTTAGTTCATTTTTCAAGTAAAATTTATCAGAAATTTTGAATTTTCTATTAAATTTTATACAAAGCCGTGGTGACCTAGAGGTAGTGACATCCGCCTTGCAATCGTGAGGTCGTGGGTTCAAATCCCGGTCCCGTACCAATGAGTTTTTTGGAATTTATGTACGGAATTTCACACCACTAGCTTTTCGGTGAAGGAAAACATCGTGAGGCAACCCGCATACTTCCGTAGAAGAAATTCGATGGCGTATGCGAATCCACCAACCCGCACTGGGCCAGCGTGGTGGATATGGCCCAATCACCCTTCGTGGGTAGGCCTACGTCCTGCAGTGGACTATTAAAAAAGGCTGATACAGTATTAAATTTTGGTTGATGACAACATTACTCCTAGGTATTCAATATTTTATTTTATTTTGCTTGCTACATGACAATGCAATAAAATGTGACACATATATTTCAAAAGTTTTTGGTCACAAATTATTTAAAATTGGCCTTAGACAATATTTTCCCCGTTGATTTGATAAGAATCTGGAGACAATATATTAGGTGACCAGATAAATTAATAACTGTCAAGTAACGTCAAGAACAAAATAATGTTGACTGCCTCGGTGGCTCAGTGGTTAGTGAACCTGACTTCTGCGTCAAAGAGGCGTGGGTTCGATCCCCACCTAGGGCAAACATTTTATGTGATGAACATAGGTGTTTGCTCTGTGTCTGGGTGTTATTTAGTTACTATCTATATAAGTATGTACTTAAAAATATGTATATGTAGTATATCAGTCTCGGCAGCTATATCACAAGCTTTGCTTAAGTTTGGGGTCAGAGACCGTGTGTAAGATATATTTTGTAATTTATTTATTTATTTATCTTAGTTACATGTGTGTGGAGCGGACATTTCAAAATTAGTATAGTATAGGTATAATTTAGTATCACTGGGTATTTTATGTTATCTTTCCTTACCTTTTTTTGCCTTTGAGATCATTGTTTCTAGCTCCAATCCCGTACCAATGAGTTTATTGGAATTTATGAAATGATTTTCACACCTCTGATTTTGGTCACCTCTGATTTTGGTCAAGAAAAACGTCTATGTGAATCTACAATAGGAAAGTATGCACCGAGCCATTGTAGTCAATCTTTGACGCAATCTTTCATCGAGAGCAGTCTTCTAATGTCCATCAGTGGTTTATTAAAAACGTCATGTATTTTATTAGCGTTTTATATATTTTAAAGCTTGTTGAAATAAAATCTGCACTTATTCTCTCATTTCTTTAATTTCTTCGCTAGTCAGTACCTATAATACTTTTTTGGAATCAGGTACATCATTTTTTGTAAAATTTTGACATGAATAAAAGAATACCTATTACAATTTATACATATCAGTAAATTATCTGCCATTCCGTTTACAGTCAAATTAAAATTGCATATCTATGAAAATGACTATTCTATGATTACACTTAATAGATACATAAAAATTGCTGTAGGATTTTCCATATCGTAAAATAAATGTATTTTATTAATATTTCTTTCCTACATCAGTATCATCATCTTTTCCTTCACGTAATACAAGGTAAAAGCAACAAAGAACTGGGGAAAAACCGCGTCCTGTGAAACCTTTGATCCAACCCATGTCAAGCATTACAAGAAGGTAAAACCAAATATCTCTGCAAGTATGCGAGCTTTTATGTTACGAAGGTACAAAAATAAAATTGAGTGCTCAATTTAGGGATAATTTTGAACAACTAGAGTTCAAAGTCCCGAGTGCCATTGAACTTTAATGGTTAATGTGAATTTTACGATCATCAAGCCTTGTGAATCCCTTCACTGAATTGAGTTATTCATATTTATTGACGTGATGACTATGATTATAGTCGTTGTCATATTTGTGTATTGCGTATATGGATTACATATATTAATGTATGGTTTGCTTATGTACGGATTTTCACACGATTGGCGTATCGGTGAAGGAAAACATCGTGAGGCAACCTGCATATGTTGGGCATACTCTTCGTGGGTAGGACTATGTTCAGAAGTGAACTATTAAAAAGACCAATACAGTATATGGATCAGTTTACAGATGGTACAGAATAAAATATTTAGCAATTTTCCACCTTTCGGCATGTAATAACTAGTTATTTTTTAAGTATTAATAACCACTAGACATAATTTTTAAGTTGAACTAAAATTAATATTAAATGGGAGTTCAATCGTATTGTATTTTTCCTGATTGCTAGGAAAAGCCTCCATCGAATTTTCTAGTTCTTGCGGTAATGTCATTTGGATTGATTGATAAAATTATAAATCGACTCTAATGTTTTTAAGGAACCACCAATCAGAGCATCGTAAGAACGGTTGTTCACGTCCGTCTTTTTCACCAGACAACGTGCCGTCAATAAACAAATGCCTATATATTTTTCGCCGGATGGATGTCCGGTGGGTTAACACACGTTCATTATAAACCATACACCACCGCGTATCCGGTAAAAAAACGGTCCCTTGTTCGGCGAAACAAATTGCCTTGAACAAGCGCTCTAAGATGTCTGCAAAAAATGTGGACAAACGATCAGATAAAGATTGTAGAGACGCGCTGTATGCAAACCACCATCATCCAACAATGGACTGCCTAAAGCCGATATACCTAGTGATGGAAATGCTCCAGAAAATACGTATAGAAGCAGTATTCAGATTTCCCACTTTCGCAAAGTCAATATACTTAAAGCACCATCAGTCTAAATTAGTTACCTATTGTCGATCAATCTTTAAAGTAGAATTTCAAAGCGTCGAAACAAATGGATATAACCTTCATGCTACTTACAACCTTTTTAACCATTGCACTTTTGTTTTCGAATGTATCAAACTCATATGCCTGCGGAAATCCGGTAACGAGGTTTATTAGTCATTAATAATATTTTGAAGTACGCTCTATTATAGGTATCGACACCATAATCAATAACTTTTGTACAGGAACTTGCAGACAAAAATGAAGGATTACTTCGTGCTAAGTACTAAGCCTGATTAAAAATATGTAGAGTTAAGTATTACCTATACTCTACTTTGGTTTTGATCAGTGATGACTTATTGAACTGAACCGTCTCTCGCTGTAGGTGTAGGCCTTATGAGTAATATCAAAAATCCCAACGTGCTGTGGAGAGGGCTATGCTCGAATGAGTAATGAAGTAATCCGCAGACGAACCGAAGTGAGAAATATCAAAATTCTCATCACATTTTTCATAAGCGTTTTAAGTGATCAGCATGAATCTTTTAGCAACATTTAGTAGCGCTCACATAACAGATATATATATTGCAATTTTCCACCTTTCGGCATGTCATAACTAGTTAGTTTTTAGCAACATTTAGTAGTGCCGTAGTGGTCAAGAGGTAGTGACACCCGCCTTACAATCGTGAGGTCGTGGGTTCAAATCCCCGGTCCTGTAATGAGTTCTTTGGAATTTGTGTACGGAATTTCACATCACTGGCTTTTCGGTGAAGGAAAACATCGTGAGGCAACCTGCGTACGTCCTTAGAAGAAATTCGATGGCGTATGTGAATCCACCAACCCGCAGTGGGCCAGCGTGGTGGATATGGCCCAATCACCCTTCGTGGGTAGGCCTACGTCCTGCAGTAGACTATTAAAAAGGCTGGTACAGTAACGCTCATAGCTCAGTTTGATTAGGTGTTTGATACGGCAACGTTCAGCGCGTCAGTCTTCGGGTGACCGCTGACATTTACAACTGAGCGCTACCGTGCCCGGATGAGACGTTAAATTGTAGGCACCGGTTATTTTAAAATGATTTAGCTGCGTGAGAGGTCTTGAGGCAGCCTAAACTGACACCAGAGCTGGTATATACGAACTGTCTTAAGTGCTTAAGCGAAATTTAGCATGGAACCTAAGGCTTTAACAGGAATCCAGGTAGAGCCACATTCTTCGCATACTTGCAAAGGTCAATTGAAATTATTGTTTGACAAATTTAATCATTTGCATGTGAGTTACTAGATAGGCCACGGTTTGTGGTCGCATTCCGCTGTCACGACACACAGCTGGGGAGTAATGATGTAATTGACATTTTTTAAGCCAAAACCCAATAATATGTTTATTTTATAGAATACTAGTAGCTTTGTCCGTAGCTTTGCCAGCTTAATATTTGGATGTTTGTGTTATCCCGTAGGAGCGTTTTATTTTTCCAGTATAATAATAAAAAGTAGTAGTAAAAGTAGCCTGCCTGGGTAGCCGTGGTGGCTTAGAGGTAGTGACACCCGCCTTACAATCGTGAGGTCGTGGGTTCAAATCCCGGTCCCGTACCAATGAGTTCATTGGAATTTATGTACGGAATTTCACACCACTGGCTTTTCGGTGAAGGAAAACATCGTGAGGCAACCTGCATATGTCCGTAAAAGAAATTCGATGGCGTATGTGAATCCACCAACCTGCACCGGGCCAGCGTGGTGGATATGGCCCAATCACCCTTCGTGGGTAGGCCTACGTCCTGCAGTGGACTATTAAAAAGGCTGATACAGTACAGTTAGCCTGCCTATCTCACTCTCTAGCCCTTTAACTATATTCATTCCAAAATATCTGTTATCTATACTTTTCGCTGCTCAGCTGCTGGGTGAAAGAGTAATATTTCTATACATCTAGAAATAGTATTCAAGAATAAAATTAAAATGAATACAATTATTACCTACTAGCTTTTACCCGCGGCTTCACCCGCGATATAATTTAATTTATGTTTATCTTGTCAAAAAAATATGGTAACTAATACAGTAAGTGCGCCACAAAATATTAGCCCCAATTCAATGTGAAACGGTACACAAATATTGTAGCAAATAATCATTTCAAACCCAAAAAACAGCCAATCTCAACTAATTTGTTTCGTCATCGTTATCATCCGCAGCTTTCTTTGACCCACTGTTGGGTATAGGCCTCTCTCTTGCAGTGCCATCTGCCTCGGCTCTTTGCCGGTCGTGACCAGGCTGGACCGGCGGTATTGATGATATCGTCGAGATAGTCGACCCACCTTGCTGCCGCGCCGCACATAGCTGAGCGCTCTCACCTATTCAAGTACTTACCCTAGTTGACCAGCTTGGTCACCACCGTCTTTCTTGGTCAAGAAGCGCTGGTCGAATTGGTTGCCACGCCATTGTGAACGATGTCATACGCAGGGCTTTTGCGACCGCCAATATCGCAGCCGTACTCTAATCGTATGGGTTTGCGCGTGGTGATGGCAAAAGGCCTGACGGTATGAAGCTGGTCCCATGGAATTGTAGACGGCCCTTAGTATGGGACGCGACTTGCGTCGATACTTTGGCGCCGTCAGCGGAGCAGCACAAACGGCGCAAATATGCTAACCTCGGCAGTGGTTACATATTTGAGCCGTTTGAAATTGAGACATTGTGCGCGTGTTGGCCGGGAGCTCATCTTGTTTTCAAAAGTCTTTCTGAGCGTCTCGTGTACCCGCCGCGTGACCAAAATGCTGGTGTTTATTTGGCTCAACGTATAAGCAGCATTGCCAAGCTGATTGGCAATGTTGCCAGCATGTTGGGCACGCTGCTAACTGGCAGTGGGCTTGAGCATTTAGAATATCTTTAGACCAAGGGTCTGTGGATGATCCAATTGCTTGTTATGTAGTAGTAGTTTATGAAGTTTTACATTATAAGTCTGTATTTAGTAGTAGTTAATCACTTAAGCACTTGCTCTGTAAAAAAATCAAATACCTTGCACCTTGTTGTCACTGTTCAGACCTATCCCGATATCAAAATACCTTATACTTATAAATGCTTCTGTTGATTAAGATAAGGTTAGAGTGTACCCGCCCATAGGTTTCCGCCTTGTCGTGGCAGGAGAACTTAGTAGCCGAGGCTTATGGGCGGCGCGGGAATCCCAGGTAGAGCCGCTTCTATGGGTTTTTTCTGAGACAGCTGAGAAGGCGGCGCTCGAGGTCTCCCGATTCTTTTTGGTCTTTTCCCCCTAGGCAGTTTAGAAGTTTGCACTCGAGGTTAGGCCGATTTTCTGGGGTTTTTAAATATAGCAGCTTAGAGGCTGACCGGCAAGTTGCGTGCCTCATGAGGAGTGCCGCAACTGAGCCGGGCTGCACTTTTATCACTGTTCAATCCCAACCAAACCAACAGAAATTTATGTTCGTGTCAAGGTCACAACTCAGAATCAAGGTTAATAACCTTAGTGTCAAGATATTCATACTCATGCCATACTACTTTTAAAAATCAAGTCGATCCGTTTCTTCGTATATTAGCATGGATTCTCTACCATAAAGGTAGAATAAAGAAATATGTTTAACCTCTAATGGTGGTATATTTAAAAATATTTTTAATGTCAGACGAAATGACGGCCCAGTAATTAAACGTCATTGTAATATTATTACTCGTATGTAGCATGGCAAAGGGAAAACTATTTTGTCCAATTTTAATGTCAGTTATCATTGTCAATTCATACTTTATTTCCTCTTCGAGGAGCTATAATGGTGGAAAGACAATTTGTCCCTTTGCTATGCTAAGCGAGACATTTATAAAAGTCTGCAGTCAATATATGTCACCTGTCATCTAATTACGTTTTGTAAATCCATGTTAGGCCCAATCAACCCAAAAAATTATGAATTAATAGCAACGTAAAAAGTGTTTTCTCTATCGAATTCCGAAAGTGAAAAAGAAACAGAAATAGTCTAATTAACTGTTATAATTACGATGGTGTATTCGAAATTGGGCCTTTTAGCGTCGTTGTGATAGGTGACAGTTTTGCTAACGCAAGATTTTGTCCTATCCAACGGGAATTATGCAATTTTCGGGATAAATTGTAGCCTATGTCCTTTCTCAGGCCCTAGACTATCTGTGTACCAAATTTCATTGAGATCGGTTCATTAGTTTTGGCGTGAAAGCGCGACAGACAGACAGATAGACAGACAGACAGAGTTACTTTCGCATTTATAATATTAAAATAAAATAGTAAGGATAATATATTATCAGTATGATGATATCCAAGGACTGCTCGTCGATTGATTTGACAGATACTTATTCGATCGACAGTTGTTTTGACATTCTTGCAGCGCACGCTCAGTAGCTCGCAGATGGCAGAATTTTCCTACTTACTCAACATTTATCGTTATATTTTGGACAATTCACAAAATATCTTTATAAATTGTAGCCTATGTGTTATTCTGATGTATAAGCTATATTATTACAAAGTTTCATCTCAATACGTTCAGTAGTTTTTGCGTGAAAGAGTAACAAACATCCATACATCCATCCATCCATCCATCCATCCATCCATCCATCCTCACAAACTTTCGCGTTTATAATATTAGTAGGACTATTACAATACCATGTCATTAAAATATGATAAAAATGTCAAAATTAAAAATGTCAATACAATATTACCTACGATTATGTCAAACAATTTCTTCAATTTCAATTGTGCCGTCAACTATACGGCATCTGTCCCATTGATCGGTCAAATTTTCACTATATGTCAAAAAGACGATAATAAAATATTCCAATTGTCAAACATATATCACATTCAGTGTTGACGGCCAGGAGTGTATTAAGGTTTCTGCGCGTTCGTATTAACGGAAACATGGAACGCGCCACGGTACGACATGGCTCTACAAGTAGTATAATTAAAATCAAATCTATAAAATTGAATCTGTACTAATTAGTTATTACCAGGAAAATCTGATTCTTTAATGTGTTCAAATTTCGATAAGAATTTCCTCAATTTTCAGACATAATTTCCCGCTCTAACATCCTAAAATTTAAACGTAGACACGGTTATTTACCCTGTTATCTTAAATACCTGTTTCCGACGCTAAATGATCACATAAATTAGTTTTAAATTCCTTCATTATCATACTAGAGGGTAACGATACCTAACACTTGCATTAATATTACGAAAGTTTGGTTTCACGCTAATAATTATTTTAAAATTTTATGGATAAATAATATGTAATTCATGAATTTAAATTATTTGAATTTATCGCGAAGAACTGACAGCCATCGCACTTTTTTGACACCCTCGTTACTCGTATCATTATTTTATAATTTGTACTATACCAGAATTAAAATGATAATAACTCTTTCTAACAATATAATCTCATTGAATACAATCAATTTTAACGTAGGTCCGTCGACCTTTTGATAAAGTTCACTCAAACAAGTTTTTTTTTTTTCGTATGCCTGATGTTTTGCGTTATGCATGCCCATGACAGGTCAACATCACCCTGTATTTTGAACTAAACCAGTTCAAAATCGTATTCGTTATCCCATTATTTGTTACTAGCTTTTACCCGCGGCTTCGCCTGCGATATAATTTAATTTATGTTTATCTTGTCAAAAAAATATGGTAACTAAAACAGTAAGTGCGCCACAAAATATTAGCCCCAATTCAATGTGAAACGGTACACAAATATTGTAGCAAATAATCATTTCAAACCCAAAAAACCGCCAATCTCAACTAATTTGTTTCGTCATCGTTATCATCCGCAGCTTTCTTTGACCCACTGTTGGGTATAGGCCTCTCTCTTGCAGTGCCATCTGCCTCGGCTCTTTGCCGGTCGTGACCAGGCTCGACCGGCGGTATTGATGATATCGTCGAGATAGTCGACCCACCTTGCTGCCGCGCCGCACATAGCTGAGCGCTCTCACCTATTCAAGTACCCCAGTTGACCAGCTTGGTCACCACCGTCTTTCTTGGTCAAGAAACGCTGGTTGAATTGGTTGCCACGCCATTGTGAACGATGTCATACGCAGGGCTTTTGCTACCGCCAATATCGCAGCCGTACTCGAACCGAATGGGTTTGCGCGTGGTGATGGCAAAAGGCCTGACGGTATGAAGCTGGTCCCATGGAAGTGTAGATGGCCCTTAGTATGGGACGCAACTTGCGTCGATACTTTGGCGCCGTCAGCGGAGCAGCACAAACGGCGCAAATATGCTAACCTCGGCAGTGGTTACATATTTGAGCCGTTTGAAATTGAGACATTGTGCGCGTGTTGGCCGGGAGCTCATCTTGTTTTAAAAAGTCTTTCTGAGCGTCTGGTGTACCCGCCGCGTGACCAAAATGCTGGTGTTTATTTGGCTCAACGTATAAGTAGCATTGCCAAACTGATTGGCAATGCTGCCAGCATGTTGGGCACGCTGCTAACTGGCAGTGGGCTTGAGCATTTAGAATATCTTTAGACCTTCAAGGGTCTGTGGATGATCCAATCATAAGTCTTGTATTTAGTGGTAGTTAATAAAGGCACTTGCTCTATAAAAAATCAAGTACCTTGCACCTTGTTGTCACTGTTCAAACCTATCCCGATATCAAAATACCTTATACTTATAAATGCTTCTGTTGATTAAGATAAGGTTAGAGTGTACCCGCCCATAGGTTTCTGCCTTGTCGTGGCAGGAGAACTTAGTAGCCGAGGCTTATGGGCGGCGCCCATAAGTACTCGGCGCTCTCTGGGTTTTTTCTGAGACAGCTGAGAAGGCGGCGCTCGAACTCTCCCGATTCTTTTTGGTCTTTTCCCCCAAGGCAGTTTAGAAGTTTGCACTCGAGGTTGGGCCGCTTTTCTGGGGTTTTTAAATATAGCAGCTGAGAGGCTGGCCGGCAAGTTGCGTGCCTCATGAGGAGTGCTGCAACTGAGCGGGGCTGCACTTTTATCACTGTTCAATCCTAACCAAACCAACAGAAATTTATGTTCGTGTCAAGGTCATACCTCAGAATTAAGGTTAATAACCTTAGTGCCAAGATATTCATACTCATGCCATACTACTCCTAAAATCAAGTCGATCCGTTTCTTCGTATATTAGCATGGATTCTGTACCATAAAGGTAGAATAAAGAAATATGTTTAACCTCTAATGGTGGTATATTTAAAAATATTTTTAATGTCAGACGAAATGACGGCCCAGTAATAAACGTCATTGTAATATATGTAGCATGGCAAAGGGAAAACTATTTTGTCCAATTTTAATGTCAGTTGTCATTGTCAATTCATACTTTATTTCCTCTTCGAGGAGCTTCCACCATTATGAAAAGACAATTTGTCCCTTTGCTATGCAAAGCGAGACATTTATAAAAGTCTGCAGTCAATGTATGTCACCTGTCATCTAATTACGTTTTGTGAATCCATGTTAGGCCCAATCAACCCAATTATGAACGCGCCATCGTAAATTTAATAGCAACGTAAAAAGTGTTCTCTCTATCGAATGCCGAAAGTGAAAAAAAAACAGAAATAGACTAATTAACTGTTATAATTACGATGGTGTCTTCAAAATTGGGCCTTTTAGCGTCGTTGTGATAGGTGACAGTTTCGCTAACGCAAGATTTTGTCCTATCCTACGGGAATTATGCAATTTTCGGGATAAAATGTAGCCTATGTCCTTTCTCAGGCTCTAGACTATCTGTGTACCAAATTTCATTGAGATCGGTTCATTAGTTTTGGCGTGAAAGCGCTACAGACAGACAGACAGAGTTACTTTCGCATTTATAATATTAGTAAGGATAATATACTCGTATTATCAGAAAGATGATATCCAAGGACTGCTCATCGATTGATTTGGCAGATATTCGATCGACAGTTGTTTATTTTGACATTCTTGCAGCGCACGCTAGAGTAGCTCGCAGATGGCAGAATTTTCCTACTTACTCAACATTTATCGTTATATTTTGGACAATTCACAAAATATCTTTATAAATTGTAGCCTATGTGTTATTCTGATGTATAAGCTATATTATTGCAAAGTTTCATCTCAATCCGTTCAGTAGTTTTTGCGTGAAAGAGTAACAAACATCCATACATCCATCCATCCATCCATCCATCCATCCTCACAAACTTTCGCGTTTATAATATTAGTAGGATCTAGTTCGCACTAACAACAAATCTTCAATGCTCGCTCTTCACAAGTCAAGCATACGACCACGACACAGATATCTGGCATAGTATATATCTATCAATTTTTCAAACGTCCAAATGAGTTCTTTTCGTGTCTATTCGTGGTTCTCAGAACTCATTTCGACGTGTGAAAAAGTGACAGATATATACTATGCCAAAACGCTGTCTCGTTCTGACACTACGAGCGAAATAATTCGTAGCGCGCATGCTAGCCTGACTGCTCTTACTCTACTTATGGTGATCATTTACACCTATTTAAAGGTTCACAAGATTATTTTTTACAAAAATTAGCATGACCGACTTCACCCGTGTACAGAATTCGCGAATATTTCGCACGGGTCGATGGAGCATTTTTAACATTATTGTTGATTTATCAAAAATGGCTCAGCTGATTTCGATAAAATTTGAATGGGACTAATTTCGAAGTATATTCTCTTTTCAATAAAAAAAAAAATTACTGAAATCAGACTACTATGAAAAAAGTTAAGCGTGGTTATACATTTTTTTATTTAACCTGTACTGTCCCACTACTGGGAAAAGGTCTCCCCCAATTCCTTCCATTCTTTTCTGTTCTGTGCTACCTCTGTTCTTTGCTGATCGGTTATACATAAAAAAAATACGCGTCGAATTGTATACCTCCTCCGGTGGTTCGTCGCTCAAAAAATATACTCCCAGTACTGCACTTGTCACTGAAATATAAAGAATTTTTTTACGGGCCTAAGTGCTTTTATCTCAAAATTAGAATTCTGAGATTAAATCCCAGATCGGAATTAGAATCAGAATTGCCCAGTTTCGCTGGAAATATTGATGACAAAATAAAAGCTTACAAAACTATACACTTTAATATGTAACACACTGTTTGTTTGCTTAACCTACCTAAGTATATCATTAGGTAGTCAGAAATTTACGTTATGTTAACGATATACATCCTTCTTTTGTTACGTGTATGGATCAATTAGCATATAATTAGGTCTAGAGATTTACCAACAGTTTTTAAAATTATACAAATCAGATATCAATAAATGTTTTCAATTTAAATACATTTAATATTTAATACACCATATTTTTGGTTTTATTGACCGACGATCCACCGGAGGAGGTATACAATTCGACGCGTATATTTTTTTTATGTTTAACCACGCATAACTCTTTTCATAGTGGTCCGATTTCAATAATTCTTTTTTTATTGAAAAGAATATACTTCGAAATTGGTTCTATTTAAATTTTATCGAAATCGTTTGAGCCATTTTTGATAAATCAGCAATAATGTGAAAAATGCTACATCGATCCGTGCGAAAAATTCGCGAATTCTGTAGGTGTGAAGTCGGTCATGCTATTTTTTGCAAAAAATAATCTTGTGGATGATAAATTTGAAATTTACAGATATGTTCTATTTTTAACTAACCGACTTCCAAAACGAAGGAGGTTCTCAATCACTCTATGTGTGTTTTTTTTTAGTTCCGTTGTTGCCTGATTTCTCCGTTGTTTGTGGGCCAGTTAACGATTTTTTTAATCTGTAGAAGATGCAAGATGGTCGTGGTAAAAAAAAAATATTTGGTCAGTAAATGGGTCAGTAATTAATTGGTCAGATGTGATTTAAAAAAAAATATGAGTATATAGTAAACTATTCACAAAAAAGAAGCTTTATTATGTTTGGAACTTAAAGCTTCACATGATTAAAGCACTTTGTACCTTTGGGTGTACATTTTATTCAAATAAACACATTAATTTCCATATTAAAAAAGCTTTTAAATCTTAATAGGTATTAAAGACAAACACATTAATTTACCTACGGTATTGTTTTGCTACAGAATAATCTATACAAATAAATAAAATTGGAGTGTCTGTGTGTAATATTGAAATAACCGTTTTTTACTACATGCATATGAATATACACACACCAAAATAACATTTTTTAAAATTTTTGTTTGTCTGTCTGTTTGTTCCGGCTAATGACCAGGTTACTCATTTTCTTTTTATCCACCAACCCGCACTGGGCCAGCGTGGTGGATAAGGCCCAATCACCTTTCGTGGGTAGACCTACGTCCTGCAGTGGACTAATAAAAAGGCTAGTACAGTACTCATTTTTTATCCGTAGGTAGTATAAGCTCGGTACAATTTGTTCTCACGGTTGAACGCTTATGAATTAATTAATTTAAATTAAATATATTTATTTATTTCAAACCTTGCATTAAATTTATAAATATGTAAAAATTTGCTCACTTAGCACTAGTTACATATTTCAACCCTGTAAGGGCGTCGCAAGTATAATTATTATACAATTAAGTTTTACACTTACAGAAGCTATAAAGCAAAAAGGAACTTATGAAACTTATAACTATAACACTCATCATCTGCTTACTTCTGCGAGTTAGAAACATTTTTGTCTCTCAAGTAATCTTCTATACTGTAGTAACATTTTTTGATCAGTATTTCTTTAAGATTTTTATAGAATTTTCGGTCGTTCTTTTCCTTTCGTAGATATTCAGGTAGTTTATTAAAAATATTTATTAACATATATTCAGAGCTTCTCCTTACAATTTCTAGTTTTGGCTCTGGAGCAAAATAATGATTTTGCTTTTTTGACGAGGATTTTCGGAGATGGTAAAATGATAAGCCTATTTTTTATTTTTATATTAACAACAAGTACTGAATAGTTTTACTATCAATGGGGGAATAAATTACCATTACAGTGTAAGTGTACGTTGATGTTGTTTATGTTTTAAGTTTTAATTTTATTTTATGTAAGACATCATTTCAATGTCTTTTAAAGTCAGAGTAAAAATTAATTTATCATCTTTACCTATCTTCGTACACATTAGCATTTATCAACAACACTTATTTTCAGGTGGCAAAGCGCAAAGTTATAAGCAACATACCAAATATATAAAATTAAACAAAGGAGCGTAAATAAAATAATACAGAAAATATAAAAAAAAATCTTTATAAAAGGACAAAGAATTTTATATGTGTGGAGCGTTATTTCCTCATAGTGTTTTTTATATTTTTTTCTTCAAAACGTTTCATCATAGGACGTCTACTGCTGCTACTGCTGGACATAGGTCTCACCTATGGAGTTCAACAAGAACGGCTGGAAGCGGCTTACATAGAGCGTGTTCTTGCGGTCTTGATCACATCACCAAGCCACCTTGTCTGTGGACGTCCTACGCTGCGCTTGCCGGTAAGTGTTTTCTAATCGATAACGTCAAAGTTTTACTCAGATACTGCATTCAGGTTGACAGCAGCCCTCAGATTAGATTGTACGCACGGGTCATCAGGCGCCAACAGCCTCGGTTCATTAACTCGGGATTATGCTGCCAGCGCACGCGCGGCGTCGTGTGCCTTAAGGCCTTAAGGCTTCACACGACGCCAGCGCGTCAGCGCGCTTAATCAATTTTTGGGTATGTTTCCTTTTACAGATAAACTACTCGTTTTAAATTCACGAAAACTCATATAGCTGTCCTGAATAGGTAGGGTTTACGAGTGATATACGCCTAAAAACCAAATTATTGGTCAATTTATGCACGAAAGTACAACAAGTTTTTAGTTGATGCACTTTCGTGGCTAATTGACTACTATTTTGTATTTTAGATGTGTGTACCTCGTAATTATTACCTGATCATGGCCGCTAAATTAAATTTTGTAAACTTTCAACAAGTAGTTTAACTGAAAATGGCAAAAAAAAAAGAAAAAAAATTGGCGCGCTGGCCTAGTGAAATTACCCTTAAGAGGAACACTATCGAATTTGTTCTCCAAACGTTCACAATTTCTTGATGATGTCTTTCTATGAAGATGGTGTTCATATATTTTAATATACTAGGTATTGCTTTGCAAAGTGTGGGGACTTACAGAGGTGTATATACTCATCACTATGAACAATATTTATTACTATGCAAAATACCAACTGTAAAATGAAAGACAAGAAATATTTTGATCCATGCCGATTTTTTCACGTATTTGAAATTGGTTCTATGGTAAAAGTTGTTCATAGCGTTCTTTGCTAAGAAATACATTGTATTACAAAATATAACTTATTTTGTTTTAATCCGATTATGTAGGTCAGCACAAATATAATATAATACCTAATCATTACAACCAAAACATAAACGAAACACTACAATTAAAAGGAAATTATTGAACTTTCGCGCATTTTTTACTTTGATAAGTAGATGTTTATTTGTTTTTATTGCTCTATATACCTAAGTAAGTTTGAGAAATACATAATTTTTTATTGTTTATGAAATATATTAAATAAGTTTTCAAATCTATACATCTATCTATACAAATAAATAAAATTGGAGTGTCTGTTTGTAATATTGAAATAACCGTTTTTTACTACATGCTTATGAATATATATGATACATACACCAAAATAACATTTTTCACATTTTTTGTCTTTCTGTTTGTTCCGGATAATCTCTGAAATAGCTGGACCGATTTTGACGGGAATTTTATTGCCAGGTAGCTGATGTAGTAAGGAGTAACTTAGGCTACGTTAATCGAATTTTAAGAGGAACGAAGTTCGCCGGGTCAGCTAGTTTAATTATATAATACAACAGAACATTTACCTAATATAACATTATTTATTGCTAATAAAATAATATTCCACAAAAGCATAATTTGCCAATTGATTTAAAGTGACAAAAGGAGATATTTTATTGTAGGCCCATAAGTTTGTACGACTTATTCAGTGATTCGCTCGAGAGAAACTCGCTCACGCGAGCGAGTTACTGCCATCCGATTTTACCTATTTAAATAGACATAAAATATGAAAGAAATACAAAATAAACTGATGCACGCACAAATTAAATCGGTATTTAATGCTTATTTCCCTGTTAGGAAAAATATTTTAAAATAAAATCTTTGTTTGGTACAACGATCATATTTTCGAGCAATGCCATAATATTCATACAATCTAAAATATATTTCTATCTAAACTGTAGCGAAATTATTTTACAAGAGAAAAAAGTATAATCAGATAACGTACAGAGACATGCTCCTAGATATCTACATCTATCTACATTTTTGCAAAGTTCTATATCGCCGCAAAGACAGGTCTTTGTGCTTTAAAACGTAGTGTATAAGCCCATCAAGACGAGGTTTTATGGTTTTTCTTGTCTAGGATAAAAAGATGACGTCAGCTAATTAATTTACCACTCGTATATTCAATAAAGCAGTTAATGAATAAAACAAAATATTAAGATTAAAAACAGGAAATTCTGCTCGTATCGTTCCGCTGGCATCTAAAATATTAAAATAAACAAAATCTCATTGTTACATTATTTACTACAAATTTTAGTTAAAAATATGTTTCCTATAATAGATGTAGAATAAGGCGAGTTTCTACTAAAAAACACATTTTATTAATATAATATGTTCTTTTTATTAATTATTATTAAAACATTTCTAGAAATTTATAAAAAAAAAGTTTTGTCTTAGAGGCTTATGTTTAGCAGCGGACGTCCTATACCTAAAATAATGATTAATGATGAAATTGATGAAACAGAATATAGGTTTATAATTGCAAGATTTACTATTCAAATGATTTTTAATAATTGATAATTTATTTAAAAAAGTAATACATTGTCTCTTCTTCATCTTTATAAAATATACCTAACATAGTTTCGTAAAAACTCAAGAAAAACTCGTGTAAACCTTGAGTCAACACAACTATGAAATAATTTTTTTGAAATCGTATAAAATACCCATCAGATCAAAAGCCTATTGCGCAAATAAATACGAGATTTGAAATCGGTAGGCCGTTAAAATTTAGAAATATTTGAATTCAAAATTGTAGTTCGAAATAAAATTACAATATTGGTTTTAATTTTTAAATAAATTATGCCGGCATGTGACTTTGAATTTCCGGTAGTGGGGTATCCGCCCATTTCTATCTCAGCGTTCTATGTTTGAAACTTGGGTAGGAGCGCGAAAACGATAGTTTTATAAAGTAGGGGTGACTCCACAAGTTTCAGTCTAAACCGATCTGTCGCGAGCACTGGCCACTTTGGTTGCAAGTACGTTGCATTTATTTTCCCGCCTAAATTAATTTTTTTTTCGAAATTCTTTTATTGAATCGAAAGTTCTAGTTTTGAATGGTTGTTAATTTTTAAGACCAGTTATTTTAGTTTTACTTATTATGCGATGGATTTTGCAGTGCATTTTTGGTATTGAGGAATTAAAATTCAAATTCATGAAATTCAGTTAGGAGTGTGGTGTATATTAATAATAGTATAGCTTAATAACAAATAAAAAGTGATTCTACTTACCCATT
Organism: Hypomecis punctinalis; assembly: GCA_949316475.1. NCBI lineage: Eukaryota > Metazoa > Arthropoda > Insecta > Lepidoptera > Geometridae > Hypomecis > Hypomecis punctinalis. The sequence goes on along the minus strand of OX438804.1, from coordinate 17,655,598 downwards.
TTAACCTACGACGCAAAAACGACGGAGTGTTTTAAGTTTGACGTGTCTGAGTGTGTGTGTGTGTGTAATGTGTATGTTTGTCTGTGAGATCGTAGGCCCTTAACGTATGAACCAATTTTGATTGTTTTGTTGTTTGAAACGTGTATTAGTCGGAAATGTTTTTAAATATGTTTAATCAAAATAGGTTCAGCCCTTTCAAAATTATATCATGTATGTTCAAGTCAGTTCTTTTGTTGGCTACGGTAAAAATCTTAATGCGTTATTTTTTTTTAATCTTGTTGCTTATTTAAAACGTGAAAGTACAAATTTTTAAATAATGGAAAATAATTATTTTGTGGCCATGACGCATCTGAAGTGTTGATTTTCTCCGTTTTTGCGACTCTAAAATTCTTTTAAAAATTTAATTTTAAATTTTAAGACGGCGTTGTTGAAAATATTTATATATTTACCTAATTACGTCAAAATTAGAGGATAACCTGTTTATAGAGGAAATTTTCTGAATTTACCTGTGATTAAGTGGAACTTGGTACCTACGCGTGATAATTATAATTTGTACTTCAGCTTCATCCGTCGGATGTGGCAATACAATACATTTTATGTGCAATTAGAATCTGTAATGGAAATAATAAGTATAATACACCGACTTGATGCAGAATTGCAACAATCATCTCATAATGATTGAAATTAATAAATTTACAACAACCTCATATACTAAGAGCATTTTTAGTACGTCAAAAATTAATAATTTTTGCTATCGGAGCAACCCTAACAGCACCAAAAAAAAACAATGGATTGCCGGGAGTGCCGACAGAAGTGAAAACTTGAACATTAACGTTTAGCATTCTTTTAATACTTTGGAATGGTTAGGGATTAATTTAGCAAAATTGCTTTATTTATCAGTATAAAAGTACTATCACTTATGTGGTAAAATACAATATCACACACGCACACTCGCGCAAGCGCCCTGCGCCGCTTACAGGAATCAGCAAGAGCAGGCACTCATTTTCGCCGCGCGGTAGAAAGAGAGGGGCATATTACTTCCTGTCCTATGTGTATGCGTGTCTGTGTCTTGTTAAATAGAGCCGCGCCAGCGGTCTACTCTCCCTCCATCTTACGAATTTACGATCAGGTCACAAGTCCTGGAGCGAGTTTAATATTTTTACCCAACCTTAAAAGTTCACGACGCTGCTAAAGAAGTTTTCACTTCAAAAATTAGCTGTTTTATCCATAATGTCGGTTATCAATGAACTTTTATTTGGAACAGCAAATTTTTGCGTATTCTGAGTTGGTTCTGTAGCAAAGGTTGTTCATCGTGATGTACCAATGTCGCCCTTAAAAGTATGTGTGTAAGTAACAGGTAAACCTGTATAGGTAGAGTTTAGTTCAGTAGTTATCTACAACAATGACGTGTCAAAATTCCGATAAATAAAAGGCTAAAAACCCGCGAGAAAACTTTTGACGTCATATTTTATCACTGACGCGTAGGCACTAGGCAGATACCTACTTTAGGCACAAGAATACAAAAATACTATTGTACCTTTAGGTCTTATATTACGAGTATATATCATGATAAGCATTATGAATATATTATCATACATACCGTTTCGTTAAGTTTAAATCTTACGTAGGTAAAACTAAATTCATCTATTTTTTGTGTATTTGTAATTATTTCGAATTTTGAAAACAGCTCTAGACATTTTGATAAAATTTGATCTTTAGAACATTTTTCTTTGAGTTTATGTATGCTAGCGGTGTTAGTGAGGAACGTTTGTAGTTTTTAATGTTTGTAACAAGTATCGCTCGATTGTCTTCTAGTGATATTTTATGTACAGTACCTGATTTATTGCGATTTCACAACTGCTCTAATAGTCATAAATATAAAAAATAGTCTACAATATTCTTCAAAACTGTAAAAACTAAGAAAATGTTTTCTCCAATAATAAATGTCTTCAATTACTAAAAAATATTTTTTTGGTCACCAGATCCAAAATGGCGGCAAAAGTTTTGATCCTCCTCGGGCTGGTATCCCTCGCATCAGCCGCAGTGAAGCTCCAGGAGTTGTTCTCCTGGAATGCAATGGATTGGAACTTCCCTAACGCGTACACGAGACAGCAGGCTATTCTTTCTGGGAACCTGGTCCCGGAGAATGCCCTGCCTGTGGGAGTCGAACGGTGGAAGAACAAACTCTTCGTCACAGTGCCTAGATGGCGGAATGGTAAGTGGAAACTATATATGTAGAGAAAATTCTAGTCTTTTTTTGGGCTGTTGCCACTTAGACGAGCCTCAATCTATTCTCCCGGAATGCAATGGCTATGGCTAGCTATTCTTAGCGATAATCTGGTCCTAAAGAATCCCCAAAAATTATGTATGAACGCCAAGCTTTTTGTCACCTCACTTAGGTACTGTGCTATTATTAGGTACAGTAGAAAAAATCAGATCGTGTCATTTGGATTTGTTATTTGGAAACTGCAAGATTTTACTTTTTTGGAACTGCGTAAGTTGGAACAATCCAGGTTTGGTTGATTCACATTTACGTAGGTATATCTGCTATTGAAATTCTTATATAGATGGTATAAGCTATCGTGATGAGATTTCGTCACATTGTTTTCAGTCTTTAATTGTTTTTCATTTCAAGACTTTCATCACATTAATTATGAAGTTTAAAAAAATTAAACTTAAACCATTAAGGTTTAAGTACCACATAAATTAAAGATTTCCTACCAATGGTAAAGTTTATTAATTAATAATATGCTAAGTGGCAAGTTTAAACACATAATTTACACGATAGCTTAATTTTATTATTAATCTGATTAGTTGATCACATACGAGTAGTTATTCTAATATATATTAGTCTTCAAAACTTGACAGTTACTAAACATCCACCGGGACCATCGACTTAGCAATGACCGGGACCCACAGTTTAATGTGCTACCCGAGCCACCGCGATGCTCAGTTGTAAATTTATGCCCCAGTGGTCACCCATCCAAAATCTGACCTTCGGTTGTTTAACTTTGTTGATCGCCAAACATCTAGTCAAACTAAGCCATGAAAGCTGAGTATTATTCATACTTATCGATACCGCATAAGAAAAAGATCCAAATATTTGTATCTTGAAATAGCGAACATTTTATAAGCCCAAAACAACAAATAAGGTATTCGCATTGACCTAAATTCCACACAATAAATATACTTACCCACGGTAACATCACATAATAATTCATACTTTACCATAAAAATAGGTAAAGTATAGTATATGAAATTTAATAACATGCCTACAACAGATCTACAATCATACTTAAATTTTCCCACGATAACTATCTCGCTTGAAAAATTCGCATTTTTGGCCTTGTTTATTTATGGTAATAAGCTACACTAATTTTACTACCACTACTATGCGCATTTAGTCTTACCTCCGTATTTTTAGTCCTTTGTACGTCTTGAGGTAATAAAAAGATTCAAAATCATATTCTTATAACACGTTATGGAGTCTCGTAATACGGTTTCCAACATATCGACTATCATTCTTCGTCGGACTTTCGTACTACGAAAAACATACTCATGTCACGCTCCATTATCCTTTATGCAACAGTCATTTTGTGCACAGCCTCTTTGGTCTACGTCAATATTTCAACTCCTAAGTCATATTAGCAAGAAATATCTTAAGAAAATCCTGTGTAAGTATGTCTATTAATTTATTTTAAACTCGTATTTTTAAAACGGCTTGATAGATTTCCTCAATTAAAGCAACGTGGTGGAATATACTCGTAGCATGACTATTTTCGTCGATAAGAGAGGCCTATACTCAGTTTCAATACTACGTGACAGTTAAGAAAAACGTATCATAATAATCTATAGATATTTTCCTTAAAACCTTATTAATAGAGTACTAGTGTTGTATAACTTTTCTAAGAATTCAAATCAAACAAAACGGTTCACATGTTTCGATTCACGCTTCATCGACGCTAAGTGCCGCAAAAAGCGGATTGGACGTAAAAAAAGTTAATGCGATAATACTACACAGGACTATGCGTAAACTCCTATATTCAATCAACTGGAAAATGTGTTATAACGCTAGTTTTTATCATTAAATACATCACACTCTATAAATAAGATTCTAGTATACTTACGTGATAATGTCCGTCAATCACGTGTTCAATTAATACTTACTCGTACTAACTCGCCTAATAATTGCGTGGTAAATAAATAATCATAGCTGTAATATCTCATTACGCACAAGTCTTAAGTAAATTTTACCAAATTGGTTTTAGAATTTTGAAATTTCCGGTAGCGCCACTATTCGGTTCTAAATACATGGTGATAATTTATAATTTGACAGCTTTATTCTTATTACTTCAATTAATTGTCGTTTAGATATGAATTTTAAAGGCCTAAAAAATATTTTCTTATTTATATGGGTGGGTATGTAAGGTCGCGTTAAGGTATTTAATACCTTACTTACGCGGCTACTTGCGGTTACTTGAATGTCATTCATAAGATTTTACAAGAATATGTTGAAAATAATGATCCTTTATTCAAAGAACACCCACGAAGATAATGAAGAACTAACTAAGGTACTGTACTGTATTGTACCAGCCTTTTTAATAGTCTACTGCAGGACGTAGGCCTACCCACGAAGGGTGTTTGGGCCATATCCACCACGCTGACCCAGTGCGGGTTGGTGGATTAAACTAAGGTACCTACCAGATAAATACTGAGCTAAATAAAGTAACTTCGTATAGGTCGGGTGGCTAGCCCTGATGTCAGAGGTTTTAAGCCGTCTGGAGGCCTCTCACATGGCTAAACGGTTAAAAACTTGGACCTACAGTTTAACGTATCATCCGAGCCACGGTAGCGCTCAGTTGGAAAAAGCCACCCGCGGTCACCCATCCAAATACTGACCGTGAAGAACGTTGCTTAATTTCGGTGATCGCTAACAAACACCTGGTCAAACTACGCTACAAGCGCTTGACCTAAATATAGATACAATACCGTACTATTATTATATCTTCTTTGACAATACTTAAATGCATCATTCAAACGTCGAAAATTCCTGCATCGAAAAATAACACTAACAACTAAGCCAGAAAGGTAGATAAATAATAAAAAAAACAATAAGAAACAATGAGAAATGAAAATCGTGGACCAACCATTAGATAAATAGAACTAGGTCAAAGTCATGAGTACAGATTAATAAAAATTGCTCATTAATAAACCACACCTTCCGTACCATCAAATTTATTACCTACAATTTAACTACGCAACGGTTATATAAGTTTAATATTGTGAGAATGGTTGTTTGTTTTCATTAAAGAGAGTGGAGCTGAGATTGAATGTAATAGTAGAGTCAGGGGCAAGATTTCCTTCACTATCCCGAGTAAATAGGTATATTCTAGGTAAGCGTGCTACACCCTAGACCGCACATCTGTTTAACATCAGGCAGTGTGTAGTTAAACGCGAACCTATTCGAAATAAAAAAATATCAACGTCTGCCTGTATCAACGCACTGCTCGGTATAGGGGCTATAGGGACTGTTCTTGTGTCTCTTGTTTGTGTTTTTCCCTATATTTACCATCTAGTTTCAAAGAATTCCTTTAGTTTTAAATTAAATAAATAAACCATAGTAAATAAACATCTAAAATAGTCCTCATACGGTTATTAAATCTCAGTAAACTATTTCAACCTGTGTGAATTTAACTTAAAGGCAAGTTAATAAAATTATGAAATGTCACTGACTAGAGCAAAAAACGGTATTGTCGTCGGCACAGTTTTGGTAGCAAAAATAAGACACACAAGTATACTTTGTATGTGGAAAGAATCTATTAATTCCAAAATTAAAATAATTACAAGAAAAATGAAGAAAGAATACAGAAAAATAAGTCAAAAATATTTAAATAACACTAGAATTAAGTTATATGTGCAGAAATTTACACAACATCATAACTTAGCTTATATTATTTCTAAAACCAACTACTTAAACGTGTGAAATTTCCTGTGGCAAATAAACAAACTTAATTGTACTTAATTGTGCAATTAAATAATTATATCATTGCCAAGTATTGCATATATTTGCTATTCGTGTTGAAACGCTCATTTTGGCACAAAAGATGAACTACTTTAGAAGTTTCATTACTAGCATTAAGCTGACATAAATAATCCACTTAGAACTAACTGCATATCAAGTGCTGTGTAATTAGCTAAAACAAAATAATAGGTACGTTCAAACTACTAAAACTACTTATTTAAAACTAAACTAGCAATCTATTAGTCACTTTAAGACTAATAGATTGCTAGGCCTTTAACCACAAAACTTTAACATAATTATTTAGTAACTGATAGTTAACTGATATTGGTAAACAGATTTAGTCTAGAATAACATTTGAGTAGGTTTTCAAAACGCCAAACAAATCGTTAAGTGTATTCGATAGATTTCCAATTTTAGGGTGAAGCAACTAAACCTATCAATAGAAAGTGCTTAGACACCATGTAATACCTGTTTGTCTATTCTTACCTTGTATTTCGAACATTCATGGAAACACTAGGTGATTATAAATTTGGACTCGAGTCAAGTAAATTGCCAAAGAATTACAGTATACACGAACGAGCTCTCGGTTAGAGAAATGGTGATACCATTCATCATCATCAAACGATGCTCCGTTTGTTTGACTCTCGGACTTATTAAGCCTCACTGTAATTGGTCCATCATAAGTTGTACTATGGTAGCCATCTTCTAAATATACAAACGTTATGTGGTAGTCACTCAAAGTAGTACACTCGTCATCTAGACTCTCGATTGTCATGTTATCACTGACCCATCTCTATCGAACTACTACGTTTTGCTTACCTTACATTAGCCAAACGGAGAATAGAGCCATTGAGTTTAAAAACTCACTATTTCATATCGTTGAGTAAACGTGGCTCATAAAGATGAGTATAATAATACTACACCTTATTGGCAACAATATAACCATTTGCTAAATATTTATTTGGCGTCTCATCTCAAACACATTAACCAAAAGCTGTGTTGTTGGTGACCCAAAACTCTCAAAAACTACCTTCAGTCTCGCAATGCTATAAAATATGACTTCATAAATCAAATGCTCATAAAAGTTATGTTGGACATTTCACCATCGGGTATGAAAAATAGGAACTACGAAACATTCACTCGTGAAGAAGATTTCACCATTAGCGCCTCTACACCGGACCAAATTAATTTAATAGCAATTGCTGTCTTGCTAATTGCTATATGATGTTTTGATGGTGCTTTTCCATTGCTTGTTAACGAAGCAAATAGATATTTACAATTAATTTCAGAATTTAAAATAATCTTGTGTCACGACAAGACAGCGATTAGCGATAGTTGGCGAAAAGAGGACGATGTTTGTGTCCACAGATTACGTCCTTATTGACCTTACAGAATATTATTATTGAGCTGACGACCTGAGTCTATTATTATTGAGCTGAGTGGAGTGAAAGTGAGTGAATAGACTCTTTTTAATTTGATTTACCATATAATTGTAATCTATAATATTATCACTTCGGAAATTGCGAATTAGACGTCACCTCACACATTATAGCAGTTCAGCAGTTTGTTTGGATTTAAGAGAGTTACACGTAACGAAACGTACAGCTGAAACGTACAGATTTATTCTTCATTCATTTACATTTAATTTATGATCCTTGTAATAACAATTATTTTTCGCAAAAAATGGCAATACCGACTTCCATCGTGTACAAAATTTGAGTAGACTCGAATCGATTTATTCAATTTCTACACTATTGTTGATTTTTTCAAAACGGCTCTGCCGATGTCGATACCTTTTTAATGGGACCACCAAAGGAATACACCCATTCGAACTAAAACATATTTTTGATTCAATTCACAATTGGCGAAAATATCGATAAACATAGACAAAAAAATAGTTCGTGGAATCCCTCCGCGCGGAAGAGGTGAAACTTCGTAACATTGAGCGTTTAACGCAACAGTGCTTTTATACCCCCTCTAACGTTTAACGCAATCTAGTTAGAAGTCGCATGAGAAGTTTCACTTCAAAAAAAACATACAGACGAACATAGAACCTCCTCTTTTTTAGAAGTCGGTTAAAAAGTAAGCGTTAATCGATTTGGTTCCTCTTCGGATGGCACTGGTTACGTCATGTTATGGCTCCATAATTTATGCACATACCTAACTTGCTTTACGTCACGTGAGATTCGGATAGGCCTATTCAATACCTACGTATTTGACACAGTTACATGTTAATGTGTAGAGCAGACAAGTAGGCCCGTTATCGACCACCCGCGCTGACGAATTTCTGCGCTCGGCGGCGTGCTGAGTTCTGCAATCTCACACACCAAAATTCTACAACAATACAGTAACACTTTATTGACACCACAAGTAGTAAAACATAACAGAAGAAGAAAAAACGATAGAAGAATGGTACAAAAGGCAGTCTCATCGCTAAAAGCTATTTCTTCCAGACAACCTTTAATGTGTGGAAACATGTAATTGACATGGACGGAATTCTAGAGTTATTCAAGAAACATTAAACAATTACATTTCTTTTAGTCCCAAAATTAACAAAATAGCAACATTTTATCTCCCATTTTATGCGCCACTGTAATCTAAATAATAAAACCTCTCAAGTTTTATTAGTACTTATTTTAATTATACCTCTCATATTTTTGTATGCCGCAAAAAACAACTGCACCTTTGAATAAGCAATTGAGAAATGTAATTCTGAAAAAAAAAACGGATTTCACCAATCGATATAAGATCTTACTAGGTATAGGAACATAGAACAACGGAATAAGAAATGTAATTTATATTATATATCCTAAATTGGAAAAAAGAGATATAAGTAAGAAAGAAATCTGACAACCAGAATTCGAAAAGCAGAACTCGGAACTCCGCTTTAGATATAATAAACTGATATATAATGCTCATTAAAATTCCTCTATTTCTGAAGCTTAATTGAACTTATTATTAATGATGTGTTCAAAATGATTGCTAGTAATCGATTTTAGATTAATGGTTGGGTTTTTCTTATGATTACATTTAATATGTTATGCATAGGCTTTTGTGATTTGATTGTTCTTACACAGGACAAGCTCAATTGAAAATACTCTTCTATCTAATATAGTATTGAATTATTTTATCAATACAATTTAAATTATTAAAATACTATTAATTATAAAGACTCATTAAAATTAAAAATATTAAAATTTCACACACGATTTTTTTACTATTTTATTACCAATTTTATTTTCCAATAAAATTAAGATAATATACCTAACAACCATTCATACGGCTGTTACAATAATATTATGCTGGAATTAAGATAATTCTCTAATTTGTTAAAGTGGGTCGAGTCATTTGAGAATTGAGATTTCAGAATGAATTCCATAATGTTTGCATAATCACTATTGAGTGAGTCACTGGCGCCTGAGAGAAATCTTCTCAAGACTGCTACGATGAAATACCAAAAGCATTACAAACATAGAGCAAAGTATCGAAGTGTCTGTGCTATTTCTTCTTCAGGAGATTTGACGACATAATATTATATGAAAGGTTTTTTTACTTTCTTTGATGTTTTTTCCGATGGCAAGAGTTTGTTTTCCGCACGATTTGCATTTCCCTTAAGGTTAAATTTTAATAGATAGGTGTCTACAAATGCAGCACAGTTGTTCTTATTAGTACAATATGCAGAGTAAAAGAAGAAAGAAAGAAGAAGAAAAAGAAAGAAGCCATAGTGGTGTAGAGGTAGTGACACCTCCCGTACCAATGAGTTCTTTGGAATTTATGTACGGAATTTCACACCACTGGCTTTTCGGTAAAGGAAAACATCGTGAGGCAACCTGTATACGTCCGTAGAAGTAATTCGATGGCGTATGTGAATCCACTAACCCGCACTGGGCTAGCGTGGTAGATATGGCCCAATCACCCATCGTGGGTAGGCCTACGTCCAGCAGTGGACTATTGAAAAGGCTGGTACAGTACAGTACAGTAATACAGAGTATAATTGTGAAAAAAATGGTCATAATGACGACTAGTAGTCTTTGTCAACGATTACCAAAGTGAAGCAACGTTCAACATTTAGCCAGTCTTTGGATGAGTGACCGTAGGTGGCATTTACGACTTAGCGCTAAAAGATAAGATAAGTTTATTTCGCATCCAACAATTAGCTATGTACATTATTCTTACTATTTATTATATTACACATTTAACATATTTGTAGGTATAGTACCTTAAGTTTTAACACATTTTAAGATAATAAGTTACGCTATAAATAACAGGTTATTAATATTATAGGTAGCAGCGATTATAACACTAGAGATTTTATGTACATTGTCTTTGCGGTACTAGTGGGCCCCGAACTAGGCTAGGCCTATATCTCGGTGGCCCAAATTCTACAGGTAGGTAGGTACAATTCTATCGTGGCTCGGATGATACTTTAAATTGTTATCGGTTGTTTTAACCGTTTAGCCATGTCAGAGGCCTTCAGGCAATAAAAAAAAACTGACACTAGGGCTAGCCACTTAGCCTATACCTACAGGCTTACTTAGAAAATGACGAGTACAATGATTTTCATAGAAATTTTTTGTTGTTTAGCACTACACCCTATAGACTTGTTTTAGTTATGTAACACCTATATACTGGCGCTTTATTTTAGTAAATAATTGCTACTATACTTTAGTTAAAATGTGCAAAAACCGCGCTAGTTTCTATTATCAAATAGGTATAACTTGCCTAAAAATAGTAGGTATTGGTCCAAGCTCTTTTAGCAATGTAATGATATTGCGTGAGTAGAGTGCAGTTTCCTCTAATGCAACATTATACTAATGGGACAACTAGTATTAGTCAAATGGCTTATGATTATGGCTATGACATTACTCTTATTTATTTAACTGCATAGACGAAATAAGTTGGCTAGTGGGGCATTTTGTTTACTTCTTAGAGAGCATGAGTTTATCTCTTTGAACTCTCTGCCTTGAGCATATTTTTAACGCTTAGAGATGTAGTTTTTCAATCTTCTAACTATAAAGAACTTAATGTGAGACTTAGATTCCATTATACCCCACGCGTTAGACCCAAGCGTTTTGAGTCCACATTCCTCATACGAACTGCCAGAATGTGGAACGCTTTGCCTGAGTCTGTCTTTCCGTTAAAGTACAATGTAGGTGTCTTCATATCTCGAGTAAATAGGTATCTTTTAGGTGAGCGTGCTACATCCTAGACCGCATATCTGCTTAACATCAGGCAGTGTGTAGTGAAACGCAAACCTATTTGAAATAAAAAAAAAATATATATTAGAAAATTGTCGCTTATGGACTAGGTAACCATAAGTATTTGAAAGAAAAACTTCTGAAGTAAGAGTTGGTAATTCTTGTTTCATACTGTAGTCATATTTTGAAACTAATCTTTTAGAAAACAAAGTATCCACGTAAACGAGAAAAAAACCGGACAAGTGCGAGTCAGGCTCGCACACCGAGGGTTCTGTACAAATCCAGAAATTTCACAAAATTGTGAAGTAAGTTGTTAAAATCTCTATAGGTATAGAGATTGACTATAATCATTGACAAAAACATTGACAAAAAAGTTTTTGTATTTTCACTTTTCTCATCATTCATCGAAAATTATACATTGATAAATTATTAAAATCCTTTTTTAGCATGTGCTAACGAAGCTTTTTTATATGATACCTTAAATTATACGATTTACTTTGAATTTTCAAGCCATATTTTGTGAATCTAGGTCCTATTTTTTTGTGATTCAAATAAAAACTTACGATTTTCAGATTTATTCCTATATGTGTACTCTGAGACAATGTTTTTCGCTAAATTTCATAGTTCTATGTCAACGGGAAGTACCCTGTAGGTTTTGATTTTTGTGAGTGTCGAAATATGCGGTTTTTACAACATAAACGGCTCTTACTTTTTTATACGATAACTGAAAAGTTTTTCTTTTAAACAACTGCAGGAGACCATAGATATACGTATACAGTTTAAAGCCCGAAACATACTATCGGACGCGGCTTACGGACGCGACTGACAGCCGCGACCTAGACTATGAAAGTACACTGAGCCGTGCACACTATCGGACATAAGTCGCGGACGTCACCTTTGGACGTCCGAGAGTGTTCGGACGTCCGAGACACCGGATGTCTTAAGACTGTGCACATTGCTAAGTTGTGGCTGTCATTCGCGTCCGTCAGCCGCGTCCGATTGTATGTTTCAAGCTTTAATTTCAACTCTACATCTTTACGCGTTTCCTAGATAAAGAGTCTTGACATACACACAGACGGACAACAAAGTGATCCTATAAGGGTTCCGTTTTTTTTTCTTTTGAGGTACGGAACCCTAAAAACTAACCATGTTGCAATGAACTGACTAAATTCTACAGTAAATTCAAATAAAATACAATAAATACCACTTAGGTTATCAACAGCCTGTATTTGCATACCTACGTAACCAGTTATAAAATCGTACAATATTTGATATCATTCAATGTAGGATGCAGATCGGAAGAGAATAAATAAAACATCTTATTATTTTAAATGTATAATTTTGGCTATTACCTTATGCAAAATTAAGATGAAAGCGGCCTATGCTGCAGAGAAATCAGATTTAATGTTTTGTGACCACCTCATTAGGTTATCTACACGTGTTATGTCATAATGCGATAATAATAATGAATAGTTTAAAAAAACACTAGAAAAACACGCTTTAGTTCCTGTCTTCGGGCTTCATCATCAGACTTTGAAACCTAATCGTGGTCAAAGTTCCTTACAAGACTTTTCTAAGAAATCCATGATCCATGCGTTAGAACCCAGCGTTTTGAGTCCACATTCCTCATACGAACTGCCAGAATACGGAAAGCTTTGCCTGAGTCTGTCTTTCCGCTCAAGTACAATGTAGGTGTCTTCAAATCTCGATTAAATAGGTATCTTCTAGGTTAGCGTGCTACAGCCTAGACCGCACATCAGGCAGTGTGTAGTCAAACGCAAACCTATTTGAAATAAAAAAAGAAAAATTCAAAACAGCTATGATACGATTTTCCGTCATGAAGTTCCAGTTCATATCTCCCGGCTCCATCATCAGATCAGTTCGACAGAACCATATTATTGTATTGTCATCAGGACTACATACAGCTGCTAATTTTTATTACGCTACGACCCTTGAAAGATGGTTAAATTAATTACCTTAGATTCCATAACATAGTTACATACAGGTCGACCTAATAAAAGCGTGTTAAAAATTATCATCATCATTGTATCCAAAAAGCTGTGGTGATCTAGTGGTAGTGATACCCGCCTTACAATTGTGAAGTCGTGGGTTCAAACCCCAATTCCGTACTCATGAGTTCTTTGGAATTTACGAGTATGTGCGGAATTGCACATTATTTGCTTTTCGGTGAAGGAAATCATCGTGAGGCAACCTGCATAGTGCATACCTCCGTAGAAGAAATTCGATGTCAATCCATCAACCCGCACTGATCCAGCGTGGTGGATATGGCCCAATCATCTTTCATGGGTAGGCCTATGTCTTGCAATGGACTATTAAAAAAGCTGATACAGTACAGTATTGTATTCAGCCATAGGACGTTCACTGTTGATTGTAGATTATAGAACGCAACGTGTTCCCGTAATCTTGATCAGACTTTTTCTAGAGATCCTACACTGCAATGCCAGTTGCGTGGTCTCCATTTGAGCACTTTACGGACTCTTGCCTAAATTTGTTCGTAGACCGGATGGTCGTTCTACAAGCACTGTGTTGTACTCACTGCCATTTAAACTAGCTAATCCATTGATAAAAATATAATTCGAGTATGTAGATTGATTAATGCCAGTCAAGTATATATTAGTATTCAATCACATTAATGACATGCAGGAACATGTGTTGGAGATATTTTATCGCCATGAT